>JAJJWW010014953.1:0-54262 GCA_023531295.1 Papaver armeniacum | reverse complement strand
TTTCCCTTGTCTTCCTTTTCTCTCGAGCCCTCGAACCCTCACTACCAGCAGAGAAGAACCCTAAGATTTCAGCTTCAAAATCTTAAATTAAAGCCCACTACATCTTAATCGAGCCCTAAGATTTCAGCTTCGCGAAGAATTGTATTTTGCTACTTGTTCAGTTCAGAAATGAATCTTGCCATCCTGAGATGGCGGCAGTCGCGCATTCTGTAAACCCTAAACTGTAAAGCTCAACAACAGAGCTCTCTTCTCTAGTTCTCTTCCTCTTTTTCTATTCTATTTTTGGCTGAGAGAATTTATCAAACACTTACTGAACCAGAAAATGGTGTTCTTTGATTTCAATGTTCCATATCTAGAACCAGAAAAAACAGACAATAATGGAAAGAAAAACACAAGATTGAAAATAGCTGTGAAAGCAATGGAATTAGGTTACAGCGGAGTAGCTTATAATAGATGTATGAAAGGAGTTATGTCAGATAAAGATCGTTGTACAATTTATCTATTCCCAGTTTCTTCATTGCTAAAAGCTTCTCCAACTCTGTCTGATTCTGTTAAATTTCATAGAGAACTATTGAAGGTTCCATTGAATACTCCTTTTCGTCAGTATACTAGGTTAACAGTTACTGTTGAGAATATTGTTCAAGCTGGTGTTTTGAATTCAGGAAATCCTGTTTTGAAAACTTATGATTTGGTTGCTGTTAAGCCTTTGAACCAGACTGTATTTGATCACGTCTGTAAAGTTTCTGAGGTGGATTTAATTGCTATTGATTTTTCGGAGAGGTTACCTTTTCGACTGAAGCTTCCCATGGTTAAAGCTGCAATTGAGGTGCATTTTTTGACCTTTTTTTTTTCTTTCTTTCATTGAGTTAGGGTCTTATTCATCTTATTTTGAAGCATGGACTAAGATTTTGTATGGTGTTGTTTATTATTATGCAGCGAGGGGTATACTTTGAAATAACGTATTCACATCTTATCTCTGATATTCAAGCAAGGAGGCAAATTGTTACAAATGCTAAGGTGAGAATTTCATAGTTTAAAGTTGAAAATTTGATTGCTCAGATAGAAACTGTTAAGAGAATTACTACACACATTACCACATAAATAAATCTGTAACATATAGTAGTTGGACAAATTCTTTATAACTTGAGTTTCATGGGGACTTGTCATAAATCTCTCGTTGGCAATGTTGGATTGAAAGTTTAACAGTTGTTGGTTTGTTAATATAGAGATTTACATGATTGTGTCCCAACTCCTGATATTGGTTTTGTTATTATCAAAGTGCAGCTGTATTGAGTTTCACGTTAATTTTGCTTCAGTCTGTAGTACTAGTGGAACCTCTAACTTTGGTTATCACATTTTCTGTCTGTGATATTTGATTTTAACGAATCATGAAATCTTTTTCTATATGACCATGATTTCCAGCTATTAGTGGATTGGACACGAGGGAAAAATATCATTTTTACAAGTGGTGCGTCCTCTGTTAATGAACTTAGAGGACCTTATGATGTGGCAAATCTGTCCTCTTTGCTTGGCCTCTCTATGGAACGTGCAAAAGCTGCGACTTCAAAGAATTGCAGGTCTGTTAACTTAAAAACAAGTCATCATTGATTTTAATTTGTCAATTTATAAACTTATGACAATAGGTACCTTTTGGTGGTTCAACATGTTTAACAGTCCACTCTTATGTGTGTCAGGGCTTTAATAGCTCGAGCACTTAGGAAAAAACAGTTCTTCAAAGAAGCCATTAGAGTCGAAAAAATTCCATCTTGTCAGCAAGTAGATACAAAGGAGCCTTGGTATGCTGACTGCAATAACTGGGATGAAATCTCCAGCGGGGAAGGAGATATTCAGTTGGATGATATTGCGAAGTTTTTCGCTGCCTCTAGTAAAGTTCCAAAAACTTCAAAGGCAATTGATTTTGTGTCAGTTACCAAAGACTTGCCATCTTATGGTATGAGATTAAATGACTGGTGGCCTGCTGGTGGAGACAAGTCACAACTGCAGGAAGATACACCTATTTCAGATGCCAAGTCTGACGAATCTCCTGACATGGACAAAATCTCCAAACATCCAGATGGACCCGAGGTAGTTCCCTTTTCACATCCAAAGTCGCTATTTAGTACTTGTGTAGAGCACCAAACCCCCAGTACTCATATTTTGTCTACTGATGGAACACAAGGTGAAACTACTTCCATATTTTATGAAGAACCTATGAGTTCAGATAAGGTTTATCAAGTTCCGGATGCTGCTGAAATAGTACCACATGATACGCCATCACAGGATTGTATCTCTATGATTGACGTGGACCTTATGTTACCTGATAATGTTGTTTCTGGCCTCTCTTCTGTGGGGGCAAGTGGAACTTCTTTCTCATGCCAAGCGAACCCCGTGGGACTAGTTAGTGTAGGGTCAACTTTAACACCAGAGGATCATGTGCATACTACCAGTGTAGATGATTTGGTGTTCCCAATGGAAACTGCCCCCAGCCTGTCCGCTTCTAAGGAGTCTGATAGTTTTCCTCAGATTGGAAATTCTGAGATACTAAACAGCTCTGATGATGCTATGGGTGCACATGCTGTGAACATGGAGAAAATTATATCAGAAACAGGAGAAAGGAAGCAAATAGATTTAGTTGCAGCTGGATGTGATATGCCTATTGTCCTAGGGGAACTGGAAGAAATACAGAACAGTTGTGATGCTGTAGTTCTACTTGCAGATGACAAGCCCGTGGAGTGTCACACTAATATGCAAGTGGACGCAGCTTTGTTTGCAGATGAAGTTTCACAAAAGGATTCTTTTGTTGAGATAGAAAAGCATGCACAAGAAGGGGTTATTGAAATGAGTAGTAGGGCACGTGATGAATCCACATCAGGTAAGTAACCAGTATACATCAAAATATTCTTTCTTTTCTAGCGGAATTCTTTTGTTTTAAAGGCATCAACTAAGTTTAGGGGTATACACTGCACCTAATAACACAGTCATGGGTGCGGACAGCTTTGGTCTCTCATACCTTCCCTACTCCAATAACGAGTATCTACAGTTAGTTTTATTGTTCCATTAGTTGTTTCTAATGTATTCTTGGTTTTGATGTTTTTTTCTTCAGGAAAAGGCAGAGTTAGGCGTCCAGCTTTCCCATTTCCTCTCCATCGCCTCTGGAGGCCTATAATTTTCAAAAAAAAATCTAAGAAATCAAGAAACAGGAGTAGAAGGTTGTAAACTTTCTCCTTAGTCACTATTACAACTATTACAATTTTGATAGTCATGTAAATAGTTAAGAATGCGACTGCAGACTGCAATTACCTTTTCTTTTTCTTTTTCCCTATTATTATATTCCGTGCGCAACTTTTTCCAAAAGAGTATTGACTAGACTATTCTAATTTCTAAACCATGAAGACATGAAATGGCAGTGTCATTGCTGCAGACTGCAGAGGCCAGCCACAGTAATGGATTTGTTTTTCCAGCTTTGTGTGCCAACTTTTACTAGTAGAAGATACCTTAAAGACTTTCATGATATTCAAGCTAGTCCCATTTTTGGCGGGACACTTTCATCTGTATCATATCAATCATTAAGCATGAAGAAATCCTAATCCACTTGGCGGCTGGTTGACCAGGAGATGATAACAATGTGTCATTAGGTTCAATCATTTTTGTGGACATGAAACGTCTGAGTGAATGGATCATCTTAAGAAACAGTACGGAGTGTGTTCAGAATAGAGGTATGGATAAGAATTCAGGCTCAGTCTGTTGATTGACCGATACTTTTACTTATCTGAAACAGTGAAGAAGAGACATGAAGTGCTTGAAAGATAAATAAAAAGATAATCATTCCAGGAATTATGCACAAAGGGTGAGACCTGTTTTGAGGCATACTCAAGTTATCAGCCGAACCTATGTTTTGCCTTGGTTTGGCTGATAACTCGTACGTTCGGCTGAAAACAGGTTTCCAAAGGGTAGTTCTTCTCTCTAGGGTAGTTCTTCTCTCCATACTAATCAAAAGACACAGCAAACCTCCGCCACTCCACTCGTCACCAGCTTTATTTTCTGCTTAACTGAACACGACAGCCCACAACCAAAACCCATCTCAAAATTTTCACAAAAGGGTAAAACAAGTAAAACAACAATAACAAGAAACTAAAATAATGGCTGCTCCATTCTGCTAAAAAGAGGAGCAGATTTGCAAAGCAAAAAAACACAAATCAGTTATAGAGAGGGTAGGGTTGTTGAGAGAGCAAAAGAGCTTCTTTTCATTCTATTCTAGATAATCTGTTTCTTCTTCCATTTCGAGCCTGCATGCTCTTCTTCCTTAGCCAGTACCGATAGAGTACTCCAATGATGAACCCATTTGAAGCTAATACG
The DNA here is from genome assembly GCA_023531295.1 of Papaver armeniacum. NCBI lineage: Eukaryota > Viridiplantae > Streptophyta > Magnoliopsida > Ranunculales > Papaveraceae > Papaver > Papaver armeniacum. The sequence continues at coordinate 49,906 of JAJJWW010014953.1, read as the reverse complement.
GCTATGAAAATCACAGAAGTTGCAAGCATTCTGTTTCCCTTAGAGTCACCATTATCTGAGCTGAGAGTATGATTCCGACCTACAACATCTGCAGTTAAACTGACAACTTAGAGCAAGTAGATAGTGAACTACATTTCTCATTTTATGTGTTAACAGTGAAACAAGGATAGCATTGAATTAGCATAACCAATAGGATAGGAGAGTCTTGTCTTAAAACCCCTCCAAGTGAGATTTGAATCCCAGACGTCTTGGTACATACACCAAGCGCCTGACCAACTCAATTGTTGGATTCTTGAAAGACAAGATGAATTCATTCTAACATGCCATTCACCTGATGAAGGCGTAACGATCAACAATTTTGCATATTAACACATCATCGACCCAACTATGGGAGGCAATAGTCATGATAAAGTTTCAATCGACCATTTGAACCGCAAATTCAAGTAACTACATTTCATACAGTTGATCATTTCATACGAAGTAGTACAACTAGCTGGATATGCAAAGTCTGAATGGTACACAGCCCACTTGAGCAATTTGCCATTATTCCACTCATTCCTATGAAGATAGGGAACTTGTACTTCTCATTCACAAATCCATCTTTGTCTATGTTGCTCACTCTCAGTTTGGTCCTACTTCTAGTTCATTTTGTAACCAAAAACGGAGGAGGCAACTTAGTGCCAAATGCCAACTCTAACTGAATTTAAAGAATTACAAAGGCACTTACCCCTTCCATGAGGAACACATTCAGGACAATAAAATGCAGCACTGACTTCCTTATCCTTCAACCTTACATACAGGCCGTCAGGAGCCTTAAAATCAGATGGACAAAACTCCCACTCATCAAATACACCGTCTGACATGATAATATTCTTCTCATAGAAACCACAACGCTTACATTTCTTGTTAACAAACTCTGTCATTGGCTGCACATTAGAAATTTGACAAGCATATTAGGATCCAAACAACTTCAGTTAAACTCACATTCATATATACAGGTGAACACAAACCTGCCATGACTCTTCATCCTTAAAGGTGTACAGGGAGTTTTTCTTCTTCACATCAGGCAAATCAGTCTTGTTCTCTCCTTGACACTGAAAATAAACTGTTGTCGCAGTTTCCAACCCATAGGAACTGAAAATTGGTCTACTTAACAACCCATGGGTAGTAAACATCTGAATTGATTTTAGAGTAACAATTCCAGACGAAACAGTTTCTATTGAAGACAAACGATCATCAGTAAGAAATTGAATCGTTTAATTCATGCTGATAAACAATCATAATTAAGCTCTAGTAATATGATTATTATTTCAAGTTTAATTATGAAAAACCAACAATTATAATTATTATTATTACCTGAAGGAAAGAAAAGCAAAATCGAAGTAAGCAGAAGAAGCGAAGCAGTAGAGCGACAATTACTGAATCCATTCGGATCCGAATCATTTCTTTCTCCTTCCGAATTTAATTTTCCGTCAATATCGGAACGTCAGAAATCAACTTTCTCTCCCCAACTTTTCAGTCTACCTTCGAATGATAGAAGTAGTCAACTGGTCAACAATAATGACCAGCTACAGGTACGCATGTTCCTGTTAAAAGCGTGGGTTTAGTTTGGGGCACCCAAATGACCCAAACCATCAGTAACATATATAAAAAATCAAAATGATTTTTTTTGGTGTAACTAATATTTTTGGTGGTCGTTTTATCTACCAGGCGTCATTAGGGGCGACCCTGAAAGAATTAGGGGCGACATAATACGACAAAATAGGTTGAAAATATTTATATGTCCCTTCATAATCGGTAGTTTAGTTTTTTTTTATCTACCGATTGTGACTATGTTCTTCTCTACTTTGAGAAATCCAAAATTCCAAAAGTTTTTGAAAAATTCGAATTTAGGGCAACTACCACAATCGGTAGATAAATAACATCAAGATAGATAATAAACATCACGAAACTACCGATTGTGCCAATAGAGAAATTCAAAATTCCATTGGTTTTTGAAAATTTCGAATTTGGGGCAAATACCACAATCGATAGATAAAAGAACATCACCAGACTACCGATTGTACAATCGGTAGATAATAAACATCACGAAACTACCGATTGTGCAAATAGAGAAATTCAAAATTCCATTGGTTTTTGAAAAATTTGAATTTGGGGCTACTACCATAATCGGTAGAAAACTAACATCACGAAATTACTATTTTAACTACCGATTATAATTTTCGTAACACAAACCAACATACAACAATATAAACTACCGATTGTAGTATTGTCTACCGATTATGGAGGGCATTTTAGACATTCCAAAAAAATGAGATAAGGGGTGGCTTTATTTTAGTTTTGGGTGACCCTATTTTGTCTTATTATTCGCCCCTAATTCTTTCCGGGTCGCCCCTAATGACGCCAGGTTTATCTCTGCATTTATATTAATTTCACTAGGCAAAGTTTAAAACAATGCTTTTAATCCTCGCTAGTTTGGGGCCTAGTCCACTTATTTGGGACCTATTAAATTTCTCTCCCAACTCTATCAAATGGTTATGTGGTGTCAAATTTCACAAAAAGTCTAATTTATCCCCAAATTAATTCCTAAAACTAACTCATATAAATACCAATCCATTACCATTTTCAGTAAAAATCTAAAAAACATAAAAACCTAACCAAAAGAACTTCCTATTTTCATCTTAATCTTTTCAAATTCTCAAAACCCTAATAAAAATAATAATAATTGATCCTCTTCTCCAACGATCTTCGATCCAACCAAAAAAAAAGGTAAATCTCCATCAACCCTTTCTAGTATTCGCATTTCTTTATTGATTTACATGTTTAAATCTACGATTTTTGAAAATCAAAATCTCTGATCTTACCCAGAATCAGTTTATGTTAACATATCATATAAATAGATTCTGGATTTTGTTCTTCGGCCATGAAGAGCATGCAGAATAATCGGTTTATATGATCATTAACATAAACCGATTATGGGAATCGGAATATGAAAAGACATCACCAGAATCGGTTTATAAGTGCATTAGCATAACCCGATTCTAGGTACTAAATTCTTTTGAACTCTGGGTTTCCTTAATCGGATTTTATTTTCTTGTTAATGTATCGATTGTGAATTGTCTCTTTAGATTTCATTTCACAATCGGTTTTTATATATGTAACACATTAACCGATTGTGAATGTTTTATATTCCTGTGGGTTTTGTTGTTGAGAATTAGATTACATATGTTTAATTATGTACCTATTATGAACTAGATTTTTTTTTTTTTTTTTTTTGTGTGGATATGGACTTCGACCACCTAGCATTTTACTATTGAGAGCTCACCCATAAGTATATTCACAAGGCACCACAACCCGTGCCACAAAGAAGCCTTTACAAGTTTCATATGGGCGTGAGACCCGTCTGGAGGAAACCCTCGCACTGGTAGACAAGATTGCATTGGAAGAACTCGTTGAGGTCATCAGGTTCACGAGGACAAGGAAGGATTTGATTTCAACTGAGAGGGATCGCCACAGACATTTGGAAGGTATGTTGAAGAAAGATTACATATGTTTAATTATGTACCTATTATGAACTAGATTTTTTTTTTTTTTTTGTTGTTGTTGTAGATATGGGCTTCGACCACCTAGCATTTTACTATTGAGAGCTCACCCATAAGTATATTCACAAGGCACCACAACCCGTGCCACAAAGAAGCCTTTACAAGTTTCATATGGGCGTGAGACCGTCTGGAGGAAACCCTCGCATTTGGTAGACAAGATTGCATTGGAATAACTCGTTGAGGTCATCAGGTTCACGAGGACAAGGAAGGATTTGATTTCAACTGAGAGGGATCGCCACAGACATTTGGAAGGTATGTTGAAGAAATGGTTGAATATCAAGCCATGGCTGATGTAGAAGCTGATGCTGCTCCTGGTATTGCTGCTCTTGGTATTTATGCTCCCGATGCTGGTGCTCCATGATTTATAAGTTTAAGTTTTTAATTTTAAGTTTTAGATATTAAAATTTTAAGTTTTTAAGACTTGGTTTTTTAAGTTTTAAGTTTTTAACACTCTTTTGGGATGTTTAAGGTTTATATTTTGGATGATCCTGGTTTGAACTTAATGCACTTTAAGTTTTAATTATAATTATGTGTATCGTAAAACAAGTTTATGCATGATCAATAATTATGTTAACCAAACACATGCCAACAATCCGGCTACTCAATATGTCAACTGTAGATGGTGGATTTTCGACAAAGGCTAAAATCGTAAAACTATAGTCTTACATATTCCTGATCCAACAATCAGATGAGTATTGAGGCTCATGTCTCTCATTGAAGCATGAAAGCTCATGCCACAAGAATCTCTGACTGAGTATATTGTCTCTCAGAGCATACATGAATATGCAGTCTCTCAACTGAGGCAACGACATATCTCATGAATACTGAGCAATTTCAGTAATTACTTCTATATAGAATCGAACGATTGGACGGCTACTAGACAGCTTGCCTGCTAGTATATAGCGATAACGTCTTCAGGACGCAACAATGTTTCCCTGACTATATGGAAGGAATATGACTCTTCAACAAGCTCATATCGCTCAATTATTGAATAATTAATGCTCCTAGACGACGTGCTAGTATAGAGCCATCAATTAATTATTTCTAGTCACTAGATTCATTAACTGAATCCCTAGAAAATATTCTACGTTCTTTATAATATTTCATTACTTCAATTCATGGCTCTAACTAACAGAATCCCATGGGTTAGTAATAAATATTCAACGTACGGGCATCTGAGCCGCTATCGAGTAAGCCCTGACCAAAATGGTGCAAGTGTACTATGCAATAATGCACTAACGAGCATTCAAAAATACGAAGGAACGATGAACCTATGCAAAATAGGAAGAACAATAATAATAAAAAAACATTAGCTAAGGCGCTAAGGGACTGGGCCCACCGGCCGGCCAGTCATGTCGTGGCCGGTCCCACGCCCAATTCTTTATTTTGTCATATTTTATTATTTTCCTTGATCTCATGAAAATCCCTTCATTTGAACAAAACTCCTTCGTTTTGAGGAAACTCCTCAGTTTCATGGTGTTTCCTTTGTATCAAGGAAATAATATAAAATTAGGAAAAGTGTCACGGGATCGGGTTCACTAGCTGGCCGGTCGTGCCCTAGTTGTGTCTGGTCCCAAACCTTGCGTTCCTTATTATTTCCTTCATCCCATGAAATTCCTCAATCTCATGATATTTCCTTCACACCAAGGAAAAGATATAAAATTAGGGAAGGTTCACGGGACCGGGCTGCTAGCCGACCGACCATGCCCTAGCCGTGGCCGGTCCCACACGCCCTTTATTTTTTTTATTATTATTATTGTTTCCTTCATCTCATGGAAACTCCTTCACTTTAAGGAAACTCATTCGTTTCAACAAACTCCTTGATTTCATGATATTTCCTTCAAATCATGAAAATAATATAAAATTAGGAAAAGTGCCATGGGACCAGACTTATTGGCCGACCGGCCATGCCTTAGCCATAGCCAGTCCCACACTTTATGATTCCTTATTTTATTATTATTATTATTATTTCCTTCATCTTATGAAGTTCCTCAGTTTGAGCAAAACCTTGATTTCTTCATATTTTCTCAAATGTTGCTCAAACGCACATCAGAAAATTTCGAAATTCTCAGGACTGAGACACGAACACTTTGGTGACATGCACATATTACCTTGACCGACCAAGGTTGGCCTTTTGGCTTGCAAGAAGCCGGTCCCACATATTTTCACCATTTTGACCTAATTTGTTCACATTAGGTTTAAAACTCTTCCAAACAACTTGGAATTTCATCAAACGATCGTCAGTCAATCACATGACCAACCAGGGTCGGTTCCATGACCCCTTGGTCGGTCCCTCATTTTTTCATAGTAAAGTTTTATTATCTAACGCTCGGACGAGCACTATTTTAATAAATGATTAAACCAGCATTTAATCATCCTTTCACCAACTTTTCTTCAAGAGACTTTGGTATTTGCTCACTCGAGCATCTTGGTGCTACATGGTCGACCCATCATCCCATGTAGCCGGTCCCTCCTTCACTCCGTGGTTGATTTTCAATAAATCATCAATTGATCAAATTTAGGGTTTCGAATCTAAGGTTCATAGTTCCAGATTCAAACACTAATAATTTTATGTTGATCCCGTAATCAACACTTTAATTATCATACTCGGTTCAGTTGCCAGTATTTTAAATTAATATTTTTATTTGGTTTGCTACCAATAATTCATCAAACGAGCAACATTTGCTCAGATGAGAAATATTTGCTCAGACTAAGGAATATTGGTTCAACTATCAATATTCAACAATTCATCAAATGAGCAATATTTTCTCGCCTTAACTATCAACATTTATTCGAAAATTATACTTCTTTCTCAACAGACACGTTCAATTCATGAGTCTTAGAACATTTGTAAATCTTGTTTGACTCAGCAATACAAAGACTCATCGTCTCATCAAGTCAACAACTAACTAACTAAAATTACGAGACATCAATCATGTCACATGGGGGATATCAACTAGGGTTTTGGTCTGTCGGTCTACAGCACGTGTCATCCACGATGAGAATGTGAGCAAGTCACGCAAACAGTTAGAGGAGTTAGCAAAGTAGTGGGTGGACAATCAACCAAGTCTTCGCACGATGAGAAACTGGTTTTAACACGATTTTCCACTTCCCCACTCTTTGACTCCAGCAACTGTCACACTTCATGGGATCAATGTGTCTACTAGCAATATATATAAGTCTCTGAACTCATGATTGAACAAGACAGACAACATTCGTCTAAATGGAAGAATTTTATCTGAGCATTCACTCTCAAGAATTCGATCAATCAGCCAGAACTTATTTGAACTCAAAAGTTCGTCAAATTTGCAGAAACCTTAAACACATTCACAATCCTTGATCACCATTGATCTCACACATTTTTCAGCTTTCCTCCTACAGATCGACCCATCCTCTCTTGTGACCGAATTGACTCTATAACGGTCACTGTCTTGGTTTAGGCCGGAGTCCTAAAGATTGATCTCTCGATTTCAAAGCACTCCCTTTTTACAGTGCATCTGTGTGAGGTTAAGAAGTTCGCTCGGTTCGAGGAGTTTCCTCCGCACGGTCGTCTCCTTAATTCCTTAAAAACCAGCAACTCGTTTTGCCCCATCTACATCAACATAAACCTATTGTCTAGGGTCCATAACATAATCGGTTTATGCGTTGGGTCAGTATAATCCGATTCTTCATTCCTTAGAAACGGTGTTTTTTTTGTATCTTTTACCAGTTAGAATCAGATCACATGTGAAGTTATAAAAACCGATTATTGTCGGTGGAAATTCAATTTTTTTACTTGTAATACCCTGTGCTTTTAGCATGGCACATGCGCAAAGATGCTCCATGGCCTAGAATAAAGCTTAATCTTCCGTTGCTTAGTAGATGGGTCAAGTGCCAATATTGTAAAAGTACAATATGCCAGAGCGAGCTGGCAGAGTGAATGTTGCGCAATCATTGTGCAATACGCCAGAACGAGTGTTGCGCAATCAATGTGCAATACAACATCCTAAACGAGTGTTGTGTGCAATAGCCAAAACGAGTGTTGCGCAATCATTGTACAACAACCAGAACGAGTGTTGCGTAATCATTGTGCAACATCCAGAACAATTGTTGTGCAATACGCCTGAACTAGTGATGCGTGATCATTGTGCAATACAGAACAGAAACTCAGCAATCATTGCCGGTTATTCAGAAATACAAATACATGGCAACGGCCATGAATAGTGAATCAAGCACCTCAAAAATGGTACCTGGTGAATGTCAATCCTCTCCCCTTTCCTAAGTTGTACAAATGTCAAGTAAACATATATAGGGAGGGGTAGTTGGTTGAAGGTGCATATGCAAACCATGGACCAAGTAAGCTTCTTAGCTTAGCCGAAAGAGTATAAATGATTCGTAAGCCTCATTTATAGTTGCGTAGCCTTGCAAATAGGTCATTTGATGCTTAGGCATCACTATGCGATGTCGCGTACTCGATAATGTGCAACCTATGTGCATTTTGACGGAACGGCCTATACGGACTAGGCCATTACCATTATTGCTTGGCCACGGCCTTGCAAACGAGCTACGCTTAAGTTGTTGTCCATTCGAGGATGAACTACAGTCTGTGATTGATCCCCTTATAGTAAGGGAAGGTACGTAGGATTGCCGGTCCAGAATTTTGAAAAAGCGGGGGACTAACAACCACACCCAATATTTCTTTTACGCAATCCGTATGGACAAACTCCAATATAATTCCAAGAGAATCAATTAGATAGTCATACTCAATCAATGGAAATATATCCAAGAGTTATATATCTGTTTTTCAATATAATCAGCAAATCAAACAAATAGAATCTGTGAGACTGATTATTATGAGAAACGACTTGATCGGTACCAAAGACCAATGTTCAAGTGTCAATAAAATTTATATCAAAAACCAAAGGTTGGATTATCTAATTGATTGAACTACGCACAACCTGTGATATTTCAATTATATAAGCAAATATAATGTAGAAAAGAAATAACGTAGACAGCAGAAGTTTTGTTAACGAGGAAACCGCAAATGTAAAAAACTCCGGGATCTAGTCCAGATTTGAACACCACACTGTATTAAGCCGCTAAAGACACTAGGCTACTGCAAGTTAACTTTGGACTGGAATGTAGTTGATCCCTAACCAATCTCATACTGATCAAGGTACAGTCGTGTTCCTTACGCCTCTGAACCCCAGCAGGACTCTACGCACTTGATTCCCTTAGCTGATCTCACCCACAACTAAGAGTTGCTATGACCCAAAGTTGAAGACTTGATAAAGAAATCTGTGTCACACAGAAAAGTCTATTGAATAGATAAATCTGTCTCCCACAGAAATACATATGAGTTTTGTTCAGTCTTTTGATAAATCAAGGTGAACGAGAACCAATTGATACACCAGACTTATATTCCCGAAGAACATACTGGTAATATCAATCACCTTACAATAATCTTAATCCTATGGTAGCGAAACAAGATATTGTGGAATCACAAACGATGAGATGAAGATGTTTGTGACTACTTTCTATCTTGCCTATCGGAGATTACATCTCGAGCAAATCTTAGAGAAGATGGTACTCAATACGATAGAACAAAGCAAGATCACAACACGCAACTATAGATAAAATAGTTGGGTCTGGCTTCACAATCCCAATAAAGTCTTTAAGTCGTTAACCTATAATGGTTTTAGGAAAAACCTAGGTTAAAGGAGAATCGACTCTAGTCGCAACTAGTTTGGCATTAGATATGAGTATGTAATAACTTGGTTTGGCATTGTAAAGTAGGTCAATGACTACTGACTAGTCAAATGACAATTAGGGTTCCGTGTCGAAAACCCTAACTGCATTTTGAAAAAAATACCCCTAATTATTTACACCCGAGTGAATCGATTTACTTAATGAAGATTGATCTTAAATGAAAGAAATTATTTGCATAAATCGGGAGGCTGACACATTTAACGTTGGGAAATCGCGTGAGTTGGGAAACCGAGTGTGCTAGTTTGGGACCGCGTAAGGTGTGGAAGCCGCGTCGCTTGCGGCGTGACTTGGGTGGCCATTGGGAAGTCGACGCAATTGGTGGGGCTCTGTTGTTGGGAAGTTGAGTTGGAAAATCTGGGACTAAGGTGTGGAAGCCGTGCAGGCGTGATAAACAAGGAGGAGTTTCAAAAGTTTCCTTATCTTGCTTTCCTTCACGTGTGGGCATTATTCATGCTAAGATCCGGAAGCGTTATGTCCCTCATTGCTCCCTTCCTTTTTAAGATTCCGTATTTATACCCAAAAATAATTGCATCGTGTTTGAGAAAAGGGTTCTTCTTGTCGAGTTTCTCTCTTTTGCCATGTCGCACGATGAATCATCTCAACCAGCCAAGTTAAGGCGTGAGGTCTAATTCTTGCAAAAGCACGCCAACTGTGGTTATTCAAGAAGATCATACCGTATGTTTTCTTATTCTTCTCCTTTCATGTTATCCTCTTTTATATGTGCATAGATAAAACCGGTCATTTTTTTTATCTTTTGCAAGATGGGACCCTCCCGTGGATGGCTGCGCCTTTAACTCTTCGGAGTTTCGGTCTTCTCTGAAAACCATCAAGTATCACACATGAGGTGTGTGGATTAAGTTTCCGCTCTTCACAAAGTGGAGGAGAAGGGTTGATTTGGGAGGGAAGCAAAGAAAGGTGTTGAGACCGTAATAATGCAGGATGGTAGTATCTTCGACTTGTATCAGTAAAATCTTGGGAAGCTTGCAAAATAGTGTCAAGATCACAATGAGCGTAGTAAAAACCAAAACCCCGGGAAAGCATCCCCGATTTGTGTGTTGATATCTCGAGCGTTGGTTGCACTAGAGTTCTCCTTTATATAATCTTCAAATTAAAAAGCTGGGTTTTTAATCAATGCTACCATTGGTAATTAACAAAGACATTCAATATTCACGTGTTGGCATGTGCCAATGGCACGTACGGGCCATGTTGAGGCTTAGATGAAAACCGATATATAGATTAGACTCAAGCTAATATTTTTTTTGAAAAAATACCCTTAATTATTTACACCCGAAGATCTAAAATAATAATTTGGTCAAACCAATAGCATCAGTAGATGGATCTCGAAAAGTTATGCGAAATGGACTACAAAAACGCGCAATCGGATACCAGATGAAGAAGATTTTGCACTCGGAAATTTGGATGTCAAAGTTTGACAAAGTCAACCGGCGTTGATTCCCCTGTTTACCTTTTTACCGTTGCCGTTGACCGGGCTTGACTGAATTGTGATCTTGACTGGGCCTATGTGTATAAATTGGTTAACCCTTAGTAGAATGCTAGACATGAAACAATGGATCCCTTTTATATATTTGAATTTTGAAACTTATCAGGAAGCTTATCTTCCCTCATCTTTTTGTTTTGTTAAGTTGGTGTTGTTAGTTTGGTTAGGTGGTGGTGTTGCTTACTCAGAGAAACAGAGAATACGGGAGTTTGTTGATAAAAATTGATAGTTATTTTTAGAGTTTGGGAAGAGAATATAGGAGAGTTAGAACTAGATAGAGAGCATGAGAGTTTGAGTGTTCTTTTGATGATAAAGATGGTTGATGAATTAAGAAAGAAAGTTGTTGATGATGATGATTTAGGATTCATAGAAGAGCTATATTAAGAAGTAGAAAGATGAAAATTGAGTGAGTAATAATATGGTAGCAATTAAATAAAGAGTTTGTAAGAAGAAGGGGAATGTTTCCATGATGATTATGAAGATGAATTAATTAATTAATAGTGATGATGATAGATGATTGTGGTTGATGATGCAAACTAGTTAAACCAATCAAGGTAATTCTTTTAAACCATTCCTAGTTTGTTTATAAGTATTGGATAGTGTTTTTATATTGAAATTAGCTTAGAACCAATCAAATAGTTATACATGAAAATCATGATTTTATGTGGTATTTTGCCTACTGTTCATTATGTAAGGACTTAATTAGGTACCTTATAAGCTTAACTAGAAATAGATCTATAATGGAATTTGTAGTACGCTGGATGGTGGTTTTGTACATATAAATTTTGTTCAATTCCGTTGAGTAACGAGCGAGATATAGTTGCCGGAAAATTAGTCGACGCGGCAAAACCTAGGTATAAACAATCACGAGTGTCAATAAGTATGATACCTTAGGTTAGAGGTAGAGTTGGAAAATATTCAGTAGGCAACAATTGTAGAAGGTGATTCTGTGTTTCTAATGAGCCATAGTTTGTTTAGTTTGAATTTATAGAAAGTAATCTATAGACCTTAGAAGTTTACCCCGTGAGCTATTTTTAAGGAAAAGAGTTGGAATAATTTCAGTTGTCTTGTGAGGAAGATGACCGAGTCAGATTCTGACTCAGTTGACTTGTCTGACTCGTGTGTATATTATGCTTTTTTGTATATTGTTTTATCCCAAAATTACTTATTACCAGGTTATAGAACTAGTAATAGAGTTAGATCCCCTATTTATTTCACTTAGCCTAATAACTAGGGACGAACGATAGTTATGAGCCTTTTCACTTATTACATATTATGCTAGTTATTCCATGTTATTGTTATGAGCCTTTTGGCTAATTTCTTAGAGTTCTTGTGTGATAACAGTTACTCTTTATTAACAACGATCGATTCAAAGGACGAACCATTGGATGAAGAATCTCGAGGTAGGCGAGACTTGTCATCAAAACAGGTGGGAACTCTTGTAACCTTCTTGTAATCATTAAGTTTACTTTAAATCTACGAGCATGATGTGTCTTTCTTATCTGTGAGCCTATTTGTGTAATTCTTTATTTGTGAACATGATGATTGCTATGAATATGTTTGTGTTATATGCGATGTATGATTTTCCCTGCTAGGAGTGTCTGTGGTTTCTCCATAGCTTCTGGCTAAGTCAAGTAGGCCAGCATCCCCCTGGTTGTATATTATTTTAGTAGGCTGGCATCCCCCCAGTTGTATATTATTTAGTAGGTCAGCATCCCCCGATTGATTATTATTATTTTATATTAAATTTATTAGTAGGCCGGCATCCCCCGGTTATATATTATTACCTTATTTAGTAGGCTGGCATCCCCCATTTGTATATTATTTAGTATGACGGCATCCCCCCGTTTTGATATTATGTATTATATTAAATTGGGAAAATCATTTGTGTGCATATTATACTTGTTTGACTAACTATCCGATCTTGATGGTAATATTCTGAATCATGGTTTGTATGGGCACTCTATGTGGATGATGTTATTATTATTGATTAGGGTTGCTTTTGCGTCGTCTTCTCCAATGAGTTTGGTGAGGTTAGAGTGACACTTGCTTTGTGTTGCATGAATTGCTGAATGATTAGTTTCTTCTTGTTTCTTTCAATTCCTGTTATTGTTTTAGAACTGTGAGGCATGTTAGTGATTTCTTGAGAGTTACATGTTTCCATTGAGCACCCTTTAGGGATGTGCTCACTCGTTCCCACTTCAGTTTTCAGTTATCAGATGAAAGGGTGAAGTGAAGATATTCGTTTTCGTAGTTTAAAGCGTTACCGAACTAAGTGATGTGCATGTATCTTTTATATAAATGTTTTCTTTATTTATTGTAAAACAACATACAAATATATTTATATCATTTGAGAGTTCTTCATCTATTGATATCAGAGTGTTTTAGGTTTAACAATTGGGGTTTGTTTTTAGTTCATTTTATGTAATTATGATTCTTAAAATCGTTGATCTGGAATTGATGCTTCAATTAGGTTGTAAACCTATTAGCTAAGCAGGTTTAGTAAATGGGGCGCCACAGAGTAACCGTACCTAAACGTGTACACTTTGTTGGTTCAACAAAAGTTAGCCATATGAAAAATTTCATATCAACCTTGTTCATCCTAATCACAACTAGTTCAAATGACTCAAATGAAACTAGTTATAGAGTTGTTCAATTGTTTATATTCTCGTAGAAGTATACAAGACACAATTGAAGTAAAATCGATTTTGATTCACTCGAATCAATTTATGAACATTATAGCCACGATTTGCAAAAGATTGCATTCCTTAATTTATAAATGTATTAGTTCATGAACAAACGGATTTTAAAACATAACCTACTCAATTATGCAAACGGGTACACATACCTAAGTAGCCGGACTTGGTCTGGGTTCGCCAGTATGCGATCGTGTACGCATACTGGCGTACACCACCAAACTCAGTTGAATTCCCAGACTTGAACTTACGCCGGTACGCATACGGGTATGCATCCTAAGTTCCCGGACTTCAACTAACCAACCAGTATGCATATGTGTATGCATACTATGTTTCCCAGACTTGGAATAACTTGCAACAGATAACATACAAGTACACATACTGTGCTATATCCAATTAATGGTTAATTGTTCTAAACTCCAATTTGAATCATTGAAACATTCTTAGAAGACGGGAATAGCTGTCTCACACAAACTATTATCTTCAAAGCAATTTTCAAATGATCGAATGATCAATACGAAACATTCCGAGTCTACACCAAATGACTATCTCACACAAATCATATAAGATGTTACCAGGCGATTTTCACATGATCATCTTTTGACTTTCGTCAAGAATATAAGATGAACTTGGTTAAAGTGAAAGCTTACCAACAAATATTTTGAAAAATATGTAAGCGAGTTAAACTCAGATCGAAATATCAAATGTGTATAATTGAAGTCTATATAGCTATACGACTTTTGTCTCAAATAGGAGATAGAGTAAATAGACTTTTGAGTGATAGATGAGTTCAAGTCTACACATACATTTTGTTGATGAAGTTCCACAAGCTCCCCTTAGTAGTTCTTCGTCTTCAATCGATGAACGCCGTGAAGTCTAAATCTCAACTAAACTTTCTATCCTAATCCGAGACTTAGCTATAAGTACACTAGAAATCAAGACTTATAGTTTTGGCAACTAAACTTGACAAACAAGCTTGAGATAGAAACTCTTGCGAGTTCGACCGAGCAGTGCTCTAACAATCTCCCCCTTTGTCAATTTTAGTGACAAAACTATCAATACATATGGATTAAAAAATAAATAAACTTTGTAGCTTCTCATCCAAATGCTTGATTTCCTTGGTTCTTCAATATTACTCGAAATCTTTGTCACTTCCAAGTACTCCAATTATTCTGAACGTGTTAAACTCAGCATCATAGTTGTTGGAGATCCGTAGCCATAACAATGAGAAAACCGTAGCTCTCAATCATTGTTATACAATGTCATAGTATTATTACACAGCATCAAAGTCCAATTGCATCACAACTTTGACAACAATACTATGGTGATATGTATCACTTCCCCTAAGTCAATACTTCATCTCAAAATGAAAACCACTCCCCCTTACATAATGATTTGTTAACCATATGTATTTGTAGTGTGAACTACACAATAATTCTCCCCCTTTTTGTCAATATAAATTGGAAACGGTACGAAACCTAGTGGTATCATAATGAAATTCTCACAGAGATACTTCATGACTAAAAGAGAACATATCAACTTTGTTTCGATGATTTCACATAGTCGAAACTTAGTATATTCATCAAGGAGTTTATAAAGATATAAGATAACTCCTTCAATATTCCACAGCCACACTCCCCACAAAGATTTGGCAATTAAGCACAAGTTCAATTAAGAACTCTCCCCCATAAAATGTCATTCCCGAAATAACAACAAGAGCGACCTTACTTTTACAAGAAAATAAGGATTTCTTTGGACATTATCAAATCACATGAAATATGAATTTGTATCCAAAATACTCAATTAAATTAACCACAAGAGAACCTATGATTAATTTAATCGGAAATGCTCACATAAGAGAACTTACGGAGCCACACAATATTTACACAAAAAGGTGGATCAGGGAAAGATCAATACTGCGGGATATTCAAAGATTCATTCTATTTTTCATCAATATTTTCATAATGATATTGTTTATGGGTGAAAACTATTTCTGCCGGTTTTGGTAATTTGGGGTGTGTGGATGAGAAATGAGTGTAAACCTTAAACAAATGCATTGCACGGGAGTGCTTGTAGATTCGAGAAATCAATCTGTGCAAATCCGGCCTAAACCAAGAAATGGCCGTTCCAGACTTGTTTCGATCACAAAGTGAAGGAGATGGGGTTGATCTTAGGGAGGGAAGCGAAGAAGGTGTTGAGCTTGTGAAGGTGTTGGCTATGTATGACTTGTATCAGAAAGCTGGACTGGCTTGCAGGATGTAAGCTATCAGTTCCGGTATTTGAATACGATGGTATCAACACTTGCCTCTGTTGTTTGGACTTGTTCTTGTTTTTTGGAAATAGGGAGGAGAACCTATTTATAAAAGTCATTTGAGCCTTATTCACGTCTCTCTCGTGGGAAGTGGAGGAAGTGGAGTGATGGAGTAGTGGAGTTGTGTGTTGGTGTTACACGACCGCCTTGCCCACTTCTCCCGTCATCTCTAACCGTCCATGACTTCCTGACACGTTCTTGTGATGGCGCGTTGCACGCTGCACGCTGTAAACCGCCAGACCAATACCCCAGTATGTATCCCCCAGTTTGTGACATGATTGATGTCTCGAGTGTGTGGATCGTGGGACCCACAAAAGTAGCATGTAATGCTAGATTAAATAACAAAGTTATTTAGGAAGTCGATACTTGTGAAGTATCGTGTGTATTCTATGCAGGTACTACATTATGATGTGGTAGAGTGACGGGTGGTGATCACCATGACGCCTCACCGACTAATTAACTCCTGACCAGGGTTGTATAACCAACCCTGTGAAGTTGGACGGACGAGATGATCTCTGAGACACTCATCTGCGACCGTTGATGGAATTAGGGTTTTTGAAGAGATGTGCAAGCATCACTCTTCAGCTTGGTCGAATCCAAGATTGGGATACAATTTTGACAGGGCCGATCATGCATGTGTGTAGACGACATGACGGTGTAGGAGCCCATACCTCATTGTCTCGTGAAAGTGTGATCTGAGCCTCAATTTTTCCGGCAAAGTTGAGTGGTCGAGATCAATTTGCAACAGAAATCTGGTGCCGCAAAAGCCGCGCATCATGCCCACTTCGGGTGCGCGTTTCAAGACGACCAAGCTTGGTCGGTCTTGTTCGATTAGTCTGGTATACGGATGGCGAGCTGGTATACATGTCCATATCTCAACATCCCATAGAAGCGTGATCTAAGCCACTCAATTTGTCCTAAAGCAAAGTTGAGTGGTCGATATTAGCTTATGTCGGGAGGTGCGACCATGCCTAGTTCAGGCGTGCGAATCGAGGCAACCAGGCATGATATTCCTTGGCCGATCGGGTATGGAGATAGATGAGCCCACGGTGGTCATGTTGATGCGCACCGGACCTGCTAAGTCTAATCCGGACCCTTCATTCGTGCGGGAGAAGATGGACGCTCGTGATTGTTCAAACCCTAATTGGGGTTTCACCGCCGTGCGTCATGCCTTGTTTGGGCGCACGAATCGGAACGACCAACTATAGTTGGTCCTGACCGATCGGTCATGTATGTAGGCGGGCCCACGGTGTTTGTGTTGACATGTTCTGGGATCTTTGAATCTACATCTACACCCTCCATCTATGCCTTCGAAGATGGATGGTTGAGACTGTTTTGCGGTACATGTAATGTGCCGCAAACCCTAATTTAAGGTTTTTTGTCCATACAGCTCTGGTTTGGACGGTTTGGCAAATTATGCCACCCTTTTGGGGAGACCGACCATGCGGGCCCGCGTTGGGTCGGTAGTGAATATTCCAATACCTGCTTGGGGTCATGGATTCAATCTAAGACATCCAATCATGCTGGTGGAGTTGGATGGTCATGATCATTTCTGAGAATGATATGGTCGATTCGGAGTTCAAATATGCTCAATCGGGCTAGTATAACACACCGAGAGTTGTAGCTTTGTATGGGTATTTCATACATGTTTTTTATTAATGCTTGGAGATTCGTGTTGCTCTGCCGATAACAACACTCGCCGTCATGCCGCACCTAATGAGTACGAAAATACAAGGCTGGTCATGCATTAATTAATAATGCTGTAAATTCACAGGGTATGTGGGATTTTTGCTACATGCTCCAACCTGGATGAATTTTATGTATTTAATTCACAGAATACTGGGATTGTTGCCACATGCTCCATTCTAGGTGAATTAGTAAAGTGAAGAAGTATTCATCACTCATTAATGACTTTATCTTTTGCAAGATGTTAGCGCATAATTTTGGCTTTTACAATTTTAGCCTTAAAATGAAAATCCACTATCAACATTAAGTCCCCTGCCTAGCACGTAATGGTTACACCATTGTGGGGTAGGCATGAGATGGTGACAGTTAAAGACAAAGCTTATGAAACAAAGTTAGATGTTACCAGGAGAGACGGGTCATCCTATCCTTGGAGCATGTCACGTTCAAGAGGCGTCCAGGAAAGTGTTCCCCTAGCATGATATCGGTCTTGCCTGCTTCGATGGACTGTTACGCCTGTTTCGTTCGTGGGGCTACTACACCTGCTTGATCGAACGTGGGCTTGATGTGCCTGTTTTGGTTAATCGTGGGTCCATTGTGTCTGCTTGATCGAACGTGGGACCCGATGTTAGCATGCTTGATTCGAACATGGGCAGATGTGCATGCTTCGATCAAACGCTAGACCACCGTGTACATGTTTCAAACTTCGGCCATGTCCTGCGCCTACTTTGACCGTACGGTTGATGTAATTGCTCGAGTGTCATCTTGCTACTTCGACCAAACACAGACCCAGCTAGCTTGACTAAACACCGGACTTGTTGATTTTATCAAACACCGGCCTTGCATTTTGCTTTGCTCGAACGTGGGACCCGATGTGAGCCAGCTTGCTTTTTAAAAAGAAATGAACCTTGTGTGCTCAAATGTAAATGTGGGTCCGGTAGAAAGCGTTGGGCGGCTTGGAGCAGCTTTGAAGTGTTGGAGCCGAAACGCCATCTTCTGAGAGAGCTTTGATTGGGGACGGCTATGCCTTCGACCAATGCTGGGCCGGGATCAAGTGGGACCCGCCGCGTTCTGATCGAACGTCGAACCCGTGTTTCGACCGAAACCTGCCCCGTCGCGTGCGCCCGTTTTATTCGAATACCAGCCTTGTGACTTTGATCAATACCAGACTTGAAACTTGAGCAATACCGGACTTGTGACTTGATCAATACCAGACTTGTGACTTGATCAACACCGGACTTGAATGAGCAATACCGGACTTGTGACTTGATCAATACCGGATTTGTGACTTGATCAACACCGGACTTGAAACTTGAGCAATACCGGACTTGTGACTTGATCAACACCGGACTTGAAACTTGAGCAATCTAACTTGAAACTTGAGAAATTAGGTGTTTGGACCCAAAACCAGCCTTGTGTACTCCAACGTGAATGTGTGTTCTGTCGTGTATGACTACACATCTCACGCGTTTTTATACAAGTACTGACTCATGTTTTTTATTGTAGAATGAAGAAAATAACTCATGTTGAGATGTCTTCTAGGGATAATGTTGGTGCCAAGTCAGGAGGTGTTGATAGCTTCAAAGATATGCCGAACATTTATGATGAGTTGTTCACCGCGCCCTTTCAACTATATAAAATTATCCGTTCCACAAGATAACCCTTCTCCTATCGACTTCAAGGTTTTTCATGCTCCGATGGGCCCTCATGAAGGATGGATGAGACGAATGTTGAGCAATGAGTACATTAAAGATAACTTTACCAGAGCGCAGATTATTGATGCATCTTGAGTGTTGAAACGTCTCGAGAGGATGTTAAAGTGGTTTCTTGTGCGAACGTTGAGGTGGATCCTGGAGAGAGTGTTGAAGAAGGATTCTGAAGAGAACGTGGGTCCCAGAGAGAGTGTTGAGGCGGCTCTTGAAGAGATCATTGAAGCAGCTTCTGCTAAAGGGTGCGTTGAAGTGTTTCCTTCTTCAGTTCGATTTACCCTTGCGAATTCCATGCTTCTTGACTGACCATCTCTCTCATGTTGAAGAATTCCTTGACTGACGGTGAAGGAACTTCATGCTGAGCCTCAGTCCCCAAGCGTGGTTTACATGGTTTGTTCGTGTGGTTTTTGTCGAGCCAGATATGAAATATCTTGGACATTGTTTCATCATTGTGGGAGTCGTGCATGTGGTACTGGAGTTGGAGTTGACGGACGCGCGGGATGTTGTATCTCGGTGGTTTTCCTCTTGCTGCTTTAGGGAACGGCTTACAGAAGGTTGAAAGTTGTATCGCCTGTTGGTGAGATATATGCCCCTACAAACATTATGAGGCTCTTCATTACCGGCAGGCCTGGTTCTTTCTATCGGGGCATATGTTGTTGTAGGTGAGCGTTCAACAGCTCTAGAGGATGACCAAAAGCGCGGATTCTCCAACATAGCATGATCCACATGTACCACTGTCTGATAAAGTGACTCGCCGGGATCTTGCACAATATGACGCGTGGACATCGTTATCTTCTTGAGGCTGCTCCCTTGATGTATCAGTTCCAGTGGAAGATTGCCGTCATAGAGCGTTGATACGTTGCACCGGCATTCTTTAAACCAAATGGCAGTATGGTATAATAAAAATTTCCGAGAGGAGTTCGAAAAGCTATCTTACTTGCATCATGCTCGTACATCCTTATCTGGTTGTAGCCGCTACATCCATCCATGGAGGAGAACATGCCGTGTCCGCTGGTCGCATCTACTAACATGTCAATGTTAGGTAGAGGAGGGTCGTTTTTAGAGCAGCACCTGTTCAAGTCTCTGAAGTCTATGCAGCACCTGATTTATCCATTTTCCTCATGTCTAAACTACAACTATTTAACCGACTTGGATCCGGTATGACATGTAGATGATGGGTGACCAATTTTCATCTAAATCCGGCATTTCTTCATATCTCCAAGCGAATATGTCCTGGTACTCTTTGAGAAGTTCCACGAGCTTCGTGCGTTTATCCGTACACAAGGTTGAGCTGATGGAGATAGGCCTAGGAGGTTCCTCAACGATTTCAATCTCTTCAGTTGTGGAGTTTGTGCCATCTTGCAGCTGTTGTGAAGCATCTAGCACCTGTTCTTGTGGTTCGTTTCTGTTGTAGCATTCCATTGGGTGGAGAGACTGGGTAACAATCTCCCCTTCTAATTGATAATGGCAGTGTCGATATACCGTTTTCCCTTTCTGGTCTCGACTCGCCACAAAATTTCGTTCCCTCTTCGTGTGAACGTGGGTCGTGGCTTCACAGGATGGAGAAGAATGCTTCGTCAGCAAAGATGCATCGTGGGTTTTAGCCCTCAATGATGCAAGCCGGTCTTCTTTATGAATTGACGCCCAAGTGGGGAGTGGGACGCAATAAACTTGTCTCGATTCTTTCCGCGGAGCTTCTCCCGTATGTCTTTGGTTTGGTTTCCCTCGAAGTCCGTCATTGTGGTAGGCTTCCGTACGACCTTTCCCGGGAGAACCTTGGATGTCCTGAGAGTCTTGAGAGTAATCACATTCGAAGACACTCCTATTTAGATAAGGGCCGTCTTGAACTCTGAATCCTTGATGCATCCGGTGACATGCAGGGCACGGTCGTGACCTTCCTCTGGTTGATTGCAGCAAAACGTCTCTTGGCGCCGATTCTTCGAGAGGTGTGAAAGTTCGCATAAACTTTCCACTAGAGAAACCGCTTCCCGATCCACCGGCCTCTGGTTCATAGTGAAACTATTGACTTGAGGAGGATCGTTGTGAGGATCGGTCCCAGTGTAGGAGTCTCCATGACAGGACCGCTCATATCTGATGTCGCTTCTTTGATCAGGTCCATGGAGGTCCACGCCGCTGAAGTACCTTCTCCGGTGCATTGAATGTGTTCCTTTTTTTCTCCAGGGGCTATCGCGGCTCTTGTGGCAATCAATCATTTAATGTCTTAAGAAAAGTGAGTACCTATTTCTGAGTTGCGGCCATATCCGTTTGAGTCTTAGCAAGAACTTCCTGCTTCTCCATCAAGTCTGCAATGGTAATGGGGGATAGTCCTCCTCTCGTCCCTCCGGCCCCTCGTCCTGGTGAAGGAATGGAAGTTGTTTCTATGGTGACTACCAGAAGTGTTACACTTGATGAGATGTCGGGATTTGCGGCTGCTCTGGCTCAGTGATGGGAGGTGTTACACTTACTGGAACATCTCCTGCTACGCTGGCACTGGTGGTAGAAGTGACGGCTCCATAAGATGTATTGACCACGGTAGATCCACTGACAGGTACATCGACACCGGGAGTGTTATCCACACTAGCTCCATCAGAATTGATTCTTTGATCCATACCGAGTTCTACCATCTTGAAATGGATTGATGATTGAATTGGTCCTAAGATCTACCCTTTTTGAAATTGATAAAATTGAATCGGATTTTGAAGAAATTGACTTTACAATCGAGAGATTAACCTCCCGCCGTGGTCGCCAATTGTTTATGGGTGAAAACTATTTCTGTCGGTTTCGGTAATTTGGGGTGTGTGGATGACAAATGAGTCTAAAACTTAAACAAATGCAATGCACGGGAGTGCTTGTAGATTCGAGAAATCAATTTGTGCAAATCCGGCCTAAACCAAGAAATGGCCGTTCCAGACTTGTTTCGGTCACAAAGTGAAGGAGATGGGTTGATCTTAGGGAGGGAAGCGAAAAAGGTGTTGAGATTGTGAAGGTGTTGGCTATGTATGACTTGTATCGTAAAGTCTGGACCGGCTTGCAGGATGTAAGCTATCGATTCCGGTGTTTGAATACGATGGTATCAACATTTGCCTCTGTTGTCTGGACTTGTTCTTGTTTTTTGGAAATAGGGAGGAGAACCTATTTATACAAGTCATTTGAGCCTTATTCAGGTCTTTCGTGGGAAGTGGAGTGATGGAGTAGTGAAGTTGTGTGTTGGTGTTACACGACCAATCTTGCCCACTTCTCATGTCATCTCTAACCGTCCATGACTTCCTAACACGTTCTTGTGATGGCGCGTTGCACGCTGTAAACCGCCAGACTAATACCCCAGTATGTATCCCCCAGTTTGTGACATGATTGATGTCTCGAATGTGTGGATCGTGTGACCCACAGAAAGTAGCATGTAATGCTAGATTAAATAACAAAGTTATTTAGGAAGTCGATACTTGTGAAGTATCGTGTGTATTCTATACTGAGTCTTTGCATCATGATGTGGTAGAGTGATGGGTGGTAATCACCATCACGCCTCACTGACTAATTAACTCCTGACCAGGATTGTATAACCAAGCCGGTGAAGTTGTACGGACGAGATGATCTTTGAGACACTCATCTGCGACCGTTGATGGAATTAGGGTTTTTGAAGAGATGCGCAAGCATCACTCTTCAGCTTGGTCGAATCCAAGCTTGGGATACAATTTTGGCAGGGCCGATCGTGCATGTGTGTAGACGACATGACGGTGTAGGTGCCCATACCTCATTTTCTCGTGAACGTGTGATCTAGGCCACTCAATTTGTCCGGCGAAGTTGAGTGGTCGAGATCAATTTGCAACAGAAATCTGGTGCCGCAAAAGCCGCGCATCATGCCCACTTCGAGCGCGCGTTTCAAGACGACCAAGCTTGGTCGGTCTTGTTCGATCAGTCTGGTATATAGACGGCGAGCTGGTATACACGTCCATATCTCAACATCCCATAGAAGCGTGATCTAAGACACTCAATTTGTCCGGCAAAGTTGAGTGGTCGAGAATAGCTTGTAATCGGGAGGTGCGACCATGCCTAGTTCGGGCGTGCGAATCGAGGCAACCAAGCATGATATGCCTTGGCCGATCGGGTGTGGAGATAGATGGTCCCACGGTGGTCATGTTGATGCGCACCGGACCTTCTTAGTCTAATCCCGGACCCTTCATTCGTGCAGGAGAAGATGGACACTCGTGATTGTTCAAAACCTAATTGGGGTTTCACTGGCCGTGCGTCATGCCTTGTTTGGGCACACGAACTGGAACGACCAATTATAGTTGGTACTGACCGATAGTTCATGTATGTAGGTGAGCCCACGGTGTTTGTGTTGACATGTTCTGGGCTCTTTGAATCTACATCTACACCCTCCATCCATGCCTGCGAAGATGGATGGTTAAGACTGTTTTGCGATACATGTAATGTGTCGCAAACCCTAATTTAAGGTTTTTGTCCATACAAATTCTGGTTTGGACGGTTTGGCAAAATTATGCCACCCTTTTGGGGAGACCGACCATGCGGGCCCGCGTTAGGTCGGTAGTGAATATTCCAATACCTGCTTGGGGTCATGGATTCAATATAATCCATCCAATCATGCTGGTGGAGTTGGATGGTCATGATCGTTTATGAGACTGATATGGTCAGTTCAGGTTCAAATATGCTCAATCGGGCTAGTATAACACACCGAGAGTTGTAGCATGTATGGGTATTTCGTACATGTTTTATTATTAATGCTTGGAGATTCGTGTTGCTCTGCTGAGAACAACACTTAGTCGTCATGCCGCACCGGTAATGAGTACATGAAATACAAGGCTGGTCATGCATTAATTAATAATGCTGTAAATTCACAGGGTATATGGGATTATTGCTACATGCTCCAACCTGGATGAATTTTGTGTATTTAATTCACAGAATACTGGGATTGTTGCCACATGCTCCATTCTAGTGATTGTTGCCACATGCTCCATTCTAGGTGAATTAGTAAAGTGAAGAAGTATTCATCACTCATTAATGACTTTATCTTTTGCAAGATGTTAGCGCATAATTTTGGCTTTTACAATTTTAACCTTAAATGAAAATCCACCATCAACAGATATATAATAGACTTAATCTTTGTAAACAAAAGTTCATCATATCTTCATCAATATTTGCATAATGACATATAATAGACTTAACTTTTGACATATATGGGACAATCATAGTTCACTTCCCAAATTGGAACTGATCTCGACCACTCAACTTCACCGATGATTTGAATGGCTTAGACATTTTCATGGATCCATGATCACCCGACTTTCCGCCATCTTCCCGTCAAACCCATTCAAGATGTGTCGCCTTGAAACGCGTTGCAAACATGGGACGATAAGACATGGATGTGTTCCAAAGACGCCATCTTACACGTCTGTCGGTCCTCTCCAAAATTCTTCCATTACTTGGTTTCGACCAAGCGAAGAGTCATGCATATCCTCATCTCATCCGAACTTCACCAATTAACATTATTTCCTTGTTTAATAATCATATAAAAGGAGTATGATACATGTGTATCTTCCTTTCTTGGTTTAGTCCAGGAACTAGTGATCCTCAAGAAGAATTGAGGATATAATCATATATTAGAAAGGATTCCTTGTTTAGGATAAATTCCTAGTTTAGGAAATCATAGGAGTATTGTTTTGCAATATATAAATGATACATGTATTCTTAGTTTATCCTCAAGAAGTAATATACCTAGAAAGGGAACTAGTCCTACAAAAGGGAACTAGTCCTACAAAAGGAAATAGATTCCCAAGACGTTTGGGAAACCAAACCAAGCCTATAAATAGGGATGTTTAGATCATAACTAAACACATCTAGTTAGTGTGTTCTTGATATAGACGCACACAGACAATTCTAGGCAAAGAAAACCTAGAGAAAGCTTGGAGCAATACTTGTGCAATCTTAGCAAACAGTTTAAGGTTAATCCACTGTTAGAGAAGATTGTGAGCGTAACAAACAGAGAATTGTAATCGTTTTGCTTGTTCATAATCTAGAGAAGATATTTTCTTCGAATTACTACTTGTGTTCTGTTTTCTAAGTTTCTCGTCTATTATTATTCTGAATTCCACCTTTATAGTAATAGCTACCAAGGTATAGAGATCAATGCGTATCAAGTTGGCATCACGATCAAGGTTAGTTTTTAGGGTAAATCCCTGTGGTTTATTGTTTTCACTAGATCTCTCTACATAAAGCTTGGTGAGGTACTCGAGAAGTTAGAAGACGTTAAGAAAACAAGGGGATCAAGGATGACAAAATCAGATGACGAACATAAGGAAACCGAACCACAAACTATGGAAGAAAATGTGGCTACGTTGCAAACATACATGAAGTCAATTCAAGTTACCCTTAAGGAATTGAGTGAATGTATTCGTTCTCATACACCCAAGCCAAAGAGGAAGAAAAAGATTACACCTTCACCTGAAGCTTCGAAAAAAGATGATTCTGAAGAAGAAGATTCAGAAGAAGAAGAAGAGGAGGAAGAAGAGGAGGATGGATAAAAGAAGAAAAGTGAGTTTCTTAAAAGTCATACATCAACTAAACCTCATGGTAAGAATTTGAAAATTGATTTTCTTGTTGATATTCCACTTTACGATGGGAGTGTCAATGTAGAAAAATTAGATGATTGGATTGAACGTCTAGAAACGTAATTTTCTTTCTTTGAATATGGTTCAAAGGAAAAGATTGCTTTCGCGGCATTGAAGCTACAAAAGCATGCTCTAACATGGTGGAAAGCTTATCAAAGACAAAACCTAGGTAAAGGGGTATTGTCGTGGAAAAGATTCAAGGCAGTTGTAAGGAAATAGTTTTATCCGGTTGGCTACCTTGAGGAGAGATGGTTCAAGTGGTACAACTTGAAGCAAATCTATAACCAAACCGTACAAGAATATACTTCAAAATTTCAGAATCAAGCTATGATTTTGGATTTAGACTTGGGAGATTATGTTATCTATATAAAATATATTTTCGGGTTCCATGAGTATATACGGAAGGAGTTGAAGATGTTTTCGGTGGATACAGTCTCCGAAGCAAGTATAAAAGCTAATGCCATTGATGGCAGACTTAAGAAATCTGATTCAAAGGGATATACTAAGGTAAAATCTGGAGGTACCACTGTGAAAGGAGGTGAAAGGAGCAAAGAAGAAGGGAAGTCTAGTGACAAGGAAGGTTTGTCTTGCACCCATTGCAAGCAAACAGGTCACGTTGTCGACAAGTGTTGGGTTAAGAACCCTCATCTAAAACCTAAAGGGTTGCAGAGGAAAGAAGCCAAGAAGGCAGCACTAGTCGCTCAAACTCCAAAAAAGTACACGAACTAACGGAACCCAATTTAAAGCTCTCTCTAATGGCAGGTGGCGTATAAGAACTTACAAAAGACGATCCTAAGGAACGACTCTTCACGGTTAAGATGCAGGTTAAGACAACACTAATAGATGTTGTTATTGACCCGGGAAGTCAGAAGAATTTACTTTCACATTCTTTGGTACATAAGTTAGGATTGAAAACTATCAAACATCCAAAACCATACCCTTTAGGATGGCTTCAAAAGGAAAGAGCTTACAAGTTTCACATCAATGCACGTTCAATTTTGCTCTAAATGAGTCATATATTGACGAAGTTACATGTGACGTAGTTCCTTTGGATGTTTTTCAGGTGGTACTAGGTAGTCCTTACTTATTCTTTATTAGAGACAACATATGTTCATAGTGAGCTATCTTTTCTATAGAGAAAATAGTTAGAGCACTGCTCGGTCGAACTCGCAAGCGTTGCTATCTCAAGCTTGTTTGTCAATGTTAGTGATCAAAACTATAAGTCTTGATTTCTAGTCTACTTATAGTGATATCTCGGACTAGGATAGATTGTGTAGTTGAACATTAGACTTCACGGCATTCATCAATTGAAGACGAACAACTACTAAGGAGAGCTTGTGGAACTTCATCAACAAAAGGTATGTGGAGACTAAAACTCATCTATCACTTGGAAAGTATATTTCTACTCTATCTCCTATATTGAGACAAAAGTCGTATTACTATATAGTTGTCGATTATGCACATTTGAGATTTTGAGATGAGTTTAACTCACTTACATATTTCTCGAAATATGTGTTGATAAGATTTCGCTTCAACCAAGTTTATTTTGTATTCTTGACGAAAGTCAAAAGATGATAATTTGAAAATCATCGAGTAACATCTTACATGGTTTGTGTGATACAATCATTTGGTGTAGACTTGGAATGTTTCGTTATAATTATTTCAATAGCTTGAAAATTGCTTTGATGATAATAGTGTGTGAAAACGGCTATTGTCATCCTCTAAGAAAGTTTCAATGATTGAAATAGAGTTTAGAACTATTAGATTATAAACATAGTATGCATTCTTGCATGCATGTGATCCATGACCGGATTTAGAATATGCATACCCGTATGCGTACTTGAAGTTGTGAAATTCCGTGTACCAAGTACACATACCAGTACGCATACTTGCGTAAGGTATAGGTCCGGGAATTTCTGCTGGGTTTTGGAAGTGTACTTAGGTATGCTTACTTGTTCGCATGCTGGCGAACCCAAACTCAGACCGGCTACTTAGGTATGCACCCGTATGCATATTTGAGTGATTAAAGTTCTAAAATCGGTTTGTTCATGAACAAATACATTTATATATTAAGGAATGCATTCTTTGCAAACCGTGGCTATAATGTTCATGAATTGATTCAAGTGAATCAAACTGATTTTGCTTCAATTGTGTTATTGTATACTTCTATGAGAATATAGCAATTGAACAACTCTTTAACTAGTTTAATTTGAGTCATTTGAACTAGTTATGGTTAAGATGAATAAGGTTGATATGAGAGTGTTCATATAGCTAACCTTGGTTAACTACCATTGAGCCGACATGGTGTACACATTTAGGTACGGTTACATAAATCTAAATGAGGGTACATTTCATTTGTGTATAACAAGCTAAGTTCGATCTAACGGTTGAAAAATATTATCTTGAATCTAATTAGGTTTTTATCTAACGATGAATATTGAATACTTTGTTACCAAGGTAACTTAGATTGCAAACCATGACCTATAGGTATAAGGGATAAGAGGTATAGGTATAAGGGATAAGAGGTATAAGCCCTATAGGTATAAGGGATTAGAGGCTGCGAAAACAACTGGTTGTTGTTAAGACCGGATGGGAGGAGCTAGTCTTGTATGGCCGATGTTCGCCTCCTTGAAGGGGCAACCAGGGAGATGATAAGGGCGGCACCCTCCATTAGGGAGCTGATAAGTGTCTTAAGACGCAAATGTCATGAGGCTTTATTTTCGCAAGAAAATTTAGGCTTGTCATATTTGTGCGATGATCCTGAAGAGGCAATAATACAAAAGACAAAGATAAGACGAGATCAATGGGTCTTTACATGAAAGTGTAAAGACGTCCTGCGATTTCGTCGCAAGACGGCAATGTCATGGGGCTTTATGTTCGCAAGAATATTTAGGCCTGTCACATTGTCGCAATAATAAGGGGTGGCAAAATAAGACCTTTAACTAGGAAGGCAAAATAAGACCACACAAGATAAATGATAAGGCAAGATTAATGGGTCATTACATGAAAATATAAAGACGTCCTGCGATCTTGTCACAATGACAAAATTCAACATAAACAATTTGGATGCAGGTAATACAGTTCTTTTATCGCAAAAAAGATTACATGATAAGCTTGCGAACATATACATGATAATGAGGCCGAGGCAATACAAACGCCGCACAATTGATATTATGATCATATTATTATGCGATACTAATAGTGCAGGAATAAGAAAAGATGAAGCACAAGTAAGAACTTACGAGAAACAATAAATACGAAAAGAGGAATGCATATACTAGAGACAAAATCAGAGAAATAAAGAATGGAAGCGATTTAAAGCTACATCAATTCTAGAGCGGCAAAATGAGATAAGTAACACAAACATTAGCTATACATTGCAAAGAGATAAGCATTCTCATCATAAAAGCATCATACTTGCATCATGAAAGCATCACATAAGCATTTCATGGCATAAACATCGCATACACATTTCATAACATAATCATTACATAAGCATTATATTCGAACAAGTATTTTATAAAATTTCGCGAAATTATTCAGAATTTCGTAGAGTTATCGTAATTTCGCAAAATTATTCGAGAATTTCGTGAAATTATTCAAAACTTCACAAAGATATTCGAATTTCGCAGAATTATTAAAAATTTCGCGAGAATGTGATTATTTCACAAGATAAGATAAGCAACTTGAAGGGATTATATTATCGCATGAGCGCAAAGCATGAGACAGAGGCAAAATAAGAATGCAAAAACAATTTGCTCGATCAACACTTTCTCAAGGATTCTACCCTCATAGATAAAGAACAGAGGCAACTATGGATAACCAAGAAAACATTTTATGTTCTTCATCTTCTCGGCAAGAATCATTTCCAAAGTGGATGTTCGCTAGTGAATAGCAAGAATCCTCACCAAAAATGGAATAATAACTTCGCATGAACAGAGGCAATACTTCTCATTCGCAATCATGGACGTATACTTCTTATACTTCTCAAAGGATACTTCATACTTCTTATACTTCAAGGATTAAGTACTTCTTATACTTCGAGTATACTTCATAATTCTTATACTTCAAGGGTTGATACTTCTTATTTATTTCACAAAGCTTCGAACTTCGCAAAAGAATAGAGGCAAGTACGTACTTTTCAAATCCAGTATTCTTTCGCTTGTTCCTTCATCAACAAAGATTAAAGACTACTACAACAACGGATTTTTCCTTAAAGATCGCTCTTCAAGCAATATTCAAGGAAAAAGAGGCAAAATATAGGAGCGGGAATCTCGCAACAACTACGTGCCGGTTGAAATTATGACTAATAAGAATTCGCGAAGACTTCGCAGAGTACTTAAAGAATGACGTAGCGAGATGACATCAACATAATTCATGAGGAAAGTATGAGTAACTTGCGAAATTATAGAGTGAACCTACGAGAAGGTGACAAGAGCTTGAGAGAATATGAGTCATATGTGAGTATGTCATCCACTATGTAATATCCTATATAAAGAGAAAGACAGGAGAGAGAAAAGGAGGATACACTTTAGAGAAGGAGACAATTTTGGTAAGAGAGAGAGAGAGAGAGAGAGAAATATTATTTCAGAGAGAGATATTTTTAGAGGGAGAAAGACTTTATTTTCTTTATCATCTTCTTCCCCTAAAACTAGATTTAGAGCTCCAAATACTCATTAATGGAGTCCCAATTTAATACTTATGTAATTTAAATTTAAATAATCATAGTGAAAAACCCTACCCCGTGGATGTAGATCAAATTGATCGAACCACGTAAATTCTTGTGTCTCCATTTATAATTTTAGGATTTTTATCTTTATTTTCATATCAAATAAGTTTAGATCTAGAAATTATTATCAAGATATGATGAGGGGTGTGTTGTGGGATTTCCTGCAACTACAAGGATAATAAAATGTTGCATTGATTTCCTTATCCTTCAACCTTACATATCATATGGACAAAACCCCCACTCGTCAAATACACCGTCTGATATGATAATATTCTTCTCATAGAAACCGCAAGCTTACGGTTCTTACTAAGAAACTCTGTCATTGATTTTAGAGTAACTATTCCATACGAAACACTTTTTATTGAAGATAAACGATCATCAGTAAGAAATTGAATCGTTTAAGAGTGTCCATTCATACTAATTAATAAATAATCATAATTAAGCTCCCGTAATACGATTATTATTTGAAGTTTAATTATGAAAAACCAATTACTGAATCTAGTTGGATCCGAATCATTTTATTCTCTTTCCGAATTTAATTTAATTTTTCTTTAATATTGGAATGTCAGAAATCACTCTCTCTCCCCATCGAATGATCGTAGTAGTCAATCAACTACTAGCCAACAACGATGACCAGATATTGGTACATGTACTATTAATGATATAGTTTGGGTATATGTGTTCCTATTTAAAGCATGGGTTTAATTTTGGGCGCCAAATATCCCACAATATTTATATTATAATGTAAAGCAAAATGGATTGTTTGGTGGTGGTCGTTTTTCTTCAAACAACAACTACATTAAGTTCACTAGGCAAAACTCAAAAAAATAATTTTAATGGAGATAACATTTATACAAACTTGAAATAAAAACACCACTTTTAAATTAAAACTAGACTGGAAACTGAAAACTAAAATGATTTACATTTCTTAAAAGAAAAACAATTAAAGTTGGATTACTTGATTATCTTCTGAATCTTCAACGCTGATTATATTTATCATCTTCAAATACCCTTTTGCTTCTTTCGATAATATTTTAGCTCGGTTGGGGCTAAGTTACTAAGATCCATATCAGTTATTGCATGATCTTGTTGTTCTGATTGCATTCGGTAACCCTATTGTTGGTTAGACAAATAAATCGCCCAAAATTGAGCTTGTTGTTCGGATGTCATTGCTTCCTTCCTTAATCGTGATTCCTTAACATACTCTAAAATGTTTTGACTGTGTTGATAGATATTTGATTCTTCTATCTGAACTGAAGCATTCCCCCTATCACCTGCCTTGAAAATACCTTGCGAGCTCGCGATCCTTCTTCAACCTAGCTTATTTTTTAGCCTTTTTAGTCCCTATGGGCCTCACTTGATACTTGTAGTCCCGACGAGTCTCTCCGTTAGATAGTACTTTTATCTTGATGGATGGCAAACATGACATTATTTTCTGCGAAAATGAGTTGATAATCAAATCTAGAGATTACCTCTTTCAACATCTCATAACAAGTATCATACGTGAATGATTGCCCTATTTGATTATGAAATTGCTCGCTACCCTCTTGTGTCTAAAATATTATATTAAAAATAATAAGTTAATTACTATTATTACCAAGCGAAAAAACTTAATACAGTGGTAGAACTTACCAAATCTACATGTTTGCCGATATATAACGTTAAGAATGGACACGAATTCTCTCACATCTTTTTTGATTGTGTTCATCTTATTTTTTAAGAAACCAGTGTCTCTTTGATAAGAATTTTCATTTTGAGAGAGGAAAACTTCATTAATACGTATCCAAAAAAGAGATGTTGCTTGATGAGCACCAATAATTTTATCACAACCCATATAAATGAATGCAATTGTATGATCAATTTTTACTTGTTGAACAAAATTAAAAATCATATCCATATTAAATTGAATTAAAAGAAGAGAATTTGAATAGTAGAGAGATAAGATAATCTATGAAACTCAATTGATTGGTACTAGGTGTGTTTGAGAATTAAAGTTTTTTTATATAGAGGAAAAATCTAGATTTTTTGAAACAATAACCGTTGGGATCCGACGGTGGAGAAAAAAGATCCATTGAAACTAATAGACGATTATGATCGAGTGTAAGAGGAGTATAACATAAAACGTGTCAAACAAATATTACTAACCAAAGTTACTAAACGGGTACTCAGCTTCCGTCAGTACTGTTACGAAAACTAAATTTCTTTATTGATCGAAAAACAAAAACCGATTTCCGATTTATACCGAAACTCAATGGAAACTTCTGTGAGGCATCGCTAACGAATTCGTCACATTAAAGCTTAGCGATGTCCGGTAATAATCTGGTTTCGTAATACTTAAGCTATAGCCAAGCAAAACCGGCTACCATATAGCCTTACCGATTGGAATTTTTTGGTTTAAATTCTTGCTAATCTGGAAGTCCCCATTATGGCGCATGCTAAATATTTCGTTGAACTCCCAAAATTAAATTAAGGGACCACATTGCAATGTCACGGGCGCACTCGGTAGAAAATGGGCACAGTGTCAGATTTTAAAATGGTGGAGGTGGATACCACTATATTCAGTTTTTTACTGTTGGTTCTTCATCCCACTGTTCCCACCAAAAAGCAAAAATCCCAATTTATGTATTTGTTAAACCCTAGATTTCTTAATATCTCACTCTCCGTGAAAAATCCTCTCCCGATAATCCCTGTTATTCAACTGCAAGTTTGTTATCATGGAGTATTTCAACAGTCTCTCAGCAGAGATTGCAATACATATATTAGCTCGTGTACCAGCTGAGTCAATTGCCGAATGTAAATCAGTAAGCAAAAGCTGGAAAAATCTTCTTCGTCAACCATCATTTTCTAAATTGCACTTTCGTCGCCTCTCAAATCCTGATTATGATTCTGGTAAGTTAAGTTTTCTTGCTTTGACTCGTGGTGAGATTGGGAATGGAAACCTTCACTATTTTGAATTTGATGAAAATCATGAGTCAAAACCGATTGAGAGAATTAGAAGGATTAATTATAGCCTTCCGTTTAGGGGTATTAGACTCATTGACTCGCATAATGGTTTGATCTGCCTTACTGGATATCCACCTCGTCCAGCGATTATCGGATCTGTTTGTATTTGTAACCCTATTACAAGAGAATATGTTTTGTTTCCTCAAGTTGTTGACAGATTTTATGATGTTTGGGTTACTGGATGTGGTTATGTTTCTTCATCAAATGAGTACAAAGTTGTAGGAATGTATAATGATCTCAAGGAAGAGTTTCTTGAAGTCTACAACACTCTAGGGAGTGGAAATGGATGGAGAAACCTTGGAAAGTTTAGTACTGAATACAACCCATATCCTTTGCACCAAGGTAAGTTTGCCAATAGAGCTATTTATTGGTTGAGCAGGAATGTGAAAATGATTGTGGCCTTCGATTTGGCTGAGGAAAAGTTTTGCGAACATCTTTCGCCATCTCCTTTGCCCGCAGACTGTAATTGGGATGAAAGTAGAATAGGAGTTCTGGATGGGTTTTTGTGAGTTTGGCACCGGAGTAAAAGATGAATTTTATGACATATGGCAATTGAAAATGAAGAATGATAATCATGACATGAAAGAAAAAGAGGAACGTCAGTCATTGGGTTGGAGTATAAAGTGTAGGGCTGACGAAAGTCAATTATTAGCTAATACAAAAAGTGACTGGATTTTAACTTGCATTGATAATCATCTCAATATTTACGATCCGAAAGCTTTAACCTTGAAAAGGCTTGTGGATTTTGAGGAACAATTTTGTCAAGTATATTCTCACAAGAACACACTAATTTCGTTGAAAGAATTAGGGGAAGAAGATACAAAAATAATGAAGTCAGTTGAAATTAAGGGGACAAAAAAGCCGTGATTAGCCTTTCAGCCATCTACAAGAGGAGGAGATTCCTGGATACATACTTATGAACTGGCCTTTCAACTATCTGTAAGTGGATGATATCCCTGGATACATCCTTATTAACTGGTAATTGTTGTTGAGTTTCTGAAGTAATATTCATATCATTTTGAAATTGGATTACCAGTAATATTTCTGGGAACCTTAATATTGTTGATGTTGTGCATGCGATATATATAATATTGCTTTTATTCTGTCTTTATTTAGTCGATCCAACTTTATGGGAGTTTTGTTTTTATGTTGTTTCTACTTTTGTGCCTCGGACCTCGGTTTCAGGTTCATTCCTTGATTTCTTAGTGATCTTCTTGTTAGACTTTATGTTGGTTTAGCAACAAATTAGGCTTAGGTTAAGATAATCTATGTTTAGTTCTAATCTAAGATGGATTAAGTATATGCCAAATTAAGGAAAGATTAGAGTTAAATCAAGGAATTAAGATTAGCTTAAGGACATCTTAGGTATCATGTTGACAAAGCATGATTCAGCTGGTGAGCCGTCATCCAACTAATGATGGACAGTGTTGGATGACACATAGCTACTTAAGTGATGACTAAGCCCTCTTCTAACCTCTTGTATATATCCATAATTTTGTGATTTGCCATTGATTAAGTAAGAGGAAATAGAAGTAGAAGCTAAGTCATTGAACCCTTAATTACTTGATGATTTATGTTTTTTTCTTCTTATACTTATAGAATTATGTATCATGTTTCTATTCTGCTCTTACTGATGTTAATCAATTCAGAAATTACTATGTGTTGATTGTGCAACTATTAGAGATTATGTGCAACTATTGACAGGAAGTAATGATTGTTTTCATACCTATTTCAGATGTTATAGAGCATGTAAATACTAGGGTGTATCATGATTTCAGCCTATGAGTTCTATACAATCATGTTTATGGATTAAGTATATTGATTATGAAACTGAAATGCCAACATTCTACTTTTATTTCCCCTAGTTACTTCATGTTCTTCAACTAGGGTGTATAAAAAAATACAGTTTTGGTTTAGTTACCTATTGGAAGTGTTCTTGTGTGTGTTCTCCATTGACCTCTGTCGCTGTGCTTGAATCAAGCACCAAACTTCAGAATGAGGCATAATGGATCCAGAAATACACAGATTGTGCAGCAGTCATTTAGGAATATAAAGGTTGCACATCAGTGGCAGCGAGTTGGTTAAAGTATTGCTTTCTGCTGGAAATGAATCTAACGCTGCGCATATAGCAGGTTGTAGTTAATGATATGGAATGCGTGTATTTTTTGGTTGTACGGGCTTTAGAAAACTATGAGGACAGCTCTAAATGCTACACAACCTGGTGAAAGTTTATCTTGTAGGAATGGGCCATATCGTGATGGTTGTCTTTCCGTTGTTTAAGTTAATTACAGGGCCTCATATGGACAAGTAATGGTTCTAGGTGGGCAAAGCCGTTGGTTATTGGGGATATTTGAAGGAGCTCTAGTTGATGTTTAGGCTCTAGATGTAGCTGCAAAGTCTCATGAATAGCGAAAGTTGGAGTACAAGAAGAAAGTTAACTTGTATCTGTGTATGTAACTGCAAATGCACCATTGAGGACTCACTTGTAATGCAAAAGGTTCAAGCTTATAGGGGATATTGGTCAAAATGGTTATTGCCGGCGCTGAACACACAACTGCAGTTACAAGTGATGGTAAACTCTTTGATTTAGGCTCGGATACGTTCAGTTAGAGAATTAATATGGTGGTATAATGGGCATCAGGATTCCAGCCAGTTAATACCTAATTAGAAGAAGGCTGAGACATCATTAGTTCTTGCTTACGGAAAGCTCATTATCTAGTCATGCTCCATGACAGCGACGATTTTTCCATCTGATAATGGTGAAATGCTAGAGCATCACTAACTGCAAATAATTTACGGGACTCTAGAATAGATGGTAGATTGAGTTCTTATGCTTTTATAGCATAAGTAGCACTCAAAGATACAGTTCCATTGCTCATGAAGATATTGTATGAGCATATAACACTGCTCCATCAGATTCAGTTCATAGACTTGCAAAGAAGAAGCGCAATACAGAACCTTCAAAACAGATCAAAGATAGCAATGAAGTTTTTGGACTTGTTCTGTTGTTGGATGTTAGTATCGCGGGTGGTGCACTCTACCAAAGAGCAAGTACCTTGGGTTGGCAGTGGAAGAGTTGGTCTGAGTTCACCAATTTCCATTCTTGTATAGGTTCCCTGTGATACCTCTGTGGGTAATATTTCTCAGATCATCGGAGCACAACAAACTCACAATGTTCCTGACTTAAGGTATGCTAAATATTAGTCATCTCGTGGCTGATTTTGAATGTTTTTGACGTGAGCAATTTGCCCTGTTCAAGTGGGAGCAAAAGTTTTCCTCTGCTCAGGTGTTCCATGGGTTTATGACAATCATCAGAATCTGGATTATTATGAAGGTATGCTCAGCATCAAGCTTCAGGTATGTTCTCCTTTATGGTGCAGATTTGAACTTCATAGTATATTAGTTTGTTGAATCTATATCGTTCGATTTTCAGTTTTCTGAAAATTGTAACACTACACCAAATTCTGGGATTAGAAACAGAACCAGGTCGTTACAAAAACGGGTTGTAACGGCCCTACTTTATTGCAAAAAAGTGGGTGTTACATTTTTTTTTTAACGGCTTTGTGGCGTTAATTATTTTTAACGGCCCTAAATGTGACTTGAGCCGTCACAATTTGCCCGCGTGATAACACCTTCGGGGGCCGTTACGATTTTTTTGCAACTTGGATGTTAGAATAGCTGGGGGCCGTTACGAACGTTTTTGTAACAAAAAAAATACTGCTAGGTCAACCTTGACACTCGGCCAAATTGGTCGTGCTGACCAATTTTGACTGTCAAGGCTTTGTGCGGCGATTCATTTTCTGCCGGAAATAAGCCGGAATTCCAAAAAAACTACCTGCATACACCTTTCATTTCATCCTCCACAATCAACAATATTTTCTTCAATCAAATTCATCTCACATTCAATCAATTCTTATCACATTCAAATAGAAATTTATACTAGGGCGAAAGAAACAATCAAACATAACAAACGGCATTCTACTGCTCCCAATTTTGGGCCCTAACAATGTGAGGCACAAGGCAATAGTTTCTTTGGCATGAGTCTATAACACGACTACGCTCTCCGAGATAGACTCTAGATTAACTTGTCGAGGAATAGGATTATAGGAATCATAAATGACCAACTTCGTGGTCGTTAATACTATGACAAATGCTTTGTCTTTGGTGGACAAGTCGATGATTTACCATACATTTTGAAGATCTAATGACGGTCCCAAGCCAATCGTCGGGAATATCACCTCCGATTTCCCCATTTAGAGCTCGAAATGAATGGTTTGTAGCCGGCTGGAAAAGAGAAAGAAGCTCATTCACAAACTTATTGTTTAGAAGTTCAGAAAAAGTAAAATGGAAGAGAGGTAATCACCTTTACAATATAAACATCAATGCCAAGTTTTGCTATCAGCGCAGCTTCTCATTATTTTGGTTACAATTCCTCCTATTGTATCATGCGCGGCGACCGTAATTTCAACTATCCATCAAAAAAAAATATAAATCGAATTGGCCTCTATGAATGATAGTCGCACTGATTTTGTAATGTGGGACGTGCTTGGATACCATCTCCCACTAACCTTGCTTATTCATGTTCTCTCTGCCTACGATGGACCGGTTCCATCCTCATCAGCAGATGGCGAGTTAAACAAAACCGAAAGATGGGCTCAAAATAATGAAAATGTCAAAAGGACAAATTTCAATATAATGAAATTCCAATCACAAATTCTCAATCAACTTGACAATCTTGTAAAGGAAAAAACAAAGTAGAGGCCGACCAAGAAGTGATAAAAAGGAATTCTAAGTGGATAATTCACCTATCTCCCCGAGAAGTACAAAGATCGAGTCCATCGGTGGACGGTCGTATACCCCCAACACATCATGCATGTTCACCAATAGGAAAATCATGTAGAAGACTTGCATAAAATAAAGATAGGTACTTGTTTTCGAGGTTTAACATGCTATGAACATGTGGCAACAAAGATAGGAATACCTTGGACACACTAAATTCAAACATCTCGACAGTTTGCCATCGAAGGTAAATGCATGTGTATGAGACAAAAGACATGTGAAAGAAAAACTCAAATATCAAAAGGATACAAGGAAAACAACATATTCGAGCTTCACACCTCGGCAAGATGGCGTATAATGACATCACCACTTAATATAGTGCAGTCTGACTCGATTTAAGTAATTTCGGTGTTAGTAAACAACTAAACATTGAATTTCAGAATCTCATATGACAACTTTACTTAGAGAAACGGAACTGTAAGTCATCATACACCGCATCTCCGTGCATAACCTAGAAAAGGAAAGAAACTGTCTGTGTTACGATTACAACACTCGGTTAAGCCAGAAAACCCCGAATGGCAAGGAAAACATAAAGGGCAACCCTCAACTTACGGGGGCAAAACCAGAGTCGATTGACTTGGCAACCCAGAGATGTATCGAAGCGGGCGATATCCGTGATCGAAATAAAAGTTTAGATAGAGACATCGAGATAAGTATAACTTTATTTGAAGTTTCTCACATTCCTTTTGCATGTGACCATCCAGCTAGCAAATTGAGACATTCCAACGGATGGGATCCCCTACGTAAGAATGCAAGGGAAAAAATGATCTTGTAAGACATGAGCAACATAACGTAACACTTAATGATGTCTATGTTTTTAAAATTAAGAAACAAAGTAGAGGCACATTGCTAATAACTTTTTCTCTTAAATTAGTCTACTAGAGTACAAATTACAAAGACTTGAAGAAAAAAGTCCCCACCTCTGGCTAGAGCTCTTACAATTTTCAAGGTTAAGTGATGTCACGAACAGTAGAAACAATTAAACAACATCAAAGTCACAATTAGTAACAATATCTTCCGAGGTCGACAATGAAATAAAATTGTACCCTTGTAAGACTTCCTTGTATGTTATCTCATCTTGTTGTAAATAATGGTTGGTTTTAAAAATAAGCGCATACAATGTAATTGCGGTCCCGTCAACGAAGTAAACTCCAGTTATCCAGAAAAGAAGGGCTAGTAGCAATAATGGCTCTTACAGAGATACGTGTTGCAACAAATCCAGCCTTGACAAGGGGATTATGCAGTCCTCCTTTATGAACACCAGACCTGCTAGCCTGAAAGTGACCGAAAGATCCTACACCATAAGTGAAAAATGTCAATTACTTTATTGATGAATTGTTAAAAACTTACCAAGACGCGCAAGGGAGGCACAAAAGAAGCAATAACCAAGCTTTTTAGTCCCAAACAAGACGACGGACAAGTGCTACACAAGTACACACTAGATATTATTTATGACCACCCTATGGGTTTTGGCTTAAACAAAAGAACCGGATATGTCGGAACTGGTTTCCATCGAGAACAATAAGAAGATGGAATAAAACAACACAAAAGAGGACTTCAACCAGGTTTTGTAACAAAAACTACAAAATTTAGATAATTATTTCCATGAATACATCCTTTCAATGGATGACAAGATATAAAATACATAGAATCTGATGCATGAGAAAAGGAGGTTTTCCATTTTAGCGGTTTTAGCAATTGAAAACGCAATTTCCACACTTGAAACCCTATGAAAGAAAGATGTCACTACACTAACCTCTCTTCCAGGGTGAAATGGAACCTTGGGACCTCCAGTGATTTCAACAGCTACTCAAGCCAACTACAAAATCACAAACAACATGGCACAAGAGATCAAATACTAAAACGACCTCTCAAGTATATGATTATTAAAAATCACCATAAATCTATACAAAATTCACGATTCAACGTTGAACAAATCAGCATAACTTATGGTAGGAAATTGCTCTTCAACTGGGTCCAATAACCTAAT
The DNA here is from genome assembly GCA_023531295.1 of Papaver armeniacum. Lineage (NCBI taxonomy): Eukaryota > Viridiplantae > Streptophyta > Magnoliopsida > Ranunculales > Papaveraceae > Papaver > Papaver armeniacum. The sequence continues at coordinate 9,475 of JAJJWW010014953.1, read as the reverse complement.
AGCAATATCAAATCCATTATTATGAGATAATTTTTCAGCATGTTTCATGGTTCCAAGAGGTCCTCCAGTCCTTGATTTCACATCAAAACTTCCAGCTGAGTGCTATATACACATATCAGAAAACATTCAGAATCCTCGTCATGCCTAAAATGAACAGCTAGTAAATAGTTTACAGATCTAAGAAATGAGAATTACGCTAATTGAAGGATCAAAGGCACAGTTCTTTCAGCAGTAAGACTTCTTGACTTCTTCTTATGTTTTTCACTTCTTTTTGGTAATCTTCACTCACTGTTTGATAACACTTTGCCATGATCAATACTGAGTAACAGACAAGATAAGAAATTGTAGAGTGGGGTGTGACGGCGGTATTCGTTACCTTTGTTATCAACAAGCGCTTTCCTTGCACTACGAACGCTCAAAGACGAGGCAAGAAGGAGGTAGGCTGGAGAAATATCATGTTTGTTTCTTCACTGGCCCCCTATGAAACGAAATCCATCAGATATTTGTAGAGCTCCACAACAAAAATTCCAAATCACTTTACAATTTTACGAGAAATGGTGGTACAAAAAGCCTGACTGCTTGACTATAAGATTTTGAAACCATTATACGAAAATGGTTTAAAAAACAACATGATACAACAATGAAACAACTTACATTTCTTCCCTGATCTAAGGCTTACTTCCCAATCCCAAACTGCGTCTCTGAAAAAACAATAATATTCAATCAAGAAATTTATTTGTAACAAAGCAATTTAACTATTATTCACGAGTTTGAAAATTTGGGTTGAAAAAAAAGAAGAAAAAACTGAGTAGATTGACAAGTCTCATGATCGCCTCCTCCCTTTTCGGCGGCTTCCGACTTTCGGAAGGACATCACTTGCAAACTAGAAGTAGTGAAGCCCAAAGCAACCGCAAGTTCGATAAACGCTCAAAGATACATTCGAGCGATTCTTTCGTTTCCAAAAGCTCATTACAAACTAGTTTCCCTTCATCCCATTCAGCTATAAATGTTCCCAGTACCTATAAAAACAAAAAAAATCACACACACCCAAAATCAAACACCTTGAGGTCAGTAGTTCAAATTGTTGCTCACCTGCCACATTCCAAAAATTAACAAAATTCCAAAACAAATTTGATCAAAAACATCTCACGGGTACCTTAACACCATGAGTATGAGCGTATTAACCCAACAAGGAGGAGGAATTGTAACAAGATTATGTGAAAAATAAACAATAACAAACCCCGAAATAGAAAAACTCAAACCTAAAACAGATGATGAAATACTTACGGATGACGAAATACTGAGATCATGAAATTGAAACCACTAAACTCGATTAGTAGATGATGAAATCGAAATCGTATTAGAAAAAACGGATTCTGGATGAAACCCTAAAAAAGCAGATGATAAAACCCAATCGAAATCGATGAAGTGATGATGATAAAACACTTACCCATCGTGATGATTGATTGAAGATCTACATTAACTTGATCGAAATAGATGAATAACCCAATCGAAACCTAAACTCACGAGAAGGAAGAGAAGGAGTGGCGGGAGGAGAAAAATAGAAAAAGAAAATGAAAAATGAGAACTTAAGTTGATGATTGAGATAATTGAGAGGTTTCTAGATAGTTTCTCTGCGTCGATTATTGAAGATGAAGTTTCATTAGGGTTTCAAGAAGAGGCAAGACACCGGGAGGCGAAAAGGAAGAGAAATGAAAAATGAAAAATCGATATGTCGATTCTCATTAAGGCATGGGATGAAGAGGGCACGCATGTGAATGACACACGCGGGGAGGAAATATCCCTAGTTTTACTCATCTTGAGTGGAAAAAATAATGGCACGCATGTGAATGGCACACGCAAAATTACAAGTGTTACCACCCTGGTGTGACCAAGCGTGTGGTAGCACGCCCTAAAAAATTTCGTAACGGCTTCACCTGTTACAATTTTAAAAAAAAATAGTAACGACTTAATGCATTTGCAATTTTTTGTAACGACCATTTGTAGCGGGAAATTAAACGGCCCATAAGCCGAATTCTGCAATTCTTCATTTTAATCCGGGGAATTTGGTGTAGTGTAATTATATGTAATCTGTACATTTTCATTACTCTACTAAGTATTACAAAGTGATGCTTTGAGAGTGATGAAAGAAATTTAATGAGAACAAGTGATGATTGTAGTAGTCTTGATGTAACTTTTATCGTTTCCATGTGTCACCAAAGTGATACTTAGGGAGCTGATAAAAGCTACATACTTCGTTACAGAAGGACTATGTAAAATTGCATTTCAGTCTTTTTCGTATGACGATACCCAAAGGTTAATCATGCTTGAATGTCTGTAATGGAGCAAGATAATCTATTTATACATAGTACATGATAGGTCTTTTTGACCAAAGGTTTAAAAGGTCCGTTGAGTACCGTGTAGGCTGATTAGTCTTGTTTTGGTTAGGACTTTAGTATATCACAAGTTTACCCAAAGGTGAAGTCGTGGTGTATTGGTCACGGTTTAAATTTTATTATCATAAAGTTTCAATGACAATTGGTAGTTCGATTTATAGTTATATGAATGAAGTTTCATATGCTAGTGTTGTTAATATCATCTAAACGAGAGATAGTTGTTCTTTGTTGTAAACAATTCATACTATCTGAACATAGAATGATGAAGTATAGATAGCTGCAGAATTCCACAGAACAATGGGAGTATGATATTTTTGTTTCATTATCACTTACATGTGTTCTTGCTATTTATATTATTCTGAAGAAATCTCATAAGGAATTTGAGCTTGGTTGTAGTCTCTTAAATGAGATATTAGCATATCTCAGTTGATATCATAAAAAATCTTGATGTAGCCTCTTAAGTGAGACATTAGCAGATTTAAAGTGAAATCATAAAGAGTTCATTGTAGTTTCTTAATTGAGACATTAACAGATCTCTTTTGAGATAATTTACCGTAGTCTCTTAGCGTAGATATTGGTGTAGATCATTTGCTGTAGTCTCTTAAAGGATACATTGGCAGATCTCAGTTGAGGTCATAAAGAACTTGCGGTAGTCTTTTGACGGAGACATTGGCAGATCTCAGTTAAGATCGAGACATTTACTGTAATATTTTAATTGAGATATTGGTGTAGATTTCTTCGGAGATCATTTAGAATTTATTTTTACTGTATAATCTCTTAATTGAGACATTGGTGTAAATATTAAGTTAAGATTATAAAGAAATCTCATAGCAGAGATATAAACAACTATTTCGAGACTAAAGAAGTCCTTCGAATAAGACCTAAAGAAGTCTCTCGAATGAGGTACAATCTCAGTTGTAATAATAAAGATAAAGAAGTCTCTTAAGTGAGACATTGGCAGATCTTTTGAGATCATGGGAAAATCTCTAGCATCAGATATAATGATCTCAGTTATGATTATATGGAAGTCCCTTAATTAAGATGAACGGTCTTTTCAGTGATCTAGAATACTCAATTTTGAAGTATACAAATCTTTGTTGTAAAGATCAGCTGAATCCATAAAGTTTAGCTTAGAATTGTTGTACGTCTTAGTTTTCTGATTACGGAAATGGCGTATGCATATTTTAAATGGTGTGTAGGTCTTCATAGTCGAATACTAACGTGCTTCTATCTTGAGCTTGTAGTTTTCAGCAAAGAATTTGTTGCTAACCAAAGTGGGAGATGTTAAACTTTATGTTGGTTTAGCAACAAATTAGGCTTAGGTTAAGATAACATATGTTTAGTTCTAATCTAAGATGGATTAAGTATATGCCATATTAAGGAAAGATTAGAGTTAAATCAAGGAATTAAGATTAGCTTAAGGACATCTTAGGTGTCATGTTGACTAAGCATGATTCACCTGGTGGTTTGTCATCAACTAATGATGGACGGAGTTGGATGACACATATCTACTAAGTGATGACTAAGACCTCTTTTAACCTATTGTATATATCCAGAATTTTGTGATTTGCCATTGATTAAGCAAGAGGAAATAGAAGTAGAAGCTAAGTCATTGAACCCTTAATTACTCGATGATTTATGTTTTCTTCTTCTTGTACTTATAAATTATGTATCATGCTTCTATTACGCTCTTCTTGATGTTAATCAATTCGAAATTACCATGTGTTGATTGTGCAACTATTAGAGATTATGTGCAGCTATTGACAGGAAGTAATGATTGTTTTCATACCTATTTCAAATGTTGTAGAGCATGTAAATACTAGGGTGTATCATGATTTCAGCCTATGAGTTCTATATAATCATGTTTATGGATTAAGTATATTGATTATGAAACTGAAATGCCAACACTTCTATGTGGATATTTGTCTTCTTTTTTTGTGCTAATAGGTGCATCCAGAGTTGGGTCTGTGAATAAGTGTCTTTATGGGGGTGGTAAGACATTAAATCTAGTGCATCTGCGTTTAATTCATCATTCGGCGCTAATACATCAGAGGCTCAGAGCAAGTAGAGAATTATGATGAACTCGAAGAAGGCGGTAATGAGATTACATGGTTTGAAGCTTCCCTTGGTTACATATGTAATCTCTCGCCTCATAGGTAAGTTACACAAGGCCACAAAATATTAACAAAGTATTTTTCTTTTGTACACTGTTATGAAGTTTGTGATAACGTATTCTACTTCAGACATGAAGCTGCATATGGAAAGAAGCTTCCTTAATCTATACTCGGAGAAACATTCTTGGAAATGTACCTTGACCTACGATGATTGAATAACAACAATGGATCACAAGTGTAGTTATGTAGTTAAAGCACCAGCCATACATCCAATCTATGAGAATTTCCATTTCAAGGTCAGTTGTTATATTTGAATCTCGAGGAAGCAGTTTTGCCTTTTCTTGTAGTTAAACATATTTTAGACACGAGTTCTGATGAGCTTCAAACTTTCTTTAGGCATCTTTTAAAAATGAGCATTCTACAACTAAAACTTCTTTTGAAAAAACAATTTTCACCATATTTGAATCTCCGAAGTGCTAGTACTCAAATATGAATAAGAAAAGGATAGATATTCCTGGCATCCGAAGTATCTGCTTATACTTCCATACATAATATAATATGATCAGAATAAATTCGTATTTATGTGATTTCAGGGTTTAAAACACTAATAACAGCTGTTTTATCTAATGGCCAATTTTTTGCTTGTGGAGAACTAATGTACCAGGTATCTACGCAGTGTTATGCTCCAAGCTCTATGCAGTTAAATTTTTTGTAGTCTAAATTGTGTCTCCCAAGAGAATGCAACCACTTTTAGTTTAGATTTGTGGACTAATTTTTCTTATTCCCTTCTATATTTACAGTGTAGTTGTAGTTATATCGGTTTTGGTCTCGGTCTGCATTGGAATGGATAACCCGGGGACGGAACCGGGACATATATGCTATGTAAGGTCGAATAAATTTTTGATCAGAGCATTTGCAAAAAAATTTTTTTTTTGTCAATATGCATAATTGCACACTTCATGACGATAGCACCAAAAATCCTATTATAAATAGGTTGATTTTAGCGAAGGTGTGTGCACATTGATGTCGGTAGCCGAAACAAAATCATTGCATGTTGAAATGGCTTGAATATCTGCGTGTTTTATTCACAACGACAATGGTTCCTACACCTAAATTCGCATACCAATGTCGTCTTTAAGTCCATCGATATTTATTTTCCTTTGCGAGTTAGATAAAAAAGTTGAAGCAACTATCTTTTGCACCCACAATGCATAAAATTGTGAACAAGCCCAAGTATTTTCCCATTATAATTCAAAACTTGGTGGGTGCAAGTGACCCCACTTGCACCCACTTCCCTAGATCTGGATAAGCGGTAAATCGAGTTAGAAATGCGACATTGTAAAAAGTGTAAGATAAAAACAGAACTTTGTTTGAAGCAAAGATTACCGGTGGTGGCTCCGGTGGCTGTTTGCATATGGTAGGAAGAAACTTTCTATGAAAAGCGACGAAACCGAATTCTAGGAAAATAACCAGGAAACCTCGGACATTTGTAAGACGAGAATCTCATAACGATTATATCTTAGCGAAGCTTTAAATGAGATGGTTGCGAAGGTCATCACTTGAGTGCTAGAGAAGTGATGTAGCGGGTGGCGTCGGCTTAGTCATAAGGGAAAGTGTGAAGGTGCGAAGGTGGGATTACCTTGCGAAAACCCTTATAAGCTTGCGAGAACCTCATGGTCGAGATCAAAATAAGGGGCGGCTTATTTTGTCATCCCTATGTAATATCCTATATAAAGGACCAAGCAAAAAGACGAGAGAAGTGACATCTTTTTGAGAGTGAGAGGAGAACAAATAGGAGAGAGAAAGTCCAGAGCTACTTTGATTTCCTTGTATTCTCATTACTTTTGTAAGAATCATCAAAAAGATAAATAAAACTTTGTAAATTTATCATGGAATTTGGCTAGAATAACATATAATCTTTGAGGGGTGTGGTTGTAGGAAATCCTGCAACCTCATATTGGCGCTAGAAACAGGGACTAAAATTTGAAGATTATCTGAAGACAAGATTGAATGAAGATATTATGATTTCACAAAATTTGAAGTATTTGATGAAGAATTTGTGAGGTGTATAACGAGTTATTAAAATCAAAAGAGATGATGAAGCAAGTCAGTAAATTGATTGAGGAAGAGATCATCAAAATCAAAGAAGACAAAAATTGGAATGTAACAATTACAAAGACAATGATTAATGAGTTTCATGAAAATCTCGAAGGAAGAATAATCTTTTGAAGGAAAAAATTATAGCGAAGAAAAGGCCCACCATTGAAGGAGTGGGAAAAAGCAGAAAATTACATTCCATGTCAAGGAAAAATCTAAACCACTACGACTCCATTGGTAATTACGATATCAAAAGAAAGGAGAAAGATGGACCAGCGAAATCTATAGAAGAATGGGCGGTGAACAGAACTCTAATAGACACAGGAAGTTCAGTTGATATAATATTTTACCATGCATTCAAAGTGATGGGGTACAAAGATGAAGAGATGACTTGTTCAACATATCATATCCATGGTTTTGGTAAATTTACAACAAGACCTAAAGGAGAAATAGTGGTGCGAATATTATTAGGAGAAATCGAAACACACGTGACATTGTGTGTGGTGGATATGGAGTCACCTTACAACATGCTATTGGGAAGACCATGGATACATGCAATTAAAGCGATAGCATCCACATTACATCAGTGTATCAAATTTACTGTGCCTAGAGGAGTAGGTGAAATTAGAGGAGATGACAATGGGGCGAAAATGTGTCATCAGGTGGAAGTAGAAAATTATGAAGGAGTGCAAAGAAGCGAAAGCTTCGCTAGAAAATGGCGAAAGAAGCAAGGAAAGAAGAAGAATTTAGAATCTACATGATAAAAGCAAAAAAAGAAAAAGAATACAAGCGAAATTTCGCAACAAGGAGACAAGCCGATAAAAGCGATAAAAGAGCAAACACGAATAGGAGAGTCAAAGGCGGCCTACGGCAACAGAAGAACCAACAAAAGAAGTGAATATTGGGCTAAGAAAAAGAGCCAAAAAATATTAAGGCTCGGAACTAAAATGGATGCGAGATGAAGAAGAAGAACAATCAATCTAGTGCGAGGATTTAAAGATGTCTTCGCGTGGAACATGGACGAAATACACAGGATAGATCCTTGGTTGCGTGTCATCATTTGGAAATCAACAAAAATATAAAACCATTCAAAACGAGAGGAATAAGAAAAATAGCAACAACATATCATCCTCAAATAGAAGAAGAGTTGAGAAGATGTTGGATACGGGAACTATACGACAAGCAAAATACCTAGAATGGATTGCAAATATGGTAGTGGTACCTAAGAAAAATAATGGGATAAGGATTTGCATAGATTTCAGCGACCTAAATAAAGCTTGTCAAGAGGACGGAGTTTTCCTTTGACATCCCATAATTGGTTGAATCGAGCGGAGAATGATAGAATATCTTCTTTTGACGGATATAAAATTCTGATCAAATTCCTCTCGCGAAGAAAGATCGGGGAGCATCGCCTTTTTGCACCAAGAGGGATTATATTGTTACCTAAAATGCCGTTTGGTTTGCGAAATCTTGGAGGCGACATATCGAGAGAATGGTAGAGAAGGTGTTTTGCGAAGTGGATTCGTAAGACATTAAAAGTGTACGTGGATGACATGTTGGTGAAAAGCAAAGCTAAAGATCATGTGCAAGATTTAAAGGAAATCTTTGAGCGGATGCGCGTGATTCAACATCAAAGTAAATCTGAAAATGTATCTTCGGTGTTGTGTCGGAAAAATTTTAGGATACATTGTGTCAAAAGAAGGAATACAAGTTGATCGGAGAAGGTGTGACGATTCGCGACATGCCAACACCGGCGACGGTGAAAGATGTACATAAATTAAATGGACTCTTGGCCCCATTTTGGGAAGATTCATTTCGCGATCATCGAGACAAAATCAAGCATTTCTTCAATATACTTAGAGAGAACGAAATTCAAGTGGACGAGATGAATGCGGCAGCCTGAAGGGTAAAGGATTACTTGATGAATATATCCATCTTACAAAAGTAGAGCCGGGGAAAGAATTGCTTTTTATCTAGTGACCACTTCGCATGCTTTAAGTGCCGTTTTTTTGCGGTAGATGCCGGAGTAGAAAAGCCAATTTATTACATTAGCAAGACATTTAATGCAACGAGAGAAGAACTATTCAAAGATTGAAAAACTATCTTTTGGCATTAGTTTATGCAGCCTTTAAGCTTCACATATATTTTCAAGCCCACATAGAATAAGTATTACGGAGGTGCCCATTGAATCGGTAATGACAAATTCAAAGAGGTCGGGGGCGGGATTGAGAGGTGGAATGCTCAAGTGGGGCATTTTAAGATTAAATATGAAATATTATCTTGGCAGAAGTCCTGTTGTTGCGAATTTTTTTAGCGAAATTTCCATTGGAAAATGATGAAATGGTGGAAGATATGATGGATATGGAAGAAGAACATGGGAATCCAAGAGACACATTTAACGATCACGATAGATGGGAAATGTTGGTGGATGGATCATCAAATGGAGAAGGTAAGGGAATTGGAATTGTATTGATTTCACGGAAGGAATAAAGATGGCTTTTTCTTTTAGATTGGAGTTCGCATCTACTAATAATGAAATGGAGTATGAAGCAGTGGTGCATGCTTTACGACTCGCAATAGAAATGAAATTAGAAAACCTAAGGATTACTAGCGATTCACAATTAGTCATTTGCCATATAAAAGGAGAATACCTTTACAAATGAACCCTCATTGAAGAAGTACAAAAGGCTTGTTGGGGAGTTGTCGTGAAAATCCCACAAATAAAATGGAGACATATATCAAGGATGGATAATAGGTTAGCGGATGCTTTCGCTTTATCTCGAAGCATGATGTGGTAGATCCATTGCAAATGCACATAAAAATTGAGGCGGCTTCCTTTGCTGTTAATCAACAAGAAGAAGAAGAAGA
>JAJJWW010014952.1:0-25950 GCA_023531295.1 Papaver armeniacum | reverse complement strand
AATATATATACTTGTATTAGAAAAACAGTTGTTAATCCAAATATGGAAATCAGGAACAGTATTTTAGATCAACGCTTATTCTTTATTCTGCTCTATGAGTCATTAAGTCTAGCTCATGAAAAGCAACAAGAGTATCAGACTTACATGATTTGTACCCTTTAAATACTGATTTTAGATACTAACTAGATTACATGTGGTGGGGAGGCAAAAAATTTGTTCCATTTCCGATTAAATTTGTGAAGTGACTAAATACAACCCATTTTGATCGAATACAACCGGATTCACTTTTTTAGATTTTTACATACTTTTCAGAAAAGTCAAGAGACCGAGTCAAAACTTAAAAAAATAACTATCTACCGATTTAATTGGCATTTTATTTAGGGTTTCATCTTCGCTATTACTCAAACCTTTTCTTAAAACCTAGTTTAACAATTATCTGGTTTATGCACGGTAATTAGACCTATCGTTTTGCTAAGTTTCATTCCTAAACAATCATATGTTATCGTTATCACCCTTGAAAATTCCGCGGGGTTTTCCATATCTCCTCCTTGCAGAGGTGTTTCTTCAACTAACCATCCATACAGTAACTTGTGGTTTTTATTGTTAACCCTTAAACTATGAAAGGCCGCCAATCACAGTTTGAGCTGAAAATACATAGGTGGATCAAAGCATATACGATCCGGACATGTTTACTAGTCAATCATCGTGCAACTCATCTGCTTGGCAAACAATTACAATATGTTAGAAGGATTTTGGGGTTTAATTCTCTGTCTTCTTTTCTTTTTTGTGAAGAGAATCAAAGGGCTTTTTGAGAACAAAGATTTTGGGGTTCTCAGTCGATTCTTCTTCGAATGACTTACACCATGAAAAAGAAGCCAGTAGGAAATCATGATGGTGATTATTTGATTGGACGATGATAAGTGCTTCGTTATCATAGCCCATCGTCCATGATAAGTGCTTCGTTATCTCCATCTTAGGTCATCCCATGAGAGTGTTAAATAGTACCACATCGCCTAGGGCATCCTAGGTCTCGCGCTTAATAAGCCTTGGGCAATCCTAACCTTGCAAGCCGGTTTTCGAGGTTAGTTAGGCTCGGGGATTCCTAACTTGGTATCAGAGCCAGACCCCTCTCAGCCACCACATTATATAACAAGTCATATCTCATGTAGAATGTGCACCTTATGTTATGTTCTACCATCTATATTCAAAAGATTCCATCTGATGCTTAGACAATCATTAAGATGTAAAAACTCACCAATAGTCCCGAAATTTGAATCTCATTATCTTTATCTTAGAGTCTACCATCTACCACATTCAAAAAGTTTCATTTGATTCTTGGACAGTCATAAGGATATAAAACTCACCACTGGCCATGAAAATTGATTCTCTGTAGCCTCTTTGATTTTGAGATCAACTTTTTCTTTTAAGAAGCCCCTTCCAAGGTACCTGCATTGGACAAATAGAAAATTAGAACAAGTCATTAAGATTTTGTATTCAGCTCTAAGCCCCCTTAAACATAGCCCATGAGAAGGGACATGAATATTCAACTTACATAAAGGAGAGAATAACTGGTGAAAAATTTGATGATGCCAATGTTTCTGAACACAATAGAATAGCAAGTGAATCCAAAAAAGTGGTCTGTTCCTGCTTCCAATACGTCTAGTAGATTGGCAGTTCTTGATACAGACCCGGTCGCTGAAGAGTTAAGTATTCCATATACTGTGTAGCTAGCCTCAGTAATTGCACTCAGATTCTTGTTCAATGATCTTTGCCCTTTTTGAGGAAATACAACACAATCCACCATATGGCATTGACAGCCTGCAAGACATGCATATCACCAGGGTGCAGGCATGGATTTTTAGCAACGACTACCTTCCCAAGTACAAGAATAGTGTCTGCTGGTCCATTCCCCTTAAGCATAGAGGATGAATCCCCACAGAGCTTATTGCGTCCAAGGCGAGAAGCCTGGACAAATACCTGTCCATACTCCAGGGTCGCTGTTTCATCTAGGCATCCCATCATTGATCTTCCCTTTGGAATAAATATCCTTGTCCTAGTCCGCAACTCTAACAGCTTTGCTGAACGTTTGAAGCATCATTGAAAGGAATGGCTCTTGATCAGGCTTGCAACCGCAGAAAAGCATTTCCATAAGGATAATTGTGGTTTCTGCTGGGGACATGATCTCAAGTGCTTCGTACGCCTTTAATGGGTCGGTTAAAATTGAATCCAGTTGATCGACTGCTTCTTTTCAAATACGTAATCTCTGACGCCTAGAGTAGACAAAAGGCTGATTACTTGGCTGTATGATCTGCTAACTACAATTACATCAAATAAATTAAACTCAGTAATTCAAGAATAAGATGTCTTGAAATGTTGAAATTTATACGAAAAATTCAGAAATTCAAGAATCACATGTTACAAAGTCTACATAATCTATGGCTCAATCGTTTCTAAGAAAAAAAAAATAAACCGTATACAATTTATCATCTAATTATCTACCAAATTCAAACAATTTGATTATCTAAATATGAAACTCACGCAACCCCATGATATTTTCTTGGTCATCTCCATTTTTACCGCCTCCTTCAAGGCAACTGCAAACTGAATTTGATACATATGAAAGGTTGTAAAAGGTTGTTTTACCAGGAGGTAGGCGGATGGTAAAGTTACTGAACAACTGAATTGATTTGTGAAGCTAAAGTCAGCCAGGTTCATGATACCCTAATCAGCCTCAACCAATCTTTTCAGCCATTACCCTGCCGCCCTAATTTCTATAAGCAAAAAATGAAAATAAATATTGAATTTTCTTTCGAATCATTAAATGATAGGGAAAAAAAAAGGTGAAATAAAGAGGGTGATCACTTACGTTTGAGAGGAGAAATCATTGTGATGAGTGATTTGCTGCCCTTGTTGTTGATCATTAGCATCAGCTTCCATGATTTTGAGGCGGCGGTGTTGGAGGAGGCGGATAACAAAAGAATAGATAGAGAAAGGAAAAGAAGAGAACTAGGGTATGAAGCCCTAATATTGAGGCTTAAATGGTTAGGGTAAATAAACATAGTGAAAAAGAATTTACACTTTAGTTACATCACCGGTATAAAGTGTATTTGCACAATTGGTAGATTTTCAATTCATGGTCATATTTCAGGTTACACTTGCAAATTTTGTAGTATATTTTGAATTACGAGATAAAATTTGTATTTAAACCATTCATTTGACAAATTTTTGAAAGAGAGATTGGCTTATTTTTTACCGCAATGGCATATTTATATTTGTACTACAGAATTTTGGATTACGCAGCGTAGATTTAAGGTCACCTTGGGAGATTTCAGCTCACGACACAACATACTGAATTTTTCTTCTATACTTTGGGTCACAACTAAATATTTAAATAAGGTGTAGATTTTGAGTCACAGTGCAATTGGGTAGTGGAAGGTTGATTGGATTAGTAGGCATGTCACAGGCAATATAAAGTCATGGGGCAATTGAAATCTATAAGCAACTGGAAATGTTGTTTCATAAAAAGTGATTGTAATAAGGAAGCAGATGTGTCACAGAAAGGACATCATTCAAAATCTTCCTTGTCCTCCGGTCACAGTTCACCTGCCTTCCATTCAAAAAGTTTATAACATCCCTGCAATCTGATCTTATTTTCATAGATACTTCATTAAGCTCCTTCGCCCATTCTGCCGCTTTCTTGATAGCTAATCCTTCTGCTGCTGAGGAACTTGTTGTACATCCTGCAAAGACTTTAATGTTAGCAATTTTGTTATCTTTCCGATGGATTAAACCCAAACCATAAGATTCATCATTTTTATCAAAAACTGCATCCACATAAAAGACATTGTCTCTGATTTCAGCAGAATCATTGGAGCTAGACATTCCGTTTTTGATTCCCACCTTATTTTTCCCAGGTGTTTTTCCAAGAGACAGCTCCCTATCATTTGAAGAATTTTTAATAGATCTTATACATTCAATTGGATTAGCTTTAGCTTACATTTAATTGGATTAGCTTTAGCATTTTGAAAAACTACAACATTTCTATGGTTCCAGATTTCCCAACATATTATACTAAAATGATTCTTCCATTCATTCAAAGGATTATTGAACCAGGATTTTACCCGATTCAACATGTTATTGTTATATGGTGGCAGCTGAAATCCCAAACCAAACCAGACTGCTTTTGTGAAGTTACAGTCCATAAAAATATGATGATATATCTCTAGAATTCCCCAATTACACAGAATACAAAATGGATCACCTTTTTTTAAATTTTCATGCATTTTTGCTTTTAAGTTCAGAACCCCAACAACCATTTTCCACACAAACAAACGAATTCTAGGCAAAACATCCAAATGCCACAATTTTAACCAGAATTTTATCCCCATTATCTCCTACATTAGAGACTAATCTATATGCTGACTTAGTGGTGAACTCTTCATTTTTTGTTCCCATCCTTCTCATTTTGTCTTGACTATTTACATTTATGTAAATTTATTTGAGTTTATCAGCAACATCAGGGGTAAAAGCAGCATCTACCTTGTTAATATCCCGACAACCATTTTCATCAATCAGATCCGAAACAAATTTTAATTCATTATGTTGCGAATTTTGTAAATGACCAGTACCAGGGATCCGATTATCTAGGGTTATACTAATATTTCTTCCATCTCCTACTTCCCAAATATAGTTCTTTTTAACTATTTCTAATCCTTTTCTAATACCATGAGATATCCTGGATATTTCATAGTCTCTATTCTTATGTAAGGGATTATTCCTAGGAAAATACTTCCCTTTCATAATTTTAACCCAAAGGTCATCAGGATTATTCATCATCCTCCAAGCCAACTTGGCATTTTGAGGATTTCCGATACCAATCCCTCCACTTATTTTAGGGGTTCCGATTTCATCCCAAGCTTTAGGATAGTAAGCCTTTTTTGGATTGTCTTTGTCCCACCAAAAATCCCTCTGAATTTTATGGAATGCATCTAAAGTTCCTTCAGGGAACTCAAAACATTGCATCTGATAGCAGGGGAAAGTAGACAATGTCGAATTGATCATCACTGTTCTGCCTACTTGAGATAGAAATTTAGCTTTCCAACCACTCAGAGCTTTGTCAGCTCTATCTAAAAGTGGTTCAAAATTCAGAGCCTTATTTCTATTGAAAAAAGAGGGGTACCTAAATACCTTTCATCATTAGATATTTTGTTGACTTTTAACATTCTTGCTATCATTTTTATCATGTCTTTTATGCATTTTTCTACTGAAATACACCCCCCGACTTATGATAATTAATGGTCTGACCAGAAGAGATAGAAAATATATCCAGTAATTTCATAAGTTTTCTAACCTTCGGAAGATCCGCCTTACCAAAGATAAAGAAATCATGCGCAAACAACAAGTGAGAGATGACAGGAGAATTTTTACTAATCCTAAACCCTGAGAATTGATTGTTTAATTCAGCATGAAGAAATAATCCCGAAAACCCCTCTAGCGCCGTAATGAATAAATACGGAGACAATGGGTCTCCTTGTCGAAGACCCCTAGTAGGGCTAAACTGAATACCATGTATCCCATTCAATAAAACTGTTGACTTCACCGTATAAATGCATTCAAAAATCAAATCACACCACTTTTGGCTGAAACCAAAATTTTTGAAGACATGTATCACAAAATTCCACTCCATTTTATTAAAATATTTCGACAAATCTAATTTAAGGGCAAAGTGCCCTTTATTAGATTTGTTAGTTTTCATAATGTGAAGCATTTCATGCGCTATGACAGTATTGTCCACTATTTGCCTTTTTGGAATGAAAGCGGATTGATTGGGTGAAATTATCTTCTCCAACACCCTTTTCAACCTATTTGCTAGTATTTTAGAGATAAGATTATACAAGGCATTGTTCAAACTTATCGGCCTAAAGTCTATAGGAGTAACTGGATTTTCAGTCTTTGGAATAAGAGAGATAAAAGAATCATTTAATGACTCTTGTAATTTCCATGTTACAAAGATCTTGATAACCAAATTAGTAACATCCTCTTCAACTACACTCCAATGTGTTTGAAAAAATCCTGGTGGGTATCCATCAGGACTCGGAGAATCCCAAGAATTCATCTCAAACAACACAGAATTTATCTCCTCTTTATCTAGAATTTTAACAAAATCAAAGTTTTCCTCATCAGTTATAACATTGGGGATAATAGTATCAAAGATATGATCTATTCGATTCCCAGACATAGAACTAATACTAGAAAAATGATTTTTTAATAATTGATCAAGTTGTTCTTTACGCTCAATCCAAATATACCAAAATCCTCTCCAACTCTAAGAGAGTGAAAGGAAGCATTGATTATGGTTTTCATTATCAAGCCTATCCCGCTGCATTAGAAGGATACAGTAATGCTACCTGAAAAATGTAGAATCTAATTCCAAGTCGACTGGTGGATGAATATTTACATTAGGAGGTGTTGCTGTGTCTTGGATTTCCAAGAAGCAGACTTGTATTTATGACTCAACGATGTTGTCGGAATTGATAGCGTTAACTGATGCATGTAAGGAGGCGGAATGGCTTAGGAACTTACTTGTTGAAATCCCATTTTGAAAGAAGCCATCTCCAACAGTCTTGATTAATTGTGATAATCAAGCTACTATCTATAATGTCTCTAATGGAAAGTCTAGACATGCAAGTATTAGACATCAATAGTAAGACAATTAATCAAGAAAGGGGTAGTTGCTTTGAACTATATTGAAACAAGTAAGAACTTGGCAGACCCATTTATGAAAAGCCTTCCAAAGGCAGGTTTTTCAATAAAGTATAAGGAAATGAGACCAAGGTCTTTGAATAAAGTTTGATCACCCATAGCAGAAACACAACCTATATATGTTTTGGAAAGGATAAACAAGTTCAATGTGGTACCAACAAGTTAAGGAAGTGATTATGGTGCACTAAAATCAAAACTTCCCATTTTCTTATTAGTGCAGGTTTCTGCAAGAAAACAGGATGGATGAAAATCCTTAATAAGTCTAACTTTTATCACAAGGTGTCTCGTAGAAATACCTTCGAGACTTACCTATATGAGTATGGAAATATGGTAGTTTCCTAAGAGAAGAAGACCGTTCTCTAAAGAAGACTCATGAATCCAGGATTTAAGCACATGGCCATTAACGTGCTAGCTACAGAACGCACTATCTTCTGAAATCAATATGTGTGGAAATTCTGTTTTTATCAGTAGGGGTACTTGGTTCAAGGCTAGTTTCACCACTGAACCTCGATAAGACTTTGAATTTCTTACACTAAGTGAAGGTTCAAATCCAAAAGATAACTATCACTTATTTATTGGTTTTCAATGATGATGCTTATTCTCAACTGAGCGTGAACTATGTTGGCTTGATCCCCCTCGTGTGCGTAGGAAGTCACTTTGTGATGCAGCCACTCTGATTTAAAAGTTTTTTACTTTTTTTTTTCTCATTTTTTGAAAATAGGGGGAGAATGTTGGATATTTTCAATGTTTGCCGCTATCAGGGGGGGAGGGGGGGCATAGCCCCTCCAGGTTGTGTTCGACCTATTTCGGTTTTCTTCTGGTTTTGAATTTTGAAAACCTATCTCGGTTTACAGAAATTTCTATCGACACGTCTCTTCCCGTAGGGTTTTCTTTTGAAGAGAAACCATTAATGGATGCCCGTTGAAAGCGTCGGTTGGAGATGAAAAGCCATCTCCAAAAGGCATGCATCCTCTTTAAATAGCGAAGGTTTTCTCCCATTCCAATACATCAAAAAGCAATATGTTTTCTTTTTCTGTAATAGCATCATCAAAACCTTATACAGTGTGATTGTTGGTCGGGTCAAGGAAGTACAATCCTTGAATTCGATTACTGTGTTAGGGCTTTATTGAATTCTGGAGGCATAATTCGAGAGACCTGTTGTACTCGCCAAGTTAATTGGTAAAGGTCGAATTATTGTCTAAAAGAATCGAAAGAGTCTTGAAGTCAGGGGTACACCATTGTTTTGTTTCTGTTTTTCATCCTCTAGTTTTTAACCCAATTTTTCCAACACGTTTTAGGAAAAGTGATACTTTCAATCAGTTTCAGGAAAAGTGATATTTTCACTTTTTCAATTTAGCTTATTTTTAGAGTTTCTCCAATGGCATGTATGTGGAGATAAATGTCAAAATCCACCTAGGATACACATCCATTTTCTCTAAAATCATTCTCCAACCATGATGTCTTAAACCAATGTATATATGACTTTGGGTAGACAATGTCAAGGAGAGTATCAAGTTTTAGACATTCCCCTTGACATTGTTTACCATCCTAGTCAGCTTTTAATTAATTGAATTGACTTTAATATACTCCCTCCGTTTTAGGAAAAGCTATACTTTCACTTTTTCATTTTTACCTAAAAATAGGCCAAATTGAAAAAGTGAAAGTATCACTTTTCCTAAAACGGAGGGAGTATTAACTAACCATTTTTAGCTTTAGCAAAATTTTAATTATGGAAAATAAAAATTATACTAACTAAATGAAGATGTTACATGCAATACCATTGGAGATGGAGAGTGCAAATCTGTTCACACTCCTCTAACGAGTGTATATTTCACATTTTCTTCTGATTGGTTGATTATTTAACGGATGGCCCCATTACCCTCCACGTTTAGAATCACGACCCTCATTACATAACTCCCTAAATTAAATCAAGGATAGAGATTAAAATGTGAAATATACACTCGTTAAGGAGTGTGCACGAATTCGCACTCCTTTTTTTCCTCCCTAATTTTAAGGAAAAACAGATCGGGGATGTCTTATTTGTGTTGTGACCATTGAAGAAGCTCATAAGCAAATATAAGCCTGTGAAAGTATATTTGTATAAGCCTACCCAAACATAATGATTATTTGTTTCGTTGGGCCGTACCCACCGTGGCATCGGTGTTCTAGTGTTATTTCTACACCAGTTCCGACGAGAAGATGAAATGCCTAAGCGCATTTTAGACATCTCATCGTGGATATAAATATTTTTGGATATTACGCCAAACGAGACAAGCCATTTTGGTTTATATAAGATATGCAAATCCATTAGGCTGAAGGGGATTGCTACGGTTTCTCATCTAATAAGATTTATTACGGGTGTTTATTTTGTATGTAAAGGACGGTACTCATCCCATGGTGAATACAATTGCACGACCTCGATATAAAGTCTTTTTGCATCCAACTTTCCCACTGTTGCAAGTACAGTATAACTCAAACGTTTGGAATACCAAAACTCATCATCTATGAAAGTGTGGGAATTCAATAGTTTGGTTCAATTCAACATTAGAAGTTTTACAACTTCCAAAGCACTCAGAATTCAAACTTAATGCTTAGTACCAATGTATCTTCATAAATGGCGATTAATCTTGATTCATCTTTACCAAAAATGTGTATATGTAGAGAATAAAAATTAAAATGCTCATACTTTGAAACAAAGAAGTAAGATGGAAGGTGGAGAGGAAGTGAAATGGATAAAGCATTACAGTAGTTGTCATGAAATACTGCTTGTGGGAGAGGGTGACTTTTCCTTCTCTACTTGCTTGGCTAAGACTTTTGGTTCTGCACAAAATATGGTTGCTACTTCACTTGACTCTGAACGTAAGTAACCGATTAGCTTATACTTCCTTGCGTATACCATTCTCATAAAAATATAATCGTGCTAGTTCAACTAACTTGAGTTGGATCTGTATTCCAGTTCTTGTATTAGTTTACTACTCCAGTGGTCGCCGTAATTTAGACGAATTGAAAAGACGGGGTTGTAATGTAATGCATAACATGGATGCCAGGACAATGGCTCAAGATTCAACCCTCTGGCAACATAAATTTGACAGGATTGTGTTCAATTTCCCCTATGAAAATGTTATTTCTAAGCATTATAATCGGTGCACTCAACTATTGTAAGTAACCTAGCTTAATCCTATACAATTTCAAAGCTGCTTCATATTTTCCTTCGCTTCCTTTCGTATATTGTATGTTTTTCAATTCCCATCGAATATTATTAGCATGATTTACATTGTAGGCTGCAAAGGAAGCTTATGAAGTCATTCTTTGAGAATGCAAAGAAACTGCTTGCAGTTAACGGACAGATTCATGTAACTCACAAGACCAATTCATTTCATTGTGAATGGGATTTACAAGGGTTGGCATCTTTAACCGGTCTATGTTTGATTGAAGAAGTAGGATTCAAAAATGCGGATTATCCTGGTTACAATAATAAGTCTGGAATGAATGGTGTACGAATGGGCAGAACCTTCGAATGCCAACCCAGCAGCACATACAAATTTGGACATGCTTAGAATATTTTATGTTATTCCTACTGTTTGTATGGGATTTGGATGGACATTTTTGTTCTACATGGAGGCAACAATGTTCATCATATATTTTTTTTTTTTTTTTTTTAATTCACTGTTTATGTAAACCAATCTTATCATCTCTCGGACCATATATTTTAATGAACGAACAAATAGGATAACACATAAAACTAGCTAGAGCTTCATCCTTCATGTATGGATTTTTGTTTCTTATGCTCTATTGAGGCTCCCCATGGAAAACAATTGCAGTCTTTACATGATGGAGATCCCAGCTGGCCCTGATACACAGAACCCCATAAATAGAAATGATACAAAGATTTTGTTTCTTTATTTATAAAAATTAGCAAGAAACAAAAGGTAAAGCAACAAACTTTCAGAATGTACACACAAAACCAGGGCACTTCAGAAATCCTGTTTACAAGACTGATAATATACATAAGAGTCGCCGACAACTTGAAGCTCTGTACGTAATTCCTAGATTATGTACTAATACCAAACCTACATTAACGGCCCACAATTCTTCCATATTGCTTCCCATTGTGGAAAATGTGTCTTGTGAAGGCAGCATTCTCTGATCATAGTATTCCACCTGTACCTGCAAGATGATTAGAATTCGCTGCTCCATCAGTATTCAATTTAACATAAACTGCAGGAGGAAAAGTAGCTTTAACGAATGCCTGATGCAATACTGACTCTAGGTAAATCTGCTAATGCTGGAATATAAAAGGTATAATGCAGTTGTAGAGGCTTCGATTGTTTTAATGACACACTAAGTATCACCACCCTTTCTCATAGGTAAATACTGTACAAAATTAATATTCAACTCGGGTTGTTTGCCTGACTGCACACATCACTCAATAGCTACCACATTATACAACAGGTCAAGTCTTATGTCGAATTGTGCATCTATCTGATCTTATGTTCAACCATGTACCACATTCAAAAAAAAAAGCACATCGAATTCTTAGACAAACATAATGATATATAACTCACCACCCTGCAGCCTTTTTTATTCTGTGATGAAGTCTCAACCAGTTCGTTCTAGGAGCATCTTTCTAGATATTTACCTGCATTTGACAAATATGAAATCAAACCAAGTCTTTTAGATCCACGGTTAAGCCTCTTTAAGCATAGCCCATAAAATGGAACAAGAATATTGAACTTACATGAAGAATAGAACAAGGGCGATAAAGTATCTGAGCACTGTATTCATCTTAAATACAATGAACAACTTAGGTTCCTTGATACCATCTCCTCCTCCTACCATTATGTAGGCACTTGATTTGGGCATTCCCTAACAAACCATACAAAGTTATTTCATCGTTTGAGATTGGAGAAAATCCTCCAGTTTTTAATGTATCCGTCTACACAGTTGGCACAAACCACGGATCCGGCCTTGCTCCGTTGATTATTTCTCCAGACTCCTGATTCAAAACAAAATATATTTTTATGTGTGATCATGAAATAGACTTCGACGGATAATCAATTTCTATCACTTACCTGCTACAGATCATGCGGATAAATGGCAGATCGGTAGTGGCGATTGATCAGCTTTCTGAGGGTTTTGAATATTTACCCAATCTTCGAATAAAGGCTATAAAATCATTAAAAGAAGATCAACGCTACTAAGTAATTAAAAGGGTTAGTAAGTAATTGAAAAAAGAACAAGTAAAGTGAACTTACCTTGAATGATGAACATACATGGTAAGGTTGGATTGATTGAGTCAGGCAAAAAAAACTGATGTTGTGACCAGCCTCAACCAATCTTTTCAGTCTAAAACAAATACGAATCGAAAAAAATATCTTTCAGAAGAATCATTGAATTACAAAACAAAGAAAAATGATAAGATTTTTATTAATTCCAAAAACAAAAACAAAAAAAAAGTGAAATGAAGATGATAATCACTAATCACGTTTGAGAGGAGATATCATTGTGCTCAATGATTTGCTGCTGATGTTGTTGATCATCTACATCAGATGCCATGATGATTTGTGGCGGCGGTGGTTTTTGAGGCGGCCGCTTGAGATGCAGATGTGAAACTAAGAAGAGAAGAATGAAATTTTGGGTAGGAAGCCCTAATGAGGGGGGCTTAAATAGTTAGGCTAAATAGACATAGGGAAGTGATAAAGTTGATTACACCTCCCTTACATCACTTGTATATACAAATATTGGAGCATTTATTTAGATTTTGGATGTTCCGTAGAAATATTTCCGGTTACGCTGAAAAATTTAAGTCGATTATGCAATAGATTTTGAAATACGAGATAAAATTTGTGTACAGATTACGCATATGAAAATTCTCCAAAGAGAAATTGTGGATCAATGAATACCAACATATTATTCATGTGGCAGATTATTTATGGTTATGGTTGTTTTTTGGATTGCGAACATTTTAATCATACCATAATCAAACAGCCCGAGGGACTAGACTTAACATGAATTATGGCGTAGAGTGCACGTGCGTTGAAGGTTCCATCTATTGTGACCACAAAACCAAGCTCCACAAGGAATAATCATGGCGCGATCGATTGGTCAGCGGAACAATCTAGGACGACATATCAAAAACATGAGAGCAAAAATCATAGTGCAATATTGATCTATTGTGTGGTTTTTTGTGATCTCCACCAGGGTATGTGAAATGCTTCCCATGCAAACCAAAAATTACAATCACAACAACACAAATTCTGCATTTCTGATGATCAGATCTATGAGTTTTTTTTTTTTTTTTTTTTTTCTGAACTACACCGGCGGCCTCACTGGCCACTTTTCACTCTCTCACTTTCCCTTTTCTAAAACAAATAAGAAGAATTCTAGGGTATATAGTTTTATATAGAGAACACAAGAATGTGATTTACGGAAATGTCCTTCGTATCTTGGGGTTAAGCATGGGCCTTAGATTACACACCCCGACATGGAATTGTTGTGATGGGTTTGAGTTTCAAAATCCAAATTGGTGATTCCAATCTCATCCAGAGTTTGAGAATGCTACCGGTTTGATTTAAGGCCCATCCAGAGTTTTAGATGCGAGAGTTCAGGAGGTTCGGAAACTGTTAGAGGTGTTAGAAAAATTTAAAGCTAAAACGGGACTGAAAGTTAATCTTTCCAAGAGTTCCATGATTCTGAATAAACCTATTTTACCAAGTAGTGAACACGTGCGTTGCACGTCGACGATGCTATTTTTCTACTTTCCAAATAGTTTGGTAGTAATTCAACAACATATTTTTCTATTTGAAAATTAATCGTTGTTTATACTTAAGAATTAATCATTTGTTTTGTTTTTTTTCTTGTAAATTTTTTCAATTTTTTTCAAAGTTATGTCTAATTTTAAACCATGTCTAACTTTTAAGGAGAAAACATATAAGATTCGTAGACGTATAAAAAAAAAATTGAAAAACAAAAATTTGATATCATTATTTGTACTCATTGCGTAGCTAATTTAAAGGGCTTTCTAAATATATAAAATTTACAAAAATCCGACGTGTAGTTTAAAAGGAACACGTAATTGGGGGATAAAATTAGTAATTGGGGGATATAGGAAAAGGACAAAAAAAAAGTCCAAATATCAATTCGGGTCACCCCTTATCTAAGTATTTTTTAAATCCTAATCTACCCCTCACTAATCAGGTTTAGTGGTTAATAATAATTAGTAAAAATCTTAAGATTTTTATAAATGATTAGTGTGTGTTTTATTTGTTTTTGGGTGAGTGAGGTGAGAGTAGAAGGAGGAAAATATTTTGAGAGAGAAATTTTTTGTGGAAAATGGAGGATGATTGTGAAGAGAGGATTGTCAGTTGCCTGCTGCTTTGAATCTTTATCTCAACTACAACAAGGAGCATATCTTGAATCTTCATTCGCGACAACAATTCTCAATTGCAAGTATTTGTGGAACCAACACCTTGGATGATGATTTTGACGAGTATGGAGAGTTTCTTGAAGAACCAACACAAGAAAGTAAACTGGTACAACATACAAGCATCCCCAACACACAGGTAAAGCTAAGATGTCGAAAAATCAAATTTTTCTTTAAACCATTTTTTCAATCAAAAACCTCGGTTGCCGGATGGTAGGTGTATGAATACCATGCCAAGTTGTCTCGGGCACCATGGTATTCATACTACGACCATGCCGGTAATTGATATCCCCCCATTTGAATTATAAACCTATATAGTATTCTACCAAAAACTATGCCTTACGTAGTTAACCTTTTTACCTACCAAGGAATATACTACGGAATATTCAACCGCATGGTTACATTGATCGCTTACCTTGCCTGCATCGAATGAAAAACATATTGGAAAACAATTCCATCCCAAACCAAAACCGCATTGAAACTTAATAAACATTAAACGTTATGTAATTTAGTACCTAAGCGTGGTACCATCACTATCGATAATGTTTAGACAAAGAACTCTACGTTGTTAAGTTACAACTTTTCAATGCTGCATTTAAAAAACCATGCAGAATAAATGCTTCCAAAGCTAAATTCGCATTCAATATCGATTATTTTTAACGCCGAATTGTACCGGCTTGGAACAATATGTTACGATAATGCCGGCATCCTTGCTTCCGGGCGTTGTAGTCTTACGAAACACATATGCCGGAATAGGTTTCAAATTTGGTCTTCCGTTTTGGTAAACTTAAACTATGCCGAACAATTGCGAGCATCCGGTACATGTTTCCTACATAGTGTTTTAATGTTGTTTGAACTAATTTTCATTCGATCCTTAGGTGGTGCCATATTGATCCAACAAATCTGCAAAGCCGCCTTATCGGGATACGCCGGAATGCTATAAAATCCCTCCAGATGTGACCAAATAATACTTTTCACCTAGTATCTTGAACATTACTAATGGATTGCTAGTAGTGAACCTTCTAATGAATGCGAAATTGTTCTTATGTAGGGAATAACCTGTCGAAAAGGCAATCGCTCTAAAGAGACGGCTCTAAGAACATGAGTGTGTTTGGTGAGGAACACCTAAGGTTCGAATAGGCGTTTGAGATGGTTTAAGAGAGAAGTGGGAAATACAAGAGAAGAATAGCCACAAGAGAAAGGATTATGTATATCCAAAGAAGACTAATAGGTATTACAAGACTCCGCATTTTAGGAAGAATAATTGCCCTTTAAGCTTGTATTCCGTTTAAATGACATGAACAATTGGGACGTGAGGTTTCGTGTGGCTGTCATAACCATCGGGATCCAAAGATTTTGTTAGTCACTCCTTAGTTGCGAAGCTAAAACCTGACGAGTTCGAGGATGTAAAGAGATTGACCAAAGCACTTATCAAACCAGACAAATTCTCGAGGCTTCAAGGAAAAGGACGAGACTAACGTGTCTTCTCTACGACAATTTATAGTGCTGTGCAAACTATTAGAAGGGTGGAATGGGGAAGGAGGTCCGTTATGCAAGAATTTGAGAAGATAGCTTGGGATCACAACTACACGCGTATCATTAAAAAGAGGGCCCGACAACAAGCCCTTCAAATATTCATTTTCGCATCCGTTGCTTTCTGTTGGCAAATACATGTTGTATGGTGTTCTTTTGATGGATTGCACCTACAAGACAAACAAATACAATATCTTAGTTGTTCAACATCGTTGGGCAAACTCGGACAAGGTAACATTCACATTGGCTTGGTGTTTAATGGAAAACGAGAGGGACCATGAGTATCATTAGGCATTACGACAATTGAAGTTGTTCTTCCGGAAAATCAACTTAGAGGTCATCGAATTGATAACGATGCCAGCATTAATGAGAGCAATATCCGACGTCTTCCCCGGACGCACAAAATTTCTATGTACATATCATATACGAATAATGTGATAAAACTTGCCATGCTTGTTTGAACCCGCAAAGGCGGATATTAAGAAAGAGAATGATGGGTACAACTAGAGGAAGATGTTCGAAAGAACAAACTATCCCCGGAAGAAGAAGAAGATGAGAGAGGCAAGATAAAGGAGCCGAGTGGACAAAGAACATGCGAAAATCATAAAAAGTGGTTGGAATTTCTAAAAGATTGGGATCATAAAAAGTGGTTGGAACTCGTATCTCTTTTAGCTAGAGGCGTATCGGTTCTGGAAGACTCTGATCTTCAAGGAGGGGAGCCTTGAACAAGGTTGGGAAGTGTACATAAGCCCACACCTATTCCAATGTGAAGAAATAAGTTTTGTTTCTAAGTTCACGATAACTGTGTATTCCTACTAGCTCTTTAAGAGAGAAAATCATTAGGGAACTTCACGGTGGAGGATTAGCAGGTCATTGGGGATGGACAAGACTTGTAAAGGTAAGGAGTCGTTTTTATCGGCCTTTCTATGAACAAGGATGTTGGACAGATTGGTGAAAAGGTGTCAATATGCCACTCCGCGAAAGGACACTCCCAAAATACCCATTGTATACTCCATCACGGCTCTCCTTGGGTACACCTCAGTATGGATTTCAGGCTAGACGCTAAAGACAGCCGACAACACGATTCTATCTTCTGCCAGGTGGATGATTCTTCTAAGATGGCTCACTTTGTTCCCCTCGCTCTTAAAATCACTGACGCTTCTAATATTGCTTTTTTTTTCAACGAGGTAAAGTGCGTCTACATGGAATTCCATCTTCTATTGTGTCAGGTCGAGATGTCAAATTTCGACACTTTTGAGGACTTGATGGATGAAATTGGAACTGATTTACGTTATTCTACCACCGCCATCCACAAACCGATGGGCTTATTGTATAGTAAACAGAGTTTGGGAAATTTGACTAAGAACTTTAGTAGGAGATCGCGCGTGAGTCGGGATCAGATTTATCTCAAGCCGAGTTTGCATACAACAATTCAGCTTAGTCGCACGACTAAACGGTAACACCTATTTGAAGTCTTATGGCTACCATCCACAAGATGTTGTCGACCTTGTACCACTTCCATTGGGTGCGCAAAGTTAGCCAGAAGGTGAGACTTTGCCGACCACGTGAAAGAGTATACACAAGCTAAGTGAGAGCACTATTATCAAGAGCAATGAATGGTTATATGAACGTCGCAATGCTAGCTGGGAAGCATAAGGGAATTTTGTGAGGGTGGATATGGTCATGGTGTTCATGCGAAGGAAAGGTTCTCAATGAGGTAAAAATTACAAGTTAACCTAAGGAAGATGGGTCCTTATAAGATAATCAAGAAGATTGAATAACGCTATGTTCTTGGAGTTACCTGACGATCTACAAGTCATCCCATTTTCAATATTTCCGACTTGTATGCTTTTTATGGTTTCAATGGGATGATGTTGCATAGAACATCTAGTGAAGAACAAATCAAGGGGAGCTAACTGATCAACAATCCGGGTCATTCGTTGAAGTACGGATGCAGCGACTAGGTCAAGACGTGTAACCCATATCGGCCAGCTCGTTAAGTGGCTTGGAAAGTCACTTAATGCAGAATGGATTACAAGAGGAATCAAGAGAAATTATCTCATATATGGGCGCAGTCGTAGAAACTTTCTCGGAGACGAGCTTGATTTCAACCCTGGGGTGGTTGATGCAGGAGCATGTTATTTTCTAGAACGTTCTTTTAGTTTAGAGTGATTTGCAAGTTATTGTTATTTTTATAGAAGTTTCGTTTTTTAGACTAGGTTTCTTACTTATGTTTTTCTGCTCTAGGTATAAATAGGGCTATGAGTCTCTTAGAATAGACAGCATTTTATTATAATTTTCCTAGTTTATAATCTATTGATTATATTAAGAGAGTTAGGTTTCAACCCTAAACTCAATTTATCTACGTTCTTAGCTATCGCCTGTATTCAACTCTTTGCCAGTTATCTTTGTTTATTCTCCCTAGCTTAGTGATCTGATTTCTAGTTTTGCATTATAAACCCTCATTCCTGTAGTGACCTTATCCCTATATGCTGACAAACTACAGAACATTCTAAGAAGAGGTGATCCAATGATTTTACAGAATATTCAATCTAAGAAAAATCAAAATATTTTACTAGTTCCTTGTTATATCAGCTACAACCCTACATTCAACTTACAACAGTATTCCAGAATACCCAAGTTACATGCTAAACTTGTAAGATGTCACCAGTTTTTCACATAGGCATACACTGTAAAAATCTATAATCAACTACGTTTTGTTCGCCTAAGTGAGGCACAACACTCATTAGCTACCACATTAGACGGAAGCTGCATATCCGTAGTCTTGTTTAATCAACTACTTATAGAATGTGCACTTTATCTTATCTGATCTTATATTCTACCATTTACCACATTCAAAAAGTTCCATGTGATGCTTAGACAGTCATTCAGTTATAAAAACTCACCAATAGTCATGAAATTTTGATTCTTCTTAGCATTTTTTGCTTTGTGACGAAGTCTCACCCTGTTCTTTTTTGTAAGCCTCTTTCAAGGCCTGCATCTGAAAAATATGAAACCAGAACAAGTTTATTACATCGACAATTATTTTTTATCTAAGCCATTTTTTAAGTCTAGCCCATGAAAAAGAACAAGGGTATTCAACTTACATGAAGGAGATAACATGGGAAAAAAATGACAAAGTTTCTGAGCACAATAGCATTGCAATTGAATCAAGAGAAGAGAATCCATGGTCTTTACTGCTTCCAATACTTTTAGCTAATAGATTAGCAGTTCTAGATGATCTTTGTTCTTTAGTAAGCTGCTAATAGCAAACCATTCCGGTATGATCAGCCAACAATATTCACATCAAAGAAATGAACAACTCACTAATTTCAGATCCTCCGGAACATGTCTTGAAATGTCGAAATGAACTTACGAAAATTCAGGAATTCAAGAATCACAAGTTACAAAATCTACCTAATCCATCTCTCTCCATGGTTAATTGATTGCTTAACAAATTCATCTCAAGGAAAAACTAAACCAACATTTTTATACATCATATCTTATCTTATCATCTACCAAATGCAAACATCATCTGATATTTACCTCAAGTATCCCATATAGCTAGCCCAATTAATCGCAATGTACCTTTTTTCAATAATCTTTCGGAAGCTTCTGTAGAAACCAGATCTGTATGATCCGCCAACAAAGAAATTAACAACTCACTAGTTTTACACAACAAGAAGATGTCTTGAAATGTTAAAAAAAAGTCTACATAATCTATCCCTCAACTGTTAATTGACTGGTTAATTGATTGGTTTAAGAATTCATTTTAAGGAATTAATGAAACAATTTATACATCTTATCGTCTAACAAATCCAAACAGTTTCATCATCCGATTCTTAGACAGCCATATGAATATGAAAACTCACCGCTGCTTCTTCATTTTCTTGCTTGAACTGCTCTTTCAAAGCTCTTACAAACTGAAATGTGAAATATGTGCATTAGAATCATCAGATGAAAGCTTAAAGAAGATCAACGCTGATTACAACTAGGGAATCAAAGGGAACAAGTAAACTAAACCTACCTGGAAATAATAAATGTGAGGGTAAAGTTACTGAACATTTAGCTTGAAGGGAGCAAGATTAAGTTGAATGAAATGCTTAATGTGCGATCGGCACTTCTCACGCTTTTCAGATCCTTTACCACCAACTTCATTTCTATCAAAATTAAAAACAAAATCAGATGAATCTTTGAATGAGACAAAGGAAAAACAAAAATCAAACGAATTCGAATAAATTAAGAGAGTAATTGCTTACGTTTGAGAGGAAATATCATTGTGCCGAGTGATTTGCTGCTGTTGTTGTTGATCATCAACACCATATGCCATGACTTTGTGGCGGCGGTTTTCGGGACTGCGGATAACAAAAGAAGAGATGGAGAAGAATGAAATTAGGGTAAGAATCCCTAACTCTAGGTTTATATAGTTAGGGTTGGTAAATAGACTGAGAAAAGTGATGGAGTTACACTTTGTTTACATCATATTTACAGTTTTTGTAGGTTTTAGATGGTTCCATACAATGGGCATATTTGTGTTTAAAAATTTTTGATAGCTTTTTTGAAGGGAATGAGGGACAAATCATTTGCTAACACATGTCTATCATATTTAATAAATTTGTTTCTAAAAATATAAAAGTGTATTTTGAGGGAAAATTTGTTTTCTTAATTGGTGTTGGTATTTTTGGAACAATTCTACCGCTAATATGTTGACACATGTCAAATTTTCAGTATTATTTGTCCCTCGTTAAAATCGCCGATTCGAAACCCGATTAATCTTCATCAATGGATCCACCACTAAAGGAGGCAACTCGTATGAAACAATCTAATCGAAAACCCAATGAGTATAACCGCGGGAATTGCAAATTTGGTTGCTAAGAAAGTGAAGAGAAAAACTATTGAAGAAGAAGGAATTGAACCCGCTGAAACACGTGAAATGGTGCGCTTAAGAAAGTAAGGGAACACTTAAACTCACTCTAAGATTCAATTTCATGTTTGCATGTCAAATTAGGTCAAAATCAATTTGTGAATTGGTAGTTCGGCGCGGCAAGGTTTTTTAAGTTATCGACCTTCCGGGATTTCATAGTTAGGGTCCGCTTCTAAGGGTATAAGGTCAAGAACTTGCCTTTACGTATAGTTTCCTGTGAATCGCTACTAGCAGGGCCTCGGCAGGTTATTCAACCGTATACATTGCCAAGGTCATATCTTTTAATGAAGCCAAGTTTTTGTTTTTTACCTTCCTACTACTTACTTGAATGTTTCGATGCCTAGAGTTTTTAAACCCGGAAGGTAGTTATATAAAAACATGCTTTAGGAGGTTTTGTCGTACGGAAAATGTATGTGTAATGGACCTCACAGACTGTATAGTTAAAATTTCTTGTTTTTTGCACGAAGGCTATTTTGATGATACAATGCCTACGTTGTTTAGCCTAAGACTCATCTTTTGGTCAACCTTACTGCTATTGTTCCCGCGGATATGTTGAATATATCTAACCTGCCGCATGTAATGTTTTTTTCTGGAATTGTTCTTGTTCTCGATATTAGAATGGCAAAGAAGAAAGCAACTTTCCAGCATCTCTTAGTCCTCCTTCAAACCCTCCTCGTGTTGGTGATAAACTATTGTCTTCAAAACATCGAGGTGTGTATTGTGCTTAACGACAAAGGTCTTAGAACCATTATCTGAACCCAACGATTCAGACGAGACTCGGATGAAGACCAATCAATTCCATCCGGTAAGAGGTGATGATGATGATGTTGATGAAACCAATCCTACCGGGAGGAGGTAACCATGATGATGATGATGATGGTGGTGATCAAGACATGCATGAGGCTGGAGGAGGTAATGATGATGGTGATGATGATGATGGTAATGGAGATAAAGGTAAGAATATCATTGAAGATGAAATTGTCAAGAGGAAGAGGAACAAGAAGAAGAAGGAGATGGAGATGGAGAAGGAGAACAAACTCTAGCCGTTGTTCAAGCCACCGAAGCTTCAACTGAACTTCAACCTAACGAAGAAGGGTGATCACTAAACCTAATGATTCTCACATGCCTCCCAAACACTTGATGGTTGCATCGAAAGAAGGTGAGCCTCCAAAAGGGACCCCGACGGATGGTGGAGTCGTTCTTTTTGGATACAAACACTCATGGGCATGTACATCCATAATACTATCGTAAGTAATCTTAATCCGTCTTTGTTATTTATTCAAGTGTGTAACTATCTTAATTAAATTTGCATCAAGTGTTTGTATTTCTTTTCATTTTCTATTTTTGGTATTTAGGATCACAAGCATGCCATCCGTCTCATGAGGCGCCAAGCTTCGTGTTCGATGATGCATACTTGGAATCTTGGCTTGGAATGTGAGGAGGTGAAAGTGATTGTGAGGAACTCGGGGTTGTTGCCTGCGGTGGGAGAGTTCGAATATTAATCATGATAAAGTTACCATCTCGCGCATTCTCGCGAGCGGTTCTACTGAGAGACCGATACTATGTTATTCCCATTCGGTGAGATGGCGATAACTCCCGATGATGCTCAACAAATTCTAGGCCTCGAGGTTGATGGAAAAGCAATACCGAGGGATTCGATAATGCCATTTCTTTCGAGAAGATTTGGTTTAATTAAGCAAGAAATTGTTTGGTTGGAGTCGAGTTCGACGATGATGTTCTTGACAAGAAGGATGGTCGACTAATTAAGAAGTTTAATGTGAAGAAGTTGAGGGACAAACTATGGAAGACTCAGAAATCCTTGATAGTGAAGGAATGGTGCACCCTGTGCGAATCAATGCTACCGCGGCCGCTTATTTGCTATACACCCCGGCAGATGTATCTTCCCACAGCCCGGAAACCAAGTCGAGGCCAGTTACTTGCAACTATTGGATCCCTTACATGAGATGCGTGGGTATTCTCGGGTACCGCGGTGGTTGCCTTCTTGAACAATGAGTTGACAAAATCTTCTAGTGGCACTCACTAAGCAAGTTAACTAAACACATGTCTCTTCCAGTAACTTTATTGTTTAAAACATTTATATTTGCAAATCTCGTAAGATAAGGGTTCTTACTAAACTTTTTTTTCTTTTTGCAAAGGTTTGATATATGAACGCTTTCCTTCTTTGTTCAAAGACAACTCTTACGTCAAAGTGGATAACGGTGTTCCGTTACATTTGCCAAGAGCTCAAAGGTACAGTTTTAAGGGTACTCGGATGATAAGGAAATGCCGCAAAATCTTATGAAACTCCGAGCCGCCATCGACAATTTGATCGCGGGAGAGGTGATATTTGATCCAGATCGGAGGATAGAAATCAAGGTTTAATCCCAAGGAGAAATGAAGTTGTTGCATTATACTTTATGGACCCTTGATGACTGTGTTTGAAGGATTTTCAATGTACGATCCACACGGTACGTGCGACAATTAGGTTACGCCCAAGAAGAACCTCATTTCGATGAAGAACCGTTCTTTACCGTGAATCGATAACTACACCACCTCCCAAAACTATTAACGTCTCTTACGATCCAGCGCCAACTCAAGAACATTGGGACAATAGACGGGGCCGTAACATCGATGTGAGTCTTTTGGACGAGGTGACCACCGGCCATGAAGCTACCGAGAAATACATGGCGTGGTACTGGGTTGGCTCGTCCTACTATGATTAGGCCAATGACTACCGAAGAACTGGCTGCGTAAGAAGAAGATGGAATCGAAAGACCCAACAACAATGCTTAAGATATTTGTAAGTATTTTAGAGTTGCTCTTACTATTTTAAGATTGATTGCATTACCGAATCATTCTATTAATTGTTTATTGTTTAATTGAATATAGAAGGATCACTTGAAGACCTTTGTCGTGGTTTTATGTTGCGCGAAAGATAGAGGAGAACCTCGCCAAAGCAAGCACATCGACTATGCTTGCAATGTTGACAATGAGGATGCCCATCTATTGTTCAAGCAACTTCAAGCTCAAGTAAAGGCTAAGAAAAAGCTATTAAGGATGCACAAGCCAAGACAAAGGCCGATAAAAAGAGGACTCGTAGTGCTCCCGGTGGTGAAGGTATCAAGAAAGTGGTCGTGGTGGTGAAGGTAGCAGCAGTGGTCGTGGTGGTGAAGGTAGTGTTCTTAAACTGGGCCGTGGTCGTGGTCGTGTCCGTGGTCGTGGCCAATGAATTCTTTCCTAGTTCATTTTTTTATGTTGTGGTGGACAAATGTTTAAGTTAATGGTGTGGACAAATGTTTAAGTTAACGGTTTATGGACATGTTTCGTATTTTGGACAAAAATGTTGGATGAATGAATGGTTTGTTTAGCTATATAAAGTGTCAATACATTTGCCGGGCATGCTATTTTTAAGCTACCCCGCTTGGTTAGTCCCGGGTGAGCCTAGGTTGTGAAATGACAAATTGCACGCCCTGCCAACAAAAATTGGGAATTACTGTGGCGGCAAGGTTGTGAAATGACACATTGCCGGCACCTTCAACAACAAAAATTGGGAATTACTGTAGGCCAGCAAGGTTGTGAATGACAGCATCGCGGCCTCGTCAACAAAACTGTGTAGTTACCAGGTGGCCTAAGGTAATACCATTCCTACCAAGCTCGGTTAATTAGGCTTAAGGGGTACTAAAATAGAGACCCGGCCATATATTGAAAAAAACCATTCTTCCGATGCCTAGAATCATGTAAGGCCTGGGAGGGAAACAAAACAGAAAATGCCTAAGTATTTTTGCCGATGCTAATGAACCCATACATTTCCTATTGTTTTGGGACCCTCATTGTAGCAAATTTACGACCCTCGCCGGCGTGTTCAAAATTAAATTTTTGCAAGTACAATTGCATTGATTCACTTGTACTTGGACACTATAACGGCCAAATTTGGGCACCATCCTATAAATGCACTACTTATCTCCACAAAACAACACACAACTATTTGCATATACTCTCCAAAGCTCATATCATCACACACTCCATCTAACTCACCCAATAGCTCTCTACACACAAGAAATGGCTTCATTTGATTCTAATGAAGATTTGGCAATCACCAAAGCTTGGTATGAGACTAGAGTTCAAGGCGTCCTCCGTAAGGGTGGATTCCACAACCTTTGGGCTAGGGTTCACAACACTTTTAGCCAAGAGTGTGAGAATCCTAACTCAAGAAGTGTTCAACAAGTGCACGATAGGCACATAGTTATTGAAAATGCGATACTTGCCTATTTAGCTATCCAAAACCAATTTTCAACGCTCCCCACTTTAACTTGTCCATTGAACAATTTGTAAGTATTTTTGTGGTTTATTTTACGTGATCCATGTTGTTTGATCTTCCAATGAAACACCACTAACAAATATAAGTTTGTTTTTGTGTTTTTGTAGCACGAAGTCGGAAAGCGCTACTTGGAGGAAAAGGGGGAAGCATTCGCATTCGATGCAAGCTATCAATTCATGGAATCCAAAATCCCTTGAGTATGCCCCGAGATGACGGAGGGTGTATCGTTCTGAGGAGGAAGATTGATGGCTTTAGAAGTTTTAGTATAGGTTTTGTGGGTAGACCTCTATGTAAACCCTCACGAGACTATAACTCGTCCAATAGGTCGCCTGGGGTTCAAAGGCTTGATGCACATGCTAAGTGCATTCGCTTTTCCGTCGACAAGGATTAGGTTTTATGTTTCAATCAATGTAGTAACCAAAATTGAATGAATAAAGTAAATTACATCTTCCATATTATGTCACCGGCAAGGTTGTATTTTTTTTCATGCCGAGATTAATATAGCCTAAGGGTAGGAAATATTTACATGCCGACCGCAAGATTGTGTCCAAGATAGCTCGGCGTGTTCTTTATCCTAGACCATTCCTAAGTGGATATATGGCCGGGCAGCCTTATTCAAAGTTGAAACTGCCAGGCGAGTAGAGCTCTGGCAGCTTATTCAAAGTTGAACCTTCCTGCGTATGTTTGGTCTAAGATTATTCAAACCAGATCTTGCCGCTTTATGCATTTTCAAAACCAAAATTTTTAGATCGAATCGAACTCATATGACTGATCAAAAGGTTAATCTACTGAATTCATAATTTCAAAATTTTAATCTAAACTCAATTAATTAACCTAATCAATTTTAGTGTTAATTAACCAAGGGCATATTAGCCATTTAGAAAATACAAGGTTAAGGGGTGGCTTGGTTTTACTTCATAATGACCAGATTTTGTCTTATCGTGATACCCCAATTAGTTTGAGTATACCCCAATCTCGCCAGGATTATAT
>JAJJWW010014951.1:0-21100 GCA_023531295.1 Papaver armeniacum | reverse complement strand
GGTGGGCTATACAATTATATACCCTACTGGATTATGGTATATTTCAAAATTCATCACGTGAAGGATTTTAGAAAAAACTAAATTTGGGGCAACTTATAATCGGTAGTTTATGTAACCTATTAGGCTTAGGTGTATGGCTACATCCACGACTCAAGCAAAGTGGTTATGGTTGGCTCGCACCTCTCAAAACCAATGGAATTTGGCCAAGGT
Source organism: Papaver armeniacum (assembly GCA_023531295.1). Taxonomy (NCBI): domain Eukaryota; kingdom Viridiplantae; phylum Streptophyta; class Magnoliopsida; order Ranunculales; family Papaveraceae; genus Papaver; species Papaver armeniacum. The sequence continues at coordinate 20,890 of JAJJWW010014951.1, read as the reverse complement.
TGAATATGGGGCTCCTTATAATCGGTAGTCTTACAAGTTGGATAAGCTACAGATTATAAAAGGATTATTAGTAAAGTATCTACACAACAATCGGTAGGTATATTTTAATTTAACCTCTACCGATTGAATGTTTACCTACCGATTATGGTGTTGGCTACTGGAGTTATATAAGGGCATATTGGCCATTTCGAAAAATCGAAGATAAGGGGTAGCTTAGATTTACGTTTGGGTGACCTTTTTTGTCTTTTAGTGTCGCCCCTAATTCTTTCGGGGTCGCCCCTAAAAGTGCCAGGCTTTAAAAGAAGAATTATTCAAACAGTTCATGAAGGAGGTGTTAGAATGCAAGGTAAAAGATGGGTTCATGATTATGATTCACAAATAATCAATTTTTTCACTTTCCAATCTAGGCTAGGCCATTTTAAGCCATAACTGTTCTTGGCATGGTTTTTCTTTTTATTCTGAATTTTGTCCTTGTTTTGTTGATGTAATCTTTTATTGCTCCTTGTAAAATTTTGGCTTTTCATTTTAATAAAAAATGTGATTAAGCAAAAAAAAAAAAAAAACAAAAAAAAGTCAACACAAAATATGGTGAAGAGAGCCCGGGAGGAAAGAGCCGTTAAGGGGAAGAAAACAAGAAAAAAAAAAGAGTAAAGTTAAATAATCGTATACAACAAATAATCAAATAAAATAAAGAGAAATTAAAGAGAGAGAAATATCGTACACATGAGAAATAGAATCTATATTCCAATTTAGGTTTCAATTTAGTATATTACAACAAAAAAAGTCATAAATGGGACTCGCTTCCTTCAAGCCCTCGGCCCAATTTGCCAACTTTTCAAGGAAGGCGATAGAATAAAGTTTTAAGTAATACTTGACAATTCTAAAACAAAATAAGATTAAAGAAAATTTGTAAAAACTATAGCGAAGACGTTCCCATAATAATATGTATGTTTCAATGACGGTTAATCCGTGCTCCTCTTCGACTCCATCCCGACCCATGTCTTTGATGACACTCCAAGATCTTTCAGAGAAACTAGGGTGTTCATGTGTAGTACTCCTTTGAAGGTCTCGAAGGATGAATCTCTCTCTCTTTCAACTACCACATTCAAAGACTTGGTAATCGGGTCATAACATTTTATACTAGACTGGTACCAAATCAAAACTTGGTTGTTCTTTGTGAGAGCAAAGGGTTCATAGAATCTACCATTTTGTTCCCATTCTATGCTAAAATCCTTGCTCCAAATCCAATCGCAACTACTTCCGTTTGCATGCTGCTTATTCTTTTGAAACGACCAAATGTCTATTGAATCATGGTCTGCGTGATCTATAAGACACAGACGGCCTCCCAACATCTTTAGAAAATAAACTGGTTCCTCTTCCCTGGGAAACTGGATACACCGTGGTGTTGGGAGCACTTGAAAACTTTCATCCACCAAATCAAAAGCTACAAGCCCGTTGCCGTTGTTGTTGTTGTTGGCGTACTTCCAATAAAGTGACCCATTTGCAAAAATACCCTCGTGATGTAATACACCAGGAGGGATTGCTGTGATGTTTCTCCAACCACTACTACTGTTTTTTCCGAGAGTGTATACCTGGACCAGGATCTTGTCATCCTCAGATGCTGGCCTCTTAAACCCTTTATAAGGATACAAGATCCTTACAACTTTGTACTCGTCTGTTGAAGGAAGGTAACCGAATCCGCTCACTATATTACCAACCCAATATTTGATGGTGCTTGTTCTTGGGAGAATCGTGTATTCGCTTGTGTAAGGATTGCAGATGTAGACAGGATCGCAAAAAGATCCTTTATAGGGAATTGCCAAGCAAACCAAACCATTACAAGAACCAACTATAACATCATGTTCAACACGTTCTTCTTTTATTGGAGGAAGATTGATCTTAGTTATCCTTGTCTCGTAAAAATCCTCCTCCTCAGGTTTGGTACTTTTAATAACGTCATAACTTGCATAGTAATGCTGAATGTTAGTGCGGTAACTTGAGATAGAGAAATAAATACCAAGACTCACTTTTCTGTTAGAAAGAAGTTGTTGCCATCTTTTGCAGACTAGTTTGCAATTTAGGACAGATTCATCAGGAACTTGAGAAAGAATTTTTGATTGAATATCTTCATGAAAATCTTCCATCTTATGAAAGACAGATTCAACAGAAACATGAGAAGGATTTTCTAATTGGATATCTTCACAAAAGTCTTCCATCGGAAAAAAAAAAATATATCTGCTTGCTTCTGGGTTTTTGATATAGACGGACGGATATTAGATCAGCTAGTTGTGGATTGTCCTACATACATCTATTTAGTCTGCAGAAAAATAAATTTTAATGAATTCGTATATGCTAAAACAAATTATAAGCTATTTACTAACAAAAAATTTACTGTAAAACCAACATATTACCAAATTTTAAGCAAAAAAAAAAATAAAAAAATCGTAAAACCAACAAATTCCCAAATTTAAGAAATTCTAAAATTTGCTCATCGATCAAACCCTAAATCATACAAATATACAAATCAATCCTACACTATATCAGATCAATGAACTCATGCTTTCCAAACATGTAACCAATGATGTATTAGTACTCAAAGGGCCTGAAGAATCAGATAAAGAAAGAATCGAAATAGGCAAGTGATACTGATTCAATTTTGCAAGTCCTGTAAAAGGTATAATTGATTGAATCGTTAAAAAAATTCAAGATCCAAACAAGAAGCTGACTTGCATCCACTCGATTATAATCAAACACTAGAACACCCTTGCCACGGTGGGGAGGGCCGACCGAAAAAAACTCACCAATTCTCTTGGTCCCAATAACACTCCGAGAAATTGAATTTTCTCAAATTCCCTGGGTGCAGAAAACATTTTACACCAAAACGTTATGGTGGTGGCAATGTTATCTTTGAAATTTAAAACAACAAGATTTCCACAATTATGGTTGTTTAAAATTAATCTGCCAGTAAAAACTACAGATAGTAGTTCACTGAAAACAATCTTTTTAAATGTACCAACACTGACACTAAAACAGCACCATTTAGATAAAATGTTTACGAATTGCAACTTACTTCCAAACTGATCTAGATTCTAGAAAAGAACTTAAAAACTAAAAGTAACCATTGCTTGATCAAGGTTCATTCGCGAACGAAATAATTTATGAAACAAGAAATGCATTTTAGTATGAAAAATTGACCATGCATTGGAATAAGCAATTCAAATGATGCACACCTGGTAATACTGACAGAGATCCAGCAGGAGTTTCTTTTACTTTAGTCACAGCCCTTCTTCCTACCCAGATGATTTGGCTGCTGCACGGTGCTTAATCCAAATTAAACAAGAGAAATTCTGAATCGATGTGTATAATCAGATTGATGAGGATATGACCACTGTAACAATCTAACTCATGAGTTCACACAGTCCTGTGCACAAATTTAAGGAAATCACACAGACACGAGGATTCTAGATGATAATAAAAAAGAAGTATAAATAACCATTTGCCACATGTAACAACTAACAACTGAAGATGCACGCCCCAACATAGGACAGGGAGAATATTTTCTGGAAAAGGTTGTTTCAGCAGCAGTTTTGCATTTCAAATTCAAAGCATTCACAGGTTCTAGAGTTCAGCTTCATATCCTGAGCAGACCGTTAACATCTCTATTCTATCCTTCCATGACTATTATTATCTCGTCACCTAATTCTTTCACACACATTTACTATCTTAGTGTACCGAAAATACCTAAAATATTAGATGTTACCAAATTCTCAGTGTCCAACTGAAAATCCTTAGCCCGATTAGAGGAATACTTGCATCAGGCTCATGTAGAAGCTGGTCTGTTCCAGCTTCTCACAAGAAAACAATTTTGAAATCAGAAGCTAAAACTGACAGCAATTCAGAATAAAGGATGATAATGCTACATACCTGATGCTAGAATCTTCGTGACCACTGACCTCGCAAACTGAATTTCTCCTTGGTGAGACTTGGCAAACTTGGCCTGTATTGAGAAATCGTTAAAAAAAGAAAAAAAGTCTGATGCTAGGCGAAAGGAAAAAATATAAATTCTCATTCCTCTCTCTCTCTCCATTTTAACTTGTCTAGGGTGAAACTCAGCCTACTGTACTTTTTATACTAGAAATACCCAGTCTGACAAGTCACTATAATTCAATCTCAATAGAACTTAATCGATCTTTATTTTTTCGTCGGTAAGGTGGTACTAGATTTAGATTATGGAGTCGGTTTCCCTCTGAAAATCATGCTTTTAGTCACCACGTGTTACCAGGATGATACTGTCAATTAAGCCAATGTGCTGCTTTTCAAATTTAGGCTGCTTTCCGAGGCTTCAGGGCAAGAAAACATTATGCTGGAAACCAGTCGATAGAAGCTACCACAGGTGAAGCAAGTTGAAGCACCAGGATTGAGAATACGGAGCTAGTGGAGCTAATCATTGCACAAATCATAGAGGTATAGACATTCTGTCTCTAGAATGGGGGATCACTCAGAATAGAGTTTCCCATTATAAGCTGTGAAATTCATTTTAGTTGTAGACAGAAGATAACACTATTTATTTGGATGTCTTTGCAGTTTGGGGGACTTATTAATGGCGTCAGAACATTTTGGACTTAAGAAAAAAGTCTGGAATTTCACATATGATGTTGATAGAAGTTGATATGTATAGTTGAAAAAATCAGCTACTCAGCTCAAACGTGTTCGATACAATTACAATCATTATATGGAAGTACACCAGGTTGAGTACAGTACCAGTCATGTAGTGACTACAAGGATAAGGACATGTTCATCAAGATTCAAGATCCGATAAAGTTTCAAGGGGAAAAAAAATCCAGTCTGACCACATTATTGCGAGAATACCTAACAAATCGAACAACTGATGGATCATAAAATTATAAACAGCTCAGGATTGCCTAAGAAGATACATTAAACAACCGTGAACAGAGTTCGGGTTCCCTTGCCACCAATATATCCAAGATGGGTTGCACTGAAAGTTTCCTATTTCTTGTGAAGATACATTAAACGTTTGGTGAAATAATTGAAATCATGACCAATATATTCAGTCGAACCAAAGTATAAGCATAATACCAAATTGAAATTGGAACTGAAATAATTCAGTCGAACCAAAGTCATATCCAGGTTAACTAATTAAGTTCACAAAATTGATGACTTAAACCCCCAGTTGATATTCAGATGATTAACAGGTGGAATTTAGAAGTTTTCTATTGGGGTATTTTCTCAAATAGTTGAAGTGCATGAAAAAGAAGTATTTTACACAAGTAAACAAAATTACCAGTCAGTTCAATCAAAGGTTCGTTTCATGAACACCATTAAATCTATAACCCATTCAAAAATTTAGTTGGAAATCGAATTGCGTTTGTAATTAAAAAAGAGGATGGTTATGTACCTGGTGCTGGTAATGATGCTGGGGATTATCGGAATCGAAATTGGCATGGACTGAAATCCAATTGAACTGGTATGAATTGAAATAGAATTGAGCTAATGTTAAAAAAAAATCTGTAATGGTGGTGATGGTGTTGCTGGAGCTGGAGGGTAGAATTCGAAACTGAAAGAGGTGGAGGAAGAAGGTGGTGAGTAAGAAACGGAAATACGAAATTCTCAGGTATATGGTTCCACGGTGATGGTACAGGTTACGTAGGAGATGGTGGTGATGGAGTTGCTGGTTATTCCGGTAGTGGTGGTGGTGAAGGTTTGGGGGAGCAGAGAGCAATACGATGAGTGAATGAGAATCTTCCGGTAATTGGACTAAAAGAGATCGACTTTTTTTTGTCCAGTAAAAAAAAACTAAACATGGACACCGAATTTCCAATTTTTTCTTCCAATGTTTTCTTCGAAAGGTTTCAATTTACAACTAGTACAACCGTTGTCATGGTGGGAGGGCCGACCGAAGAAGAATCCCGAGATGGGATTAGTATGCAACTATTTTCGCCCTGTTTCAGAAAAATAATACTTTCGCCTTGTTTCAGAAAAGTGATACTTTCGCTTCGTTTCAAAAAAAATGATATTTTTGTTTCGAGTCAGAAAAAGTGATACTTTCGCTCCGTTTTAGGAGAAAAGTGTACTTTCGCTCAGTTTCAGAAAAAGTGATACTTTCGTTCCGTTTCAGAAAAAGTGATACTTTCGCCCCATTTCAGAAACTTTCGCTATGTTTCAGAAAAATTGATACTTTTGCCTTATTTAAAAATAAGCGATACTTTCGCTCCATTTCAGAAAAACTAATACTTTCACTCTGTTTCAGAAAAAGTGATACTTTCGCCTTGTTTAAAAAAAATGATACTTTCGCTCCGTTTCAGAAAAAGTGATACTTTCGCCCCGTCTCAGAAAAGTGATACTTTCGCCCCGTTTCAGAAAAAGTGATACTTTGATACTTTCGCCACGTTTCAGAAAAAAATGATACTTTCGCCTCGTTTCAGAAAAAGTGATACTTTCGCCCCGTTTCAGAAAAAGTGATATTTTCGCCTTGTTTCAGAAAAAGCGATACTTTCGCTCCGTTTCAGAAAAAAAATATACCTTCGTTCCGTTTCTGGAAAAGTGATACTTTCGCCCCGTTTCAGAAAAAGTGATACTTTTCCTGAAACATAGCGAAAATATCACTTTTAATGAAACGGAGTGAATGTATCACTTTTCCTGAAATAGAAAGTGAAAGTATCACTTTTCCAAAAACGAAAAATTAGTCGATACATAAACCAAAATATGGTTGCATGATGTGTCATGCATCCTTCGTGGTGGTTTGTATAATGGTTATGCATTCAATTATTTTCGAGTATTGTGCCTAAAGTGAAAGTATCACTTTTTTTGAAACAGAGGGAGTACATCGTTTTATTAGTTGCAACAGAAAATTAGTTGATGCATAAACCAAAATATGGCTACATAAATTATTTTAGATCCTTTGTTGTGGTTTGCATAATGGATATACATTTAATTTTCTAAAATTATGCCTAAAATGATAAATATCATTAGATATGTTATATTAAAGTTTGTTTTCTAATTATACCTCTAAAAAAATATGATACATATGGAGTTATATTGATGGGACTAAAAGGGAGGGATAATTGTGTCAAGTGAAAAAGACCAATCATGGACACCAAATCCAATCTTTTTGTGTCAATTGATCACTTACAATTTACAAAAAGTGACCACATGAAGGTCCTTCCTCGCTTCGCTCGGTCGGCCCAATGACCGTTGATACGGTGAGACGGCCGACCGAAAAAATTGATGCAAAACTAAATTTTGTATTCACAATTTAGTTCCGCCATAATGGCACGGAATCAGACTTGTAAATTTGTTAAGCGAAAAGATGTTCAAACAAAACGGCTATTGCTGATCACCGGAATTTTCTATTATGTCGACGGAATATTCCGTCACGGTACCGTCATAGCTAACATTCAAGCTAGTCAAACCGTTAGTCAACTGGTGAAGGTAAAGAATGAGTCTCTGACTTGGTCTTATTCAGCTGAGTTAGGAGCTGGATCGGGCCAGTGAGTTAACTCGCCGGAGTAGAAATCTGGACAGAGTGATACTTTCGCTCTGTTTCAGAAAATGTGAAACTTTCGTTCCGTTTCAGAAAATCGAAACTTTCGCCCCGTTTCAGAAAAAGTGATACTTTCGTCCTGTTTCAGAAAAAGTGATATTTTCGCTTGGTTTCAGAAAAGTGATACTTTCGATTTCAGAAAAATGATACTTTCGCTCTGTTTCAGAAAAAATGATACTTTCGCTCTGTTTCAGAAAAAATGATACTTTCGCTCCGTTTCAGGAAAAGTGATACTTTCGCGTTGTTTCAGAAAAAGTAATACTTTCGCGTTGTTTTGAAAAATGATACTTTCGCGTTGTTCAGAAAAAAGTATACTTTCACTCCGTTTCAGAAAAAGTGATATTTTCGCGTTGTTTCATAAAAAACGATACTTTCACTCTGTTTCAGAAAAAGTATACTTTCACTCCGTTTCAGGAAAAGTGATACTTTCCCTCCGTTAAACACATTATTTAAGTACACCATTTGGATCTCAACAAGCTGCTTGGCAAATGTGGCGCTTACATTCAACTAAAGTCGTTTAAATTTCATTAGGGGCCTGTATCTTCTTGTAAACAACTCTTTGTATATGATCTCAAATCCCATTGAAGCTGTATTAGCTGACAATGTTGTAAATATAAAGTAATCAATGAAGTTACTTCGTCAAACATCGCCTTCATATTTGAGTTCACTTTTTCTTGGAGGGTCTTATGTTTTGGAGGAGTCTATATCTATTACATAGGCCCAAGTCCTATGTTCTTCTAATCTAGCATCTACATTGGAAGGCTACGTCAGCTAGAATAACCTCAAGTCTTATGGCAATTATAATCTAGCGCCAAGATGCGCTGAACCATTCTCTGTGGCCGTGTTTAATGGGATAACGCAACCATCTCAGCCGTCGGATCAAAAAATAAATTCTCTACACTGGACCATTCAGCGAAACTATCTCATTACTAGTTGGATGCGAGATATATCTAGAAAGAGAAGTAGTGATGAACAATGGACAACGCTTTTTATCTAATCTAGCAATCAAATCTAGCCCATAATGCTACTTACTGGTTACAAACGTTCTACTTTATTACCTTGCGGTAAATAGTAAACTTGACCTCTATAGTTGTTGCAAAAGCCCCACACAACACGCATGGCACCGTTACTCATGGAATAAATGTTTTGGTGGATAGTAGTTGGAATAACCGTTCTAGGAAAAATGATAGTATTTTTTTTCTTTCTTACCTAAAAAAATTCATTTTTTTTTTAATTTGACGTATTTTTAGGCAAAAATGAAAAAAAATATATATTAATGTTACTTTTTCTGCAATAGAGGTAGCGGCAGTATAACTTTATTTTTATTTCTTCCACTAAAAAGTGAGCAAAGTTTTATAGAGAAAACAATATCTCGAATATGAGAATCAAATAAGCAAACTAGACCTGGCCCATGTGAGCATATTTGGTTAACTCTGTACCGGTTTGCATCCCTCTTTTAAGTGGGTGTGTGAGATGGGTTAACTCTTTACCGGTTTGCATCCCTCTTTTAAGTGGGTGTGTGAGATGTTTTGATTTAATCAGAAAGTTACTGATTTCGACAAAGCCAGCCCGGCCCCATTAAGTAAAAATGCCTCCCTAAAGCTTACAAACACATTGCAAAGATGAGCATAGGATTCAGACCCGAACTTGGTTGGTTCTTAGAGGACAGTAGTTGTGGGCAAAATCCTAAACCCCCAGAAGAGAAATATCATTTAAGTAAATTAAAGAGTCGGTCAAAAACAACCTGGCACTTTTAGGGGCGACCCCGAAAGAAATAGGGACGATTTTTTTATTCCCAACCCATATACACCGTTAAGGGATGTCCAAAAACGCGGAGAATACGTTAATGCCCTTACACAATCGGAAGTTATTTTGTGCCCGATTATTATAAAGAAATCGGAAGCTTAGTAACGATATTATACTACCGATTAATATCGATTTTGTGCCAAACTCGCATCCGGCTTCTATAACAATCGGTAGGAAAAAGAACCTCACGAGACTACCGATTATAGTAGATCCTAAATTCCCAAAATTGGTGATTTCGCCAAGAAAGAAATTTGGGGCAACTGTATAATCGGAAGTCTTATTAACTACCGATTATTCTAGTTCCCAAATTCGAAAAAAATGACAATTCTGCAAAAACTAAATTTGGGGCAACTGTATAATCGGTAGGTTATTAGCTACCGATTAATATAGTTCCCAAATTCGAAAAAAATGACATTTATGCAAAAACAAAATTTGGGGCAAATCAGAGTATAATCGGAAGTTAAAATACTTCATTTGACTCACCGGTATACTGATTGCCCCAACAAAATACAGCCGTTGGAACTCTAAACTGTATATAAGGATTGTATCCTTTTACTCTCTATGGAACACAAATGCCTTTAAACTCTCTCCAACATCATCTTCAACATAATGGCCCAACCATTCATTAATCCTACGGAGTTCACCATTGAAGAAGATTTATCTTTATGTAGGCGCTATGTTCAATTCTATCCGAGACGAGGAGAAGAACGCAGGCAAGGAGGCATAATGAGTATGAGTTATTTGGGGAAAATTCACGAAAAATTCTGCGACGACACCGGTAACTCCAAACAACCGTCACTCCGCCGATCTTTTTCGCGAGTTGGTTCAATAAATGGACACGTCCAAGAATTCGTCCATTTAACTTATCTTGTGAATCAATATCGATTGAGGGTGAAACCAATGATGAGGTTATAGAACGATCTCTCGGGAATGGCGGAGATGGAAAAGATCAAGCTTAGTTATGAAGCTCATTTTAGAATCCTTAGGGCGATGGAAAGATTTAATCCGTTTAGGACTCGTCCAACACGTCCACGACGCTAATCACAATACCTTGTAATAGAATTGAGGGAGTTCAATGTAAAATTATGATGATGTGTGTAAGAACCCTCAAGCTCGTCAACGCTAGTTGACTGGTCTGGCAAGGATCAAGAGACTTATTAGTCGATAATAACTCGATTAGTTTAACATGAACGTTAATTAATAGGAATTAATCTAACAATAAATTAGATACGAAACTAGTATCATTAGATAGATCCCGAAAAGTTAGGCGGAATGGACTACTCGCACGCGTCATTCAGATACCAGACGAAGAAGATATCATTGGTTTAGTTCTTAGCCGACCTGGCTGCCCTTATCGTTTTGTCAGGTGCCTTTAGTAAATTGGGTCGGCCTTATCTTCCCAACTCGAGAGGATAATCTCTTATTTTGTTTTTCTTCTTTCTCTTTCTTCTTCCATCTTCTTTCGTTTTTCTCCTTCTTCTTCTTCTGTTCTTCATTAGTCGATAAAAAAAAAAGTGAGAATCTATTTATGAGTTGAGTTGTTAGTAAATCGGTTATGATTCACGAAGGGTTATCGATGGTGATGATGTTGATTAACTCTGAAGAAAAGGAAGATTAAGTTGTTGTAAATTGAATTAAGGGTTTCTGAAGTTAGGGTTTGAGTGGAATTGAGATGGAAATCGTGTTGCTGATAGATAAATAACAAGAGGGTTGTTGTCAATTGCCGTTATTGAAGCTGTTCTGAAGGTGAATCGAAGAAGTTAGGGTTTGTATTTTAGGTTTGAAGAACAAGAGTTTAATTTCAGAATTAAGGTATGTTCTTGAGATGAGGAAACCCAGAAAAGGTTGATGAACCGGTTAAGACTGTGATGAGTTATGATAGTGGTGTTAACTTGAGTATTGACTCAACTCAGATGACGAAGCAAAGATTAAATAAGGGTTTCGGCAGAATTGATTTGATATTTAAGAAATTCAGAAGATGTTGATGTTTGGGTAAGCTTTTAATTGATTAACTTTGGTATTTTGAGTTGAATTGCTAAGATTCATTGAGTTTATGTGTTTGGGATTGAAACTTAGGTTGAGATGATTAGCTAATGGAACTGTGAATGTAATTAGAAGTGGTATTTATGATAATGGGATTGTGAGTTGTAGTATAGTTGAGAATAGTGTGATCTGAGAAGGTTTTGGGTCCATGCTTGTTAAAAATTGTTACGGGTGGTGGTTTATGAGTAACAGGGCCTTAGAAATAGAACTGTTGGTGTTAGTACTCGCTGGAGAAGGGCTAGCTAGAGATTGCAGTTGTTAGAATAGTTTGTGAGATGATGAAGTTGTATTGAGTTCACCTGAAGTTGATTGGTATTGGAAAGAGATGTATTAGGTGAAGCTATAGGGAATGATGTTGGGTGTTAAGACTTGAGTTGAGCTGTCTTTGAGGTAATTTCTACTTCCCTGTAAACTTATTTAGTTAATCAATTTCAATGATGAGTATGAGATGGTTGATGTGTATGTTGGTGGTTTAAATGAGTTAAGATGCAAGCTGAGATACAAGATGAAATGATGTTGTTGTCGGGGAAGTGTTGTATGATTCAGGGAATTAGTATGATTGGTTTGTGAGTTGCAGTGGATGTTTATGTGTGCATGTGATAGTACAATTCTGAGTTAATGACCTTGTGTGTGTTGATATGATATTGAGTTATAGGTTTGTTCTTCATGTGTTGGTGTTATTTGTAAGATGATAGAATGGAATTGAGTCTTAGCTGAAGCTAAGAGTACTTGAACTTTGGAAGCAATAATGGTGGATAAGACAAAGTGTGGATGTGAGGATAATGACTGTGGTTAGAATGAGTGTATGTATTGATGAGTGAAACGACTTTGAGATGAATGTAGAAAGAGTGGAGCTTAGAGTACAACCCAGTAATTAAGAAGTGATTATGTTTGTAATTTGATTATGAAGTTTACTTTGAATGAATGTTGTAGAGTTGAAATGATTAAAGTTGAGTGAGGTTAGAGTTTTGAGGTGTCTTGCGAAGATGTATAGAGCTTTGGGGTTGCACAAGGTCATTGCATTAGTTTTCTTTGGCCCGAGCAATGGCTCGGCATGTGCAAGTGTTTTAGCCTTGTGCCATTCACCTAGTCGATCGACTCTAGCGACTCATCCATCCGGCCGAGTCGAATCAGTTGAATCGGGTTTGACCCACCGAGTCATTAGTCTTGACTCGTTGACCATTGACCACTGACATTGACTTTGGACTGGACTTTGATTTTTGACCGACGTTTACCGTTAGTTGACCCGTTGACCGTCGGTGACCGTTAGTTGACCCTCATGGGCTGGGCCTTAGGTTAATGGGCTGGTTCAGTGGACTTGGGTTTAGAACTAGTTTCCTTATTAAACATGAATTAGACCTTTGTGGTCTGAATTAGCCTTTGGTTTCTTCTACAAAGTTATAGATATTCATAAGATTTAACTGATGGACTAGAGAAACAACCTAATTGAATTAGTAAACCTTAGCTATGCTAAAGATAGATAATTAGAAGATGTAGAACCTTAAATGGGCCTAGAATCATTAGAAAGACTTGTATGATTCTTGTATGAGCCATTTTGGCTAGAATCTTAGAGTTCTTGTGTGATTAACAGTTCGTTATTAACGACGTTCGATTCAAAGGATGAAGCGAAGTGGATTGAGGATCTAGAGGTAGACATGGCTTGTCATCAAATCGGTGGGAACCTTGTAACCTTCCTCGTAATCATTGAGCTTTCTTATATTCTCGAGCATGATGAGCCTTTACTATTCAAAGGAGCATGGTAGTGTATACCTTGATTTACTATTCATGTATCCTTGAGTGTAATGTATATGTTTTATTTGTATGTACGATGTTTGTTACGATGTGTTTTGTGTGTGATATGCATTGTGAGATTTCCTCGAAGAGTGTCCGTGTTTCCCCACGGCTCTTAGCTAAGTTAAGTAAGGCGGTAATTCATCCGTCGACAATATTATGTAGTAGGGCGGTAATTCATCCGTTTAAATATTATTATATCTAATTTATTTAGTAGGGCGGTAATTCATCCGTTTTAATAGTATTAGTAGGGCGGTAATTCATCCGTTATAATAGTATTGCTTATTAATATAGTAGGGCGGTAACTCATCCGTTTGAATAGTATCTTAGTAGGGCGGTAATTCATCCGTTATGATATTATATATACTATTTTATTTGAGGGAGATCACTCATGTGCATATTATACTTGTTTGTCTAACTTTCTGATCTTGATGGTAATACTCAATCATGGTTCGTATGGGCACTCCGTGTGGACGATGTTATTATTGTTGATTAGGTTTGCTTTCACGTCGTTTTCTCCAATGAGTTTGACGAGGTTAGAGTGACACTTGCTTAATGATCATAAACTGCAACGATCGATTAATTTCTTCTTGTTTCTTTTAACTTATATTCCTTTAGAACCGGGAGGCATGTTAGTGAGTATTTGAGAGTTACATGTTTCCATTGAGCACCCTTTTGGGATGATGTGCTCACTCGTTTCCACTTCAGTTTTCAGTTATCAAAAGAAAGGGTGCAGTGAAGATATCCGTTTTCGTAGTGTAAAGCGTTACCGAACTAAGTTATGATCATGTATCTTTTACACATATGTTTTCTTTAATTATTATAAAACAACACACAAATATATTTATATCATTTGAGAGTTCTTCATCTAATGATATTAGAGTGTTTGGGTTTAACAGTTTGGGTTTTGCTTTAGTTCATTTTATGTAATTATGATTCTTAAAATCGTTGATCTGGAATTGATGCTTCTATTAGGTTGTAAACCTATTAGCTAAGCAGGTTTAGTAAATGGGGCGTCACAATGTGTAGGTGATATTGTTATGAATTTCAAAATATTTATGAAAATCGAAAGTTTTAATTGTTGATCTAACTACCGATTATACTCCAACGGATAGTTCGTTCAAAAGAAACTAGCCGTGCCTCGAAAACCACATACAATCGGTAGATAATACATATTGAGAAACCTCCGATTATACTACTCTAATGAAACTTAGAACTCTGTTGACAAAACAACCTATAATCGGAAGTATATAACAATACATGTTTACCGATTACGAATAATCGGGTGCTTTGTTCAAACATTTACTACCGATTGTGGGTAATAATTGTACGCAATTTCATGCTCTTGTAAAAGTACGCATCAACGGCCATATTTTCAAAAAAAGAGACGTTGGGACTCTCATCTATATAAGGAGGGTAAACTCTTCTTATTTATGCACCAAACAACACATATATAACATTGTGTATTCTACAAATAGATTTTCCATCGTCTACTCTTGTGACTTCATTCTATATCTCAACTTACAAGCATGGCAACGTTTGACGCAGATGAAGATTTGGTCATTGTGAAAACATGGTATCGTGAAACAAGACGTGAAGATGTCATAGCGGGAAGGTTAACACCAAGTCTTTTGGGCGAGGGTATATAGCCAATTTGTGCGAGAGTATGGAAATCCAAAGCAAAGATCACTCCAACAAGTTCATGATCGTTTCCGACTTGTCCAAAAAGGGGTAAATGATTACATAACGATACAAAAGAGGATGTTTAACACTAGCCACTTAAGCTTGTCGATCCAACAATTTGTAAGTATAACGCCCGGGTGTTTAATCTTTCTTACTAAAACGAAGTTGACATTATTTTATGTTTGTTTATATAGGAGACACTCGCAAAAAGACAAGACTTAGTGCAAAAGGGTGAAGAATTCACTTATGATGGAAGTTATGAATTCTAAGTCCGTCGTAACAATATAAATGTTGATTGATGGCTACAATCGGAAGTTATTATTTTATATTGTCTACCGATTCTCGGGAAGATTTTCACCTATTTTGTCGACTTTTGGTGACAATCGGTAGTTAATGCAAGTATGTTGTCTACCGATTCTCGGGAAGATTTTCATCTTTTTTTTGTCGACTTTGGTGACAATCGGAAGTTTATTCAATATGTTGTCTACCGATTCCTGGGAAAAATTTACAGTTTATTTTTTGTCGTAGTATGGTGACAATCGGATGTTTATATAATATGTAATCTACCGATTAAGGGAAAAAATTTCGCTTGTTTTGTCGGCCTTTTAATCGGAAGATAAATTCAAAAAGTTAATAACCGATTATAATATTGATTGAGTCTGTTTACAAAAGCTTGTATAATCGGTTGATATATTAAAAATATAACAACCGATTATAGCTTTAGACTTCACAGTATTTTCCACAAAATTCCAAAAAAAAAACATGTACAAATAGGGCTTTCCAAAATACATCTTTCAAACATAACAATCATTGATCTTCATCATCCGAGGAACCAATTCGATGAGGGCCTTCCGGAAATCCACCTTCATGACGCGATCCCAATCCAACTTGTTGGTCTCATATTGTTTCAACCAATCGTTACAATGATTCGTTGGGAAGTAATCGCTCCAACCATAGCGGAGGTAATGGGCAATCCCTCTTTACTCTTAAACCGATAAAATGCATCTCATTCACAAATGCCATAACAATTCTTCTATCTTTAACCGATTCATCGCAAACCGTCCTTGTAGGTGTAAACGTAAAAGAATGTCCATACTTAGGAGGAACAAAGAAATGTACCACGCAATTCAAAACGTCCGCTAAGATTGTCTTCAATCCCTTTCGGCACTTTACACGCGCAACAAAGTCTTTGAACTCTAGTTCTTTGTCGTGCCTATCTCCTTCCTTCATCATCTCCATATATAAATCCTTGTCCTTTATTAGTTGTACCGCCATCTTAGTTCTTAAATTTTGCCATTGGGTGACATCTTGGTTCACCGCCTCTCCAAAGTAACCAATTTGTTCCGAGGCGACGTGAAACCCACAATTGCCATCCCCATCAACCTCGTCGGTGGACAAAACAAATGGAACAATGAGTGGAGGGAGTTGTTTCATATACTCTTCTATAATCGTATACCTTGATCGTGTTGGTCTTCCATGAAAATTCCTAGGACAACGAAGAGTACCATACTTCTCTCTTATAGTCACCATTTTCGTTGAATGTGTTTGTGGCGAGTCGCTCATTTAATCAATAACTACGGAGCTAGTTTGGGTCTCCACTAACACAACTTCTTCCACCGCATCGACTTGACTTACTTGAGAAGGCTTCGTAGAGACCTTTGGACTTCCATTTTGATCTTTTCTTGGACGACCTCTTTTCTTGGGTTGCGGCTCATCTTCAAATTCGGCTTCCGAACGCTCATGCCGACACAATATTCTTTTATTAGACAAATGATCCTTTAATTCTTTTCTTTCAATGGTCCTCGACACTTCGGTGTTTGGCCTACCCGCCCCCTTTTGCTTAATAGGTTCATCAACCTCCCCGAAACGAGGTGAAGAGCTTGCTCCAAATCATGCATTAATATTTGCTTCTTGGCGCCATTTGTTGTAGCATAACGCTCGGCTATTCTTGCATACAATTCCGACTCCATGAACGACGGACCATCGACTACGGGGGTGCTTGGAGTGAAATTTAATTGCTTCCAAAATGGATGAATATCATTGATGTAAATCACATCAACGTACCTACCCATTTTATGACGACATGGGAGACCAATACCTATCATATCCTTGCAAACACAAACCGTATTCTCGTCATCGTAAGCTTTATACAACTTCAATTGTTCCATCATGTGATTTATTGCCCAACGTGAAACTTTATGAACAATGCCCCTTAGAAGCAATCTTTCCCCTTCATGTTCCGTAGGGAATTTATGTACACTAAATTGCATAGAAACCTTAATCTTTATGAGATCACGATTGGTGAATTCATGGATTGCTTCTTGGATAGACACAACTCCATTTTGACTACCTAGAAGTATTTTCTTTAATTGGCCTTGAGACCCCTCCGCAATGCTTGTCGCCTCATTCATGAAGTTACGATATTCATATGTCCATGCATATACAAACCTCTCCTTAATCGGTAACCATTGTGTTTTACAATACTCAACGGGTTTTGGGTAGTCCTTGCAATATTCTTCCTCAAATTTCTTCAAGTTTCTTTCGTAAATTACCTCGGTCATTGACCAAACGATCTTGTCCCATGCTTTCATGAACGATCTCCAAATTATCCCATCCTCCTTCCATTTTTCATCAAATAACCTCTTCTCTTCCTCTCGTTCTTCCTCGGTTAATTTACTAATGCGCTCATCCTCTTCCTTCGACCTCTTGGTACCCTTCCTTGGTTTTTTAGCTTGGAAATGGCGATGGCAATTGTGTCTGAGGTTGCATTGAATGTGCCGCGCGTACACTTTGCAAGTTTCGGGCTTCAGAAACACTACCGCTATTGCATGCATCAAGGCTTGATCGTTATCCATTACAATAACCCTTGGAAAATCATCCCCATTGTAAATGGACCTCAGCGTCTCCAGCATCCAAATGAAACTCACGTTGTTCTCATGATCCATTAAACCCCATGCAATCGTAAACGTGTTTTTGTCCGAAGTGTGACAAGCAATGTTCAACAACGGCATGTTATATTTGTTTGTCTTGTAAGTGGCATCTATCAACACAATTTGATGAAAACACGAGCCAATTTTATCATTTCGGGATGTGCCAAGAAAATACGTACCACTTTACCATCCTTTTCTTCCGTTCTCAACGTGTAGTCGTGTAACTCGGCTAACCACTTGCGATTGTTGCATGACCGTTCTACCATCCCATTCCGTCCTTTTGATCGTAGCTAGGGCCGACCTAATTGTAGACAAAGAAGACAAGTTGTCGGGGTCGTCCGCCTTTATTTTACTTAAGATCGCACTCGCCTTTTGGATACGCATAGACCTCACCGTCTCCATTTCATGTGTTTTTAACTTCGCAACCATTACATGTCCAATAAGAGTATCCGGATCATCGTGGTTGTGACAACCATTAGCAACTTTAGACATTTTCCAATCTTTACTTTCCTTACCATCGGGCTTATAGAAGACAATCTTAAATGGGCATCCAATCTTCTTCGTATGAGTTCGGTACTTCTTCCTCTCCGTCTTCCTTACATACTTATTATTCTTTCCCTCGTGACTCTTCTTCTCCCCACCTCGCTCACATACCATTTCAAACCGAATATTCTTAACGCAACGGTTCTGAACTACCACGCACATCTTCTCTTTTGCCTTGTTCATAAGCCATTCCTTGGCCTCCTTCTTACTTCAAAATATCTAAATGGGCATATTACAAAACAAAAAAAATAAGCATAACCATCTAACATACACGATTGGAAAAAGAAAAGATAATTCATGACCATACCAAATCGTTTGCATAGTGTAGGGAAGTATCAGGCCTCAAATAATAATCGCCATCAACCGCTACAACAGCCTACGCACAACAACAACAAGTTATGCATTAGCAATCGGAAGGAAGTTTAGATAATAAGTAACCGATTGTAATACAATCGGTGATTTAATACTATACAACGTAACCGATTATGAGAAATCGGTAGTCATGTACGCATATAGTCTACCGATTAACGACATACAGAAATGAACAATTCTTCTGTGTAAAAAGCTTTAATAATCGGAAGGACTATAAATTAATTAACCAACCGCTTATTATATACCAATAATCGAACGTTTATTCATGTAGACAAATTCCGATTATGAGAAATTGAAGCTTTCAATTTGGGGATTTTTTAATATTCGGCAGATTAATAAATCAAAATATACCAGATTATTGATAATCGGTAGATATGTTACTAAATTAACTACCGATTAAATGTCGTTCATGGCATTCAATGCATGCAGTAATCGAATTTTCACGTTCAAAAACATACACAAACGCACATAACATGGATAACATGGGTATTAGAGTTTGTTAACAACATACATGTATGTTTGATGCATCGTTAGCTTCGATCTCGGTGATTCTCCATTTTCTTCCATGAAAGCGTCGTCTAGGGTTTCATCTCCATCAAAGTTTGGATCATTCAACATATACCCCAAATCATCATCTCTAAACGGTAGTGAACCTTGAACTTCAACAACTTCACGTCCTTCTTCGTACCCATCCATGTTTATGGAAGTTGACAAAAATCGGAAGTTGGCAACATATACCCCCTTCTTCTTCTTTTTTTTCTTCTTCTTCTCTCACTCAATCGGGAGTTACCTCGCAATGAGTCAAATTTTTTTCCCAAACACTAATATATAGACCCCAGCCTACCGATTACAGAGTTTGCTTCCGATTATTGAGTGAAACCACCGATTATTGTTTTGGCTACCGAATATTATAGTTTTTGTCAAAGGTTGAATCCCGACCACTTATAATCGGTATGGTATAAGTTTTATCATCTACCGATTATGTCAGATTTCAAATTAAACATTTCGCAAATAAGGATTTTAGAAAAAACTCATTTTGGGGCAACCTATAATCGGTAGGTTATGTAACCTACTTGACGTCCGATTATGGATACATCCAAATCACGAACCACATGGTTATGCCTGGCTCTGTACCCTCTTAACCTATGGATTTTGGCAAGGGTTCAATCTGGGGCTCCTTACAATCGGTAGGTTATTAAGTGGAGTATACTACCGATTATAGTAGATTTCAAAATTCATCACATGAAGGATTTTAGAAAAAACTCATTTTGGGGCAACCTATAATCGGTAGGTTGTGGAACCTATTTGGCTTACGATTATGGCTACATCCAAATCACGAACCACATGGTTATGCTCTGGCTCGTACACTCGAAACCTATGGAATTTGGCAAGGGTTCGATCTGGGCTCCTTATAATCGGTAGGTTGTTAAGTTGTCAACTCTACCGATTATGGTAGATTTCAAAATTCATCACAAGAAGGATTTTAGAAAACTCATTTTGGGGCAACTAATAATCGGATGGTTTGGTAATATATTTAACTCCCGATTAACGCTGCATCCAACTTAACAAACCACATGGTTATGGCTGGCTGTGTACACTCAAAACCTATGAAATATGGCAAAGGTTGGATCCGGGGCTCGTTATAATCGGTGGGTTATATAATTATATACCCTACCGATTATGGTATATTTCAAAATTCATCACGTGAAGGATTTTAGAAAAAACTCATTTTGGGGCAACCTATAATCGGTAGGTTGTGGAACCTATTTGGCTTACGATTATGGCTACATCCACAAATTTCAATCCAAGTGGTTATGGTTGGCTCTGCACCCCTCAAAACCTATGAAATTTGGCCAAGGTTGAATACGGGGCTTCTTATAATCGGTAGTCTTACAAGTTGGATAAGCTATCGATTATAAAAGGGATTATTGGCCGAAGTATCTACACAATAATCGGTAGGCATAGTTTCAATTTAACCTACCGATTCACCTTTAACCTACCGATTATGGTGTTGGCTACCGATTATATAAGGGCATATTGGCCATTTCGAAAAATCGAAGATAAGGGGTAGCTTAGATTTACATTTGGGTAACCTTTTTTTGTCTTTTAGTGTCGCCCTAATTCTTTTCTGGGTCGCCACTAAAAAGTGCCAGAAAAAACA
>JAJJWW010014950.1:0-14755 GCA_023531295.1 Papaver armeniacum | reverse complement strand
CGAACCACCAAAGTGCCATAGCCCGGCAATCTCCTCGGCTCATCACCGACCCTTGTAATTCCTCTTCCAATTCTTTCCCACCTTCTCACGATACCATATACTGACTCAATTTCTCCCGCAATTCAGGTTCACAAGCAAACCACCAAGCTCACTACAGCTTGCACCCGCCATCACTCAAATATACTTCAAAAGCTCCATCGAAACCACCCAGGATAAACCAACAAATAAGCAGACCACATTCTTGACTTAATCTCACATCAAGCTAAACCTCCAAATCTATTGCCTTGCCTGCAATTCTGCTTATCAACCTCCAGAAAGCCTGCACATTCCCTGACACTTTCTTGGCTGCGCAAACACCAGCAAAACTGCTGCTCATCGAACATAGCATACTCGAGCCATTTCATTTCTTTGCATTGCCATTTGTTTGTAACCTACTCAACTCAATCCCCAGTATATCCGCTTGCAACTGCAAACTCAAACAAACCCATATGCTCAGCCCAAATTCATATCATTTCCATCTCTTAAGGCTTCAACATACCTAGCCAGTGTAATCATACTACCAGCCATTCAGTCACGGCAACAAACAACACCAACCCATGATAATCAACATCTCTTGTAGCATTCTTGAACTATCTGAGACCACCACATTTCAACTCCAATAACCAACTAGAAACTACCTAGCCATTGCTGCAACAACATCACCACTACCTCAGATGCAAACAACCATTCCACCACAAACCGAATCATTCACTTGTCCCAAATTCACACATTGTCACCAGAAATTGTATTTGTCCTAGATATTCATCTACTTCAGGCACAACCATTCCTTCCTAATCGAACTTCACTTCCTTCTGAACTTCCATGGCAGAAACTGCTTCCATATAAAAATCATCTCGAGCACCAGCTTTGTGTCACCAATTCAACCCATTTCTCCAATTCTTACCGACTGCAACTTCAATTATCAATTTATTCTTCATCGTGATTTCTTGTTCATCTCAACCTCTCAAAACCCTTCATCAATTTCTTCTCTGACGTATCACTTCCATCGATAACAGATCGAACCATTCAAGAACACCACATATTTCATCTTCAATTACAGAAACCCTAACTCAATTTCACGATTCACCCAAATCATCTCAATTCACCAGAAGCACCATTAAATTTGAGCCATTCTCTGTATTTCCCTTCTACTCCATCATCGAGCACAATCGAACCTCAAACCCATCTCTTACTTTAATGTACCCGCACTTCACTCCTCTCTTTCTTCATCTCTTTCTGTACTAATAATTGAGAATTTGATTTCTCTCGGTATTTAGGGTATAAGGGGAATGGGTGGATAATTGACAACCACTCATCAGATAAGGGCCACCAACCTCAAGTAACAACCCCTTAGTGATTTCATTTTCATTGTCGATCCTGCGAGACCGATGTTCAACTCAATTCGGTTAACAAATTTAGCAACTCGATATGCTTCAAAAGCTCATGACTTTTTCATATGAAAATCGGAATGGCCTCATTCTTTCACCATTTGGCTTCGTCTTTTCGTCCTCTTTAAGTTGATAAGAAGAAATCCGGGATCTCAAACAGTTTCACTTCTTTTTTGCTCCAAAGGACTCCAAAACACCTATAAAAATCAAAATGCACATAAAATACATATTTTACAAGCCAAATAGCAAAGAAAGCATAAATACTAGATAATAATTAAGGTGTTTATAACACATATCACTGATTTCACAATGGCTTTGTCAGTACCAAAAACCCGCTCTTTTTATCCTGGCTTGGGTACAGGCTGTGTGGGGAGAACACACAGGCGGAGCAAAGTGAATCGGTACTTCCGCGCCGAAAATCGGATATTCTTTCCAAGCCATGACAGTGACAAGTCTCCCCTCTTATCACCTTACTGGGTTCGCCATAACCCGATATAGGGATGGTGTTAGTCAGTTTCCTAGCGGGTTTAGAATACTGTCGGTTGATCCTAGCCTTGTGTGGGGAGCACACCCAAAACGAGGTGACAGGGGTTAGTTCTCTTTGAACCGAGATCGGAAAGTTCTTACCTGGCGTATCCATGATCATCTCCCATCCTACCATATCTTTGGATACGCCGAACCCGACATAAGGGAGGTGTTAGTCAGTTCCTTAGTGGGTTCGGTCACCTGCAGAGTCGCGTACTTGTAAGGGGGATCGACCTGTTCACATGCTTTTAAGGGGAATGTTCGCATACTTGTTAGGGGGATCGACCTGTTCACATACTTGTTAGGGGGATCGACCTGTTCGCATACTTGTAAGGGGGATCGACCTGTTCGCTTTTTAGGGGGATCGACCTGTTCGCATAATTATAAAGGGGAACGGCATGTTCCTATACTTTTTAGGGGATCGACCTGTTCGCATACTTTTTAGGGGGATCGACACATGTTCGCATGTTGACGGAGATCGCTTATCGTTTCACCGCTAGGCGCGGAGAGCCAAAAAGCACTTGATTACCCAGACACCACTCATATGCCAACACGTATTGTCTACCCATAAATGACAGGTCTATAATAGAACTAGCATCTCGATCCAATTAAGGGGAGAAGCACGAACACTAGAGCGCTATCGTTCTAGGTGGACACGCTGAGCGTGCAATTTTCGAAGATTACCCGGGCCTGTAGGCCAAGGCTATATACTCGTTGAATACACCAGTGTAGCGTGCGTGCGGCCCAGAACATCTAAGGGCATCACTACAATCATCATATGATATGTTTCTCCCCCTTAGTCAATGCTTTACTCTTTCGTTAGATATAACGTTTAAGCACAATTTTCCTTTCCTAAGTGATTACAAATCACTTGTTTACTCCATATATTTCTCCCCCTTTTTGTCAGAAAATGACAAAGGTCCGAGCAAGTACCAAAACCGAAAGGATCTTACAATCTAAAATAATTGTACAACCTATAAGAGTTAAGCACGAAGGTTTCACATACCACTTTAGATAACCAATATCAAAACCGAAACTACAAGTAATTTGGTTTTAATATGTTATCAAGAAAACAATTTCCCGAAGCAATTTTCCCTAATAGTTTAACAAATTGACTAAGAAAACTTAGTTCCCTTGCTAAACCGATTGCACAAATACAATCGCTTATTTCGATAAGACCAAAATAAAGATCATAATTAACTTTATTTTTCTCATCAGGCACTAATTATTCAGATAATAACTTAGACCTTTCACTTTAGACAAGACAAATACTAGGTTAGTTAACTAATATTTCTTGTCAAGGCATTCGATTAGACTTGAATAACCGAATCCTTTACTTTTGATAAGTCTAACTAAGATCAGAATTAACCTAGTTTCTCTTATCCGGAATCGAATTGGACTAAACAAATGATCCCGTATTTTTTTAATCCATAAACAATACATACAAACCAAATAGATTGACTTGCACAATTATTTCTCTTAACCGAAAGCAGTTGAAACAAACATAGACATTAAAGTACAACAATTGCAATCAATTCGTTAAGTCTAAAACAATTGATACCAAACAATAAAGAAAGATATAAAAACAGTTTTTCTTAACCGGAAACAATTGAATCACACACACACATACATCCATACACACATAATGGAATAAACATCAATTGTACCAAATTTTGTTAAGCAAAAGCAAAATATATGCAATAAACTCATGCTATTCTTAAACAGGAAAACGATTAACTAACAAATTCGTTACCTCAGATTCCGCATCCTCTTCTCCCCAGAAAGATATATCATTAAGCGCAAGTTCAAGTTAGAACTCTCCCCCATTATGTTGTCATCCTCTCGTAAGAACAAAAGAACAACAACAACAGCAACCTTTAGCAGAAAAAGGTTGAATCAGTTTTAACTAATGCAAAAAGCAAAAGTTGAAAACTCGAAACACATATGCTTTTATGATAAACAAAAATTCAACATACTGTGACTTTTTCACATATGAGTTTCAATCGGAACACCTTATGATCCTTTGATAAAGCCTACCAACATGGGCTAGAACTTAATCCCACTAAATCAAAAAGTCACACAAACCATAAGGGTTCACATCATATGAGATCGAATATAAAGGTTATGAAAACCGAAATCAACCATCCCATAAACTCAAATGAAATACACCATAAATATTTAACAAATAATCAAGTATTACCTAAATCTTATAGGGAATTGAATTACGAAACCAACACAAAAATAATGAGGTCATTCTGAGTTCGGACGAAGAAGTTATGGGCAAAACAGTTTTACATTCCTTCGTATGGACCGATCACACAAATCACATGGATCACACCAATCACATGGATCACACTGATCACAGGGATCGGTCACACCAATCACTGGTATCGGTTACAGCAATCACATGGATCGGTTACAGCAATCACAGGGACCGATCACATCAATCACATGGATCGCATACGAAACTGTTTTAGTTATAACTTTTGCATACAATGTCCGAATTCAGTTATTTTTGGCTCGTTTTTACAGTAAAAACAAGAGCTACACATATATGATCAGTATATATCAACATAATAAACTCAAAATTACCGTTTCTATCAAAAGCTCAAATATAGATAGAGAAGGTATGAGTATAGAAGAAAAGAAATCTCCCAAAAGATGTTAATTAGTCATATGATAACCGAGAGGTCATGTGCTCAGTTTCATGTGCTTCCTAACCCTTCATAAGATTGAGCACAAAGGTGAGCATGCACATTCCAACACAACTAGATTGTGTTTATTTGAGCCTTGTCTTCTTCGTCACAAGGGACTAAGACAGAATCATCATTCTTGACCTCTTGTTTTGTTTGTTTTCTCTTGTTCCATCTCTTGTTTTTGTTCTTTAACTTGTGATGAAGAGTGTCATTATCACAACGTTCACTAGTACAAGAGATTTCAAACATGATATCTCTCTTTAGTCTTTCAAGAAAACTCTTATAATTATTGTCACCAACAATTAACAGCTGAGAGTCATTCTTGTGACTAACTTTTGGTCCCTTCTTGGCTATGGAGGACTTCGGAACCCATTTAGAGTTGGGTTTCACAGGAGCAGCTTTCTCCTTCATACCATTAGGACGATTGTCCTTTTAAATACTTTGTGAAATACCTTTTCTCAAATTTGGAACATCAAATCTTGTCTTAGTATTTACAAAGTCATCTCTCTTCCTATATTCGGGTCTTTTATGAGATGGCCTTGTCGAGCGATAGGCAAAATTTGAACTAATATTATAATAATTCTTTTGCCTAAACTTTGGACAATATCGATCCGAGTTCCTTTTGGGAGCAATCTTAGCCAATTCGTTTGATACAAAAGAAAGTGTATTTTCTATCTTACGAATCTTGCATCCCCATTCCACATGCCCTTTATTACCACAATAACAACAATGCTTAGTAACATATGAAGTATGAGTTTTAATGTTACCTTTTTGTGGATCCTCTTGTATTGGAGCTCGCCGAGTTTTCTTCTTCTTCTTCTTGTTCTTATCTTTGTTCAACGTTGTTGCTTTCTTGACATTAGCATAAGTGCTTTCTTTGATGGTTGCACTTGAAGAGTATGGTTGAACATGCTTCTTAGGCCTGATTGGCTTTACTTCTTTACGAGAAATATGAGCATATTTGACATCAGTGGAAGCCTCTGGTTGAGAAGAATTTGTAGCTTTGACAAATTTTACCTCTTTGCTAATATTTGAAGCATCTGTTCCCCTATAGCCCAATCCTCGTGTATCACGATGATTTTTACTTGCTTCTAACATTGAGGTTAAATTGTTTGAGCTAACATTGAACTTTTTAAGGTCCAAATTTTCTTCTTCCAATGTCTTGATTTTATCAAGCGCACCAGCTAGATTAGCCTCAATGCATTTTTCTCGTGAGATATATTCTCCTTCTTTCTCTTCAAAGTTCTTTTGTTGAGAGTTAATCTTGCATCGTATTCAAGAAGTTTCTCTTCCAACAAATGTACTTTTCAAGAGCCGCATCACGATCTTTCTCAAATAATTCTCGCTTGAGAAAGACTAGTACATACTTTGTCTTTAAGACTCGTATTTGTTGTGAGAACTTTTCTTTCAAAGAAGTTGTGCTCTTCAAATGAGATTTTCAAACTTTAAGTTAAATCTCGTTCTCTTTCAAGTGCTGAAAGAAGTTCATTAGAACAAATAAGAAATTGTTTGCTTAATTCCTTTAGTTCAGATGTTTTTACACTTGATCTTTCATCAGAATTCTCAAGTATAGAACTCAAAAATATCTTGTTAGAGACATTATCAATTGAGCAACCTGAAACTGAAGGACTGTCTCCTTTTACGCACATATCTTGTGACACGTTAACTGAGTCTTTTTTTAGTTTTTCGCTCTTGCTTAACTCTACTTTGACTCATGTCTTATAGGTTGGATCGCATCAAACACAGATTGCTAGATCTTTTCGTGTTTGCCTGCTCTGATACCAATTGAAAAGATGAGGGTACCCAAATATACCACAATCTTAAACTTTTCCTCATATAAGTCCTCTTACCGAAAGTGATTGTCTATGGACTGAGTCGAGACAATACAACGAATCGGTATTCACACTTTGTGTAATCGTATATGGATACGAGATCGAGACAATACAACAATCAAAGTGTGATTACTTGATAATAGGTTCAGACTTAACCAAACTCTATAGGATCACTATCAAGTAATACAGAGTTAACGTTTGTGTAATTTACTTTAAATTATAATAACAACAATTGTAATTGTGGAAAACAAAAGTAAATGACACAAAGAAGATTTTGTTAACGAGGAAACCGCAAATGCGAAAAACCCGGGACCTAGTCCAATCAATAGTCTCGAGAATTAAGCCGCTATACAAAATCACACCAACTTCGTATAGTTGAGACCAAGCAACTAAACCTTTAGTTCACCTAGTTTCTTGAAAGATCCTTGCGCTTCCGAAATTCAATAAGTGCACGCACTGGAACAATTCCTTTGGTTCGTTTTCCAAACAAGAAAGGAACAACAAATCGTTCAGAACAACTCTATTCAATCTCGGTGATATGAGTTAGACAAAGGCTCTTCTTTTAATCAAATAAACTCCTTTGTCGGGTTTAGATCTATCTATCCAACAACTACCAAAGTAGCCGAGTTTAGATTTTGCAATAAAAAATAGGATCTACCAAGATACTATTTAAGGATGCCGATCTAATCAAATAATCAATCAAATCTATCAAAGATAAACCGATTATAGTTGGATCACATCCGATCAAGTTTTGTGCACACCAAAGATTATGAACCCAAATCAGAAATCTTCTTTGTCTCCAAATCTTCTTAAATCTTCAATAAACACCGCACACAATAACTTGAATCTCTTGTGATCAATCACGCACGAACGGAGTCTTAACAATGGATTATCACAAGACGTCTTTATATATACAAATGGGGTTCTATAGATCCCGTCGACAATTCGATCTAGTTTGAGTGAATCTTATATCAGAAGAGAAGATTCTCACGAATAAACAAACTAGGTGCAATCAAAGTTCAACAACCGTTAGTCAATCAAATCAATCAAAAACTAAAATAAACTGCAATTATCTAGTTTCCCACCAACGGTACTCGTAGAGCTTCTTGATCCCACAGAAGTCTTTAAACGAGCGGTCATAAGAGATTTCGCCTAATTAGGTACTTTCCCCTCCAAATAGACGGATCCACCAAGAACAACACAACAAGGTAGTTTTGTTGGCTCTTAGGATATATAGTTTGCTCGAAATGCAAACTTGGGTATTTATAGACCAAGGAATTTCCAAACCGAATATTCTCAAGATATGCAATATATTTCCAAATTCGGTTTTCATAATTCCTAGAAATGCTCTCATCCAAAATTAACCGAAATCCTACTAGAAAATCTCCAATTAGTAAATGCACATTACCAATTTTTATTTTCCCGTGAGATATGCATTTTAATAGCTGGTAATTAAAAGCATATAAAATTAACAACCTTAATTAAAAGATTCTCAACTTATTTCGGTTCGGGATCTCCTTGTGTTATTAAGGAATATATTTGAACAATAAAAGATAAGAGTTATTGAACATGTTCAAAGTATGTCGACATCTTATTTCTTTGTAAATCCTTTTCATATTTACAATCTTGGAACCGATTATACTACACTTCCAAACAAGTTTAGAACTGGTTCATCTAATTTCCAAGAACTATGTGATTGATCAAATCAACACACTAATCATGGGTTTACGGTTCTACCAAACACAAGGATCGGTTCTACCTTAATATGGTTACCTTGACCGGTTACATCGCTTACCAAATTGGTTACATCAATTACCGTAACCGGTTACCATATTCTCATGGTATTACTTGTGATCGGTCACACCATTACTGTGGATCGGTTACACCAATTACCAGGACCGGTTACACCAATTACAAAGATCGATTACACATTCTTTTGTGATCGGTCACACCAATTACTAGGATCACCACACCAATTACAAATATCGATCATACCATCTTAGGTGATTACTTAGGATCGGTTACACTAATAAAAGTCATACCAATACATAAGTCGTGCACTTGTGACTAGGTTTACCAAGATACACAACAAGTTATGATCGGTTCTACTAACTCACACATATTGGTAATCCAAAGATATGCAATGAATAACAAGACCAATAAGCCTAGCGATTTCCCTTTCGATTCATAAAACAAGTTCATGAATGTACTTCCTTTAAACGAATGTAAACATTGTTTCCTAGGACGAAATCTTCACCTATACCCATACACATAATCACAATAACATTCATACGATTATGTCGATGTCTTATATACGAAGTTCAAAAGATAAGCGTTATACTATGTATTGTAATTCCTTAACACTATGTCTACTAGAGTATAATCATTCACAAACTTATGATTATGTTTTCAATATAACACGACTTGAAAGATACGTTGGGAATGAAACAGTCCAAGTCAAAATATTACTAACCTCAAGAGGAAGGATGATTCCGTCGATGTAGCTTGTTACTTCTTCACATTCTTCAAGTCTTCGAGTAATACTTGTATGTCTCATTATCCTAATCTTTTTAGCCTAACCTATATGAAGTTGTCTCTAGTACATAATCAAGCGAATCTTTAATTGAGTTTTGATTCACTAAAACATGACAACCAAACTTGACATACCAACGCTTGGTGGGTTCAACCGAGCAATGCTTTAACACCGACCTTATATATCTTGTAGAAGTTGTATCCTTACTTGTGGATCCCTCAGATGAGCATATGGAGCTCCATGAAGTTTATCCACATTTTTGGACAAGTATGCAGGGTTTAGGCTCAATAATCTATAGCCGTGAGCGTGTTTGAGAAGATGAGAAAGAGGTATGTGCATTGGATGAGGCTTATGCCTAAGTCTTGTATTTGCATAGGACTTTGAAATGAGCTTGGGGTGCTGAGAGGTTTACCTATATATACTTCTTACCTCTTGAATGAACAATTTTTCAATTTCCTATTGTTTGAGTTTCCTTTAAGAACTTTCAATACAATTCTTATTCCATTATGGAAGCGACCTTCATGAACAACCCAAAAAGTGCCAGACCCCAATCTTATCAAGTAGTTATTCGTAAAACTATAAAGTTCTTGTGCAGCGAATCTGACGATTTTTTATTTAGCGATTTCTTGTTAGAATCTCCCCATTGTCGTTGCATTTACCTTCGAGACTTGAAACAAATTCAATTCGTAAGGCGGTGCTTTATTTATGGATCACTTACCAGCTTGCAAGTGAGTTCTTGAACTTTTGTATCCAAAGAATATGCGATCATAATAAAAATTATTAGAGCACCTTTTTCAATCGAACTTCAAGCGTTGCTATCTCAAGCTTATCTCACAATATTAGTTATCAAAAATATAAGTCTTGATTTCTAGTCTACTTATAGATGTCACGGACTAGGATAAATTGTGTAGTTGAGCATTAGACTTCACGACGTTCATCATTGAAGAAGAAAAATTACTAATGAGAGCTTGTGGAACTTCACCAACAAAAAGGTATGTGGATACTGAAACTCATCTATCACTTGGAAAGTCTATTTCTACTCTATCACCTATATTGATACATAAGTCGTGTTACTAAATAGTTTTCTATTATACACATTTGAGATTTCGAGCTGAGTTTAACTCGCTTACATATTTCTCAGAATATGCGTTGGAAAGCTTTATTTACGACCAAGTTCATCTTAAATTCTTGAGGAAAGTCAAAAGATGATCATGTGAAAATTTCCGAGTAACATCTTACATGGTTTGTATGATACAATCATTTGGTGTAGACTTGGAATGTTTCGTTATGATTATTTCAATAACTTGAAAATTGCTTTGATGCTAATAGTATGTGAAAACGGTTATTGTCATCCTCTAAGAAAGTTTCAATGATTGAAATAAGAGTTTAGAACACTTAACCATTATTGGATTATGACATGTTGTGTATTGTTGCACATATGTAATCCATGTCCGGGAATCATAGTATGCGTACATGTTGGTTTGAGATGTCCGGGAACCTAAGTATGCGCACCCGTATGCGTACTGGCGTAAGGTTCATGTCCGAGATTTTCTGCTGGGATTGGTGGTATGCGTACCCGTTCGCGTACTGGCGAAACCCAATTTCGGTCGGTATTTCAAGTATGCGTACTGTTCGCGTCTTTGAAGGTTAATGTTCTAAAATCGGTTATGTACATGAACTAATACATTTATATAATAAGGAATGCATTCTTGCAAACCGTGGCTATAATGTTCATGAATTGATTCGAGTGAATCAAACCAATTTTGCTTCAATTGTGTTCTTCTATACTTCTATGAGAATATAGCAATTGAACAACTCTTTAACTAGTTTCATTTGAGTCATTTGAACTAGTTATGGTTAAGATGAATAAGGTTGATATGAGAGTATTCATATGGATAACCTTGGTTAACTATTGTTGAGCCAGCATGGTGTACACGTTTAGGTATGCCTACATAAACCTAAATGAAGGTACATTTTATTTGTGTGTAACAAGATAAGTTCGATCTAACGGTTGAAAGATATTAGCTTGAAACTAATCAGGTTTTCATCTAACAGTGAATATTGAATGCTTTGTTGCCAAGGTAACTTAGATTGCAAACCCTGATTTGAAAACTATATAAAGGAGAACTCTAGCAACTGGGAAATCTAATCCCCACACCTCTTGTGTGGATACTAGTTGCATAAACTAGAGTCGATTCTCCTTTAACCTTAGGTTTTTCACGAAACCCTGTAGGTTAATGACTTGAATACTTCATTGGGATTGTGAAGCCAGACCCAACTATTTTCTCTATAGTTGCGTGATCTGATCTTGTTGTTTCTATCGTATTTGAGTACTATATTCTTTAAGATTGTATCAAGATTTAATCTCCGATAGGCAAGATAAAAAGTAGTCACAAACATCTTCGTCTTATCGTTTGTGATTCCACAATATCTTGTTTCGCTACCATATGATTAAGATTATTGTGAGGTGATTGATAATACTAGGTTGTTCTTCGGGAATATAAGTCCGGGTTATCAATTGGTTCTTGTTCACCTTGATTTATCAAAATACGGAACAAAACTCGTAGGTATTTCTGTGGGAGACAGATTTATCTATTTCTATAGACTTTTATGTGTGAGACAGATTTGTTTATCAAGTCTTCGACTTTGGGTCATAGCAACTCTTGGTTGTGGGTGAGATAACTAAGGGAATCAAGTGCGTAGTATCATCTTTGGGATCGGAGACATAAGGAGTGCAACTTGACACCTTGAATCACCGTGAGATTGATTAGGTTCAACTTCTGTCGATCAGAAGTTAATTGGTAGTAGGCTGAGTGTCCGTAGCGGCTTAATACAAAGTGTGGTGTTCAAATGCGGAATAGGTCCCGGGTTTTTCTGCATTTGCGGTTTCCTCGTTAACAAAACTTCTGATGTCTGTGTTATTTCTTTTCCGCATTATATTTTGTTATATAATTGAAATATCACGGGTTGTGCGTTGAATCGATCAATTGGTAAATCCAACTTTTGGTTGTTGATTGAAATTGATTGATCCTTGAACATTGGTCTTTGGTACCGTTCAAGTTACTTCTCTTATATTCAATCTGGCTCGCAAATTCCTATTTGTTGATTGCAGATTGAATTGATAAAGTGAGATAAAAAACTCTTTGATATACTTTTCTAAATTTAGTCTAACTGTCTAGTTGATTCTCTTGAAAGTATATTGGAGTTTGTCTATTCAGATTGCCAAACGAAATATTGGGTGTGGTTGTTGTACCCCCGCTTTTTCAATTGGTATCAGAGCAGGCAAACACTATAAACCTAATAAGTTTGTGTTTGACTGATCCCTAAAGTCTGTTCTCCTGGGAAATTTCTTTGGGAAACTTGCTCTCGGCATCTGTAACGCACGCCAGAATTCCTTAAAGATTGTTCAGAGATTATTATGGACTAGACAGTTGGGTTCTCATGATAATCTCATTCTATCTAAGACTTTGGAAAACTTAGATGATGAGAAACAATCTAGAGGAAAAATTAAAAGTTTCTCTAAGAAAGGAAGGTCGAGAAAATGTACTCTACGCTCAAAGATATGGAATCTCACTAGATTATATCTTAATCTTTTTGAGGAATACTATCGTGATGGATCAATTGACCAAGATCTATTTAGAGCATTTGAAAACGTTTTTAGATTCTTAGAAAAGCTTAATTCGGTTAAGGATAAGAATGGCTCTGATAAAAGTTCGGTACATGTAAAATCATGCAATCATGATGTACGAACTAAACATGTTGTCAACACAAGTGGGTTCAATAAAATGGGTTCTCGTGTTGTTGATACAGGTTTAAGATATCGGAAAAATCTCCTTTCTGGTCATATGAAAAGGAAGTTAGAAAGATCTGTTAACCCTGATTATCATCATTACTATGATTATATCACTGGTACTGTTCACAAATATCAACCGGAAATGGTGCATGAGGGTCTCTCTGCACATCTTGCCACTTGGTAACTTGTTTGGCGCTACCCCATTTGTATATATCTTGAGATGGGGCAAGAAACGGTTTGATTTGTTTGTACTTGGGTTAATATTGTCCTCCTCGGGATAATTGTGAAATAGCTTTCTACTGCACCGTATTTTCACACGTTCATGTGCTTTCGCGAGTTGCATAACCTTGGTGTTTGAACACCTAAGAAATCCTACATTCCTTTTGTGGGTCGCGGTTCAGAAACGGGTCCAAGTCCATCCTTGGGTATATAAAATGAGCGTATGCGTACCTTCTTCTTTCTCACATCTTGTCCGCGTACGTGAACGTTTTAGGGTTTTAGTATTTTCTCCATTAATCATCCTTGGAGATCAAAAGGTGAAAAGGGGGTTTCAAGGAACATATCAAGTAAGTCATCTCTTCCTATAATTTCTTAATCTCTAGATCTCATGAAGAATCTTAAGGCTTCAAAAGAGGTTTCAAAAAACTTGGGTTCTTCATCTTCTTCTAGTATGAACTTACCAATAGATCAAAGTTCCATTAAAATTAGATTTGTCAATGATTCTTGTGTGAAGGTTTCTGAAAGGATTTCATCTAATGGGTTTATTCTAGAAAAGAAGTTGGATTTTACTAGTGGGTATAAAGAGGATTTGATTTGTTTTGAAAAATTCAATTTGGAAACATCTTTGATGGTCTTGGTGAAGGTTTTGACACTCTTACAAGAATCTTCTATGCTAACATCTATGATGTTAATTATGATGACATGGAATTCAAGACCATGATAAATAAATAAAGGATTCATCTAAAATAGAGTTGATTTCAAGGATTACTAAAATTCCCCTAGGGAGTTTTCGCCTTCCAAGACCTAGTCATGAAAGACCGTCTTATGAAACCATTTCTATTGGTCTCTGTGGTAAGAGTGTTGATTGGAATGTGGGAAAATTTCCTACTAATAATCTTAGTCTCTCTTTGATGTCCTTTGGTAAACTTGGTATATCTAATCTTTGTCCCTCCACGATTGAAAATTCTCGTTGGAGCCGTGAGTTTGCGGAGTTGGTCTATTTCCTTGAGTTGGAAACTCAAATTCTCGACATTTGTGGGTTTATCATATATCAAATGTTGTCGATGAAGTCTTCCAACAAGAAGTTAGGATATCCTTGCTTGATTGAGCGAATTTTTCGTACCTTCTCTATAGCTCCGATTGGCAACTCCATTGGAACTCCCAAGCTTGTTCGTCCGTGTACTTTCAAACGTATGAAGGAGAATGCTTGCAAGAGACAAAGATATGACACCCTTGATGGCTCATGTGATTCCTCATCCATGAATCTTCTTCATCAAATTCTCAAAGGTGTTTGTGTTAGATCATAGCTCGGTTGAACCCACCAAGCGTTGGTATGTCAAGTTTGGTTGTCATATTTCAGTGAATCAAAACTCATTTAAAGAGTCGCTTGATTATGTACTAGAGTCAACTTCGTATAGGTTAGCTTGAAAGTATTAGGATATGAGACATTATAAGTATTGCGAAGACTTGAAGAAGTGAAGAAGTAAGAAGCTACAACGACAACATCATCCTTCCACTTGAGGTTAGTGATATTTGACTTGAACTATTTCATTCCCTAACGTATCTTTCAAGTCGTGCATATTGAAAACAAAAACTATAAGCATGAACACTCTAGATAGACATAGTATTAAGGAATACAATACGAGGTTTATTGCTTAACCATTAAACTTTGTAGATAAGACATTGACATAATCGTTTAAATGTTATTGTGATTATTTATGGGTATGACA
>JAJJWW010014949.1:0-311977 GCA_023531295.1 Papaver armeniacum | reverse complement strand
TAACAACAATGATACCGAGTTGATCACGTTCGTAATCGCTGGAAGTACTTGGAGTGACGAAGAATTCAAGGAATGTTGAAGAACCAAGGAAATCAATCATGATGGATGAGAAGCTACAAAGTTTATTTATTTTGTAATCCATATGTATTGATAGTTTTATCTCAAGCTTGTTTGTCAATTTTAGTTGATCAAAACCATAAGTCTTGATTTCTAGTCTACTTATAGCTATGTCTCAGATTAGGATAGAATGTGTATTAGAGCTTTAGACTTCACTGGCATTCATCGATTGAAGACGAAGATATACTCGAGGGGAGCTTGGAGGAACTTTATCAACAAAAGGTATGTGAAGACTAAAACTTATCTATCACTCTGAAGTCTATTCTATTCTATCTCCTAATGAGACTAAGTCGTATAGATATTCACACTTTTATATTATACACATCCGATATTTCGAGCTAAGTTTATCTCACTTATGTAATTCTCGAAATATGTGTTGGAAGCTTTTTCTTTAGCTATGTTCATCATTATTCTTGACGAGTTTAGTTGGAAAAAATTTATTTGTTGGAAACTAAATATCAAGTCAAAAGATGATCATGGGGAAATTGTGATTTGTGTGAGACAACTATTGTCGTCTTTTAAGGATGTTCCAATGATTGAAATGAGAGTTTAGAACAAATACCTTTGTCTCGGATACAACACAGTATGCGTACATAGTATGCAAACTTTTTGGTATGATTCAGTCCGAAACCTTGTTTTCGTGCCTAGTATGCGAACGGTTTTAATCGAAAAGTCCGGAACCAAGTTTGCAAACCAAGATGCGAACAGCTTCTACCTGAGTTAGGTCTGGGACGGTTGTTTGCGTACCCGTTTGCAAACAGCTGGACAAGACCAAATTCCGTATATATACTATAGTTTGCGTACCCGTTTGCAAACTTAGTGGTAAAGTTCTAAAATCGGTCAAGTATGATTTTCATACTCATGAACAAATATATTTATGAATTGAGGAATGTAATCTTTGCAAACCGTGGCTTAATGTTCATGAATTGATTCTTGTATTAGTACTTTGTACGATTACGAAGCAATCCGACTTTGTTTCAATTGGTTCATATATATTTCTATGAGATAGTGAACAACTGAACAACTCTATTTGAAACACAATTAGATTCATTTGATTATCTTTCATGTTTGATTGATCATCATATTTGATCTAGAACTGTTAGATGAATATGGCTAAGACAAAAGTGTTCATGTGGCTAACTTCGGTTAACTATTATTAAGCCAACTCAATATTTTCCCATATCTAAATGAAGGTATATTTAATTTGTGTGTAACAAAATAAGACCATCTAACGGTGGAGAGATATTGCTTTGGTTTTAAACAAACTTAGCTTGAATCTTAAATCGAGCTTTTTATCTAACGACGAATATGAATGCTTTGTTTCCAATTTATTTTGAAAGCAAACCCTGATTTGAAAGACTATATAAGGGCTCAACTACATTCCAGTCCGAAGTTAACTTGTAGTTGGCTAGTGTCTGTAGCAGCTTAATACAGTATGGTGTTCAAATCGGACTAGGTACCTGGGGTTTTCTCGCATTTGTGGTTTCCTCGTTAACATAATTTCCGGTGTCTCGTGTTATTTCTTTTATGCATTATATTTGTTCATATAATTGAAATATCACAAAGTTGTAGCGTAGTTCAATCAATTGGTAAATCCGACCTTTGGTTGTTGATATAAATTGATTGACACTTGAACATTGGCCTTTGGTACCGCTCAAGTTGTTTCTCATAATAACCGAGCTCACTGCATTCCTATCTCGTTTGATTTGATGATCACATTGAGGAACATAGATATAACTCTTGGATATATTTTCATTGATTGAGTCCGATCTGTCTAGTTGATTTTATTGGAATTATAATAGAGTTTGGTCCATACAGATTGCCGAACGAAATATTGGGTGTGGTTGTTATACCCCCGCCTTTTCAAAATTAACTATTGGAAAACATAGCAGATATTTAATTAGTATGAGTTTGACTATGCTAACCCGCCTCTCACAAAATGTTATTATTGTATGTTTATTTTCCTTTCTTGGTTTCGTTTTTTTTTTTAATTTTAAGAAAAGAGTAAACTACCTACTCAATCGATACAAACTGGCCTGCAGAGCTGCCTCCAGCATCATGCATAGTCCTTTGGGAGCAATCTTGAGCTATCTCATTACCATTAACTGTTACAGACCGTAAAGAATAAAATAAAAACATTAAGTTTGGACATTACTAATTGAAATTGTCTAAATGGCTAGAATTTGTAGTTAAGCTAACTAGATTGACAGCCGTGTTGTTCTGATCTTTAGAGATTATGATCAACTTTCCTGAGACGAAAGAGATTGCTTCAAAATTTTCATCCTTCATTTGATGGTAACTATTAAAGGTCATGCAAGTGACGCATAATGATTGCGCGTTACAGTGTTGCGGGCCAAGTCAGTACTCCACTGTAATGACGCAATGCAAAGCCATAATAGCGGTATACTGTATAGATTATCAAGTACTAAGAATGGCATAACCCCGCAGGGCCAGTGAAGCGCAAAGGTAGCGCTACACTATAAATACATTTAGCTAAGTAATGAAGCTTATTGGCCGACACAATGAGGCTTCATTGAGGGAAAGGCAAGACGAGGCCAAAGTAGACAGATGCAACATGCGATGTTGATATTAAGGCATATCCATGAAATTGAGTTGGCCCAAACTCAAGGATGATGCGAGAAGGTGGAATAGGCCAAGAGTTGGTCTATGGCATTAGTACAAGGCTGTCCAAATCTTGAACAGTGCAAACAAGCTAGCAATGCAAGAGTGATCGAGCAAAAAAATAGCAATGCAAGAGTGACATTGTTATTGTCAAGCAAATTGGCTAAGTGAAGCATAGGACGCATGAGTTGGCCTCAATGATTGAAACACAAGGATTGTCCATGCATTAGCTTAGAGTGATAAGCATGCAGGGCCAAGATTGCTGAGCATTGGATCAAGGCAGAATCTATTAAGCCACAACCGGTTGTCTTGTCTGACTCAAGTGATTACAAGTTGGTTATTGGCTTCACAAAGCGTGCCAAAGGTGTGGAGACGAGTTGGAAGGGTTATGAAATGAGTTCATAACCTTATTAGAGTGTCCTTAACCGTTCAAGACAAGTGTGGCTTAATCTGCAAGACAACACAAAAGGTAAACGATTCAAAAGCGATATTGGCGGTTAGGAAAAGTACTGTGGACATGTGGGCATGCTGTAGGATGTGCAGCGGTTTCACACCCGATTTTGGCCTGATCTTTAGCATGTATAAATAGCTTAGAGATCAATAAAAACAGTGTTGTTCAATTGAGAGAAGAACCCTTGATTGTAGAAAGTGTTAGCGTTCGCAGAGGGTGATAGCTGTTTGTTATGTGATGGACGAGTTTTGTAATCTTCTTTGATACAATTGGTCATGTCTTTGTGTTTGTGATGTTGCTGGATTTTGTGAGTTGGATAATTGGTTTGATGCATAGCAGTAACCTCTTATGCTTATAGGGGCATGAAGAGTTAGAGAGAAAGAAGAGAAGACTTACGTTGTGCAAAGCCTTATGAGTGAAGGCGGATGCGTACTTTGATGCAAGTATGGCTGAGAGATTTTGGGTGAAGTTGATTCACTGAACCACAATCATTGCCGTCCATGTCCCATGAAAACTTTAGGCGATTAAATGGGCGTGTGACAGCAGGTATCAGAGCTGTGTTAGGGGAAACAGTTGCTGATTTTTCTCACTTTTTACTCATGTTAGTGTCATTTGTTTGTCGAATTCAGTGAAGAATTGTTTGGGTTTCGCTAGTATGGAGACTAGAAGAAGTTGGTCTTGTGTGGAAAGATCAATTGGAATGAACTTTGAAGCTTGAAGTAGCAACATGCCATGAAAGTTTGTGACAAAGGTGTCAAAAAGTGTTAGACGAACGCGCGAAAGTCATTGAAAACCGGGTTTTCAAGTGATGGCATGATGAAACTATGGAGTATGCTGACTTCTATGGTGCAAGTCAGGTGAAAGTCCATGTTTCTCACAAGTATGCGAAGATTAAGCATTTGGAATGCATGTTTTCGTAGTGTTATCAGTATCGAGTACATTACATGTGTGGTAATGGGAATTTTGCGAAAATTCCCGAACTCAAAGATGGTGTTGGCCTTTGCAGTGGCAAAGAAGATGGAGAACCTGTCTATGCGATAGTTCGAAGGTGTTTTCATCATAGCCAGTTAGTGGAAGATTTAAGTAAACTCTCTCGAGTGCATGTACCTTGGTGGTAATGCAAAAGTCTGGTTGCGAACCAGCATTTTTGTGGCAATGTGATGCCATAAAAGAAGAATTGGATGGCCAATTCTTATCTAGCATAAAGCTTATGATAAGGCTGAAGAAATAAACACAAGTTAGGGAAAAACCGATACACTACGGTCTTGTGTTTGCAAAGAGTTCTTCGTTGATGCTAGATGCGCACAAGGAGTGTGCTTGCACCTGGTTTATGAGTGGGATCGATATGCTTGGACAAGGGTGTCCAAAGGCCTGCATACGATCATAACCACAAGCGGATGTTCTTGTCGACTGCAAATCAGAATTGCTACTAAGCTGATTTTGGAGATGGGGAAAGACAAGAGTTACCAGATGTGCATGGGCGGTAAAAATGAGTTCTAAATTTGAAGAAGAATGCGGCATTCTTGCTTCATAGAACGTAGGCAGTGGCGCCTCATTTGCAAAGATTATGGCCTTGTTTGCAACTCGTCTGTAGTGTTTATCCGCATAAGTCATTGAGTGATATGACTTTGTTGAAGCTCTACCATGTCAAAGAATACCAATTTCAATCCCGAATAAAAAGGGGTGTTTTAGAAATGTCTACCATGTCAAAGAATTGGCAGCCAACTTGGCATCCTGATTGCGATGTCCACCTACTCTCTTTGTACTTCATTTACAATTCTTACATGCAAGATATGAGCAAAATTGTCGTTTTGTCTTCCCGTACAAAATTATCTGTCGTTATTTGAACTCCAGCTGATGCTTCGTACATATCTTACGGACATCCTGCGTACACTAGACGAATGCTTTTATTACTGCAAGTAGAAAACGCAAGATCTACTTGATTGTGACTGTCATTTTCCGAGTAGGACAAAAGATTCAAACTCTTGGAGCGCCCTAGCTTCCGAGTTCGCACCCTCTTGGGGCGGCTAAGTCAAGAAGATGCTAACTATCCAATAGTCGACCATACAAGTTGGTTGATGTCACTTTTGAGCAGAGCATGATGGAGAAACTTAAGTCGGAGTTGGCAAACTCATCTTATCCAATGGTCGACTTTTTTAAGAGGTCATTCTAACGGCATATCGTTTGTAAGTAAGTAATAATTACAAGAATCGCTTCAAAACTAATTCAACCGTGCATAAGTAAAGTAACCGAGACAACATCGGTAGATGCAATAGAAAATCGAAAAGAAGAGGAATGGAAATTGAGAATGGTAGATGCGGGTTTTGTGACAACATCGAGGGATGAGTCGCCTAACCATCTTTTTATTACTGGGTAAGGTTGCAAATGGATTTGCGCATTTTTAGGTTTGCTTGATTCAACATGGTCTCCTCCCCACCCGCAATACAAGTTCTAACGACCGGAAGCTCAAATTTAGTTTAAAACCGTCGATCTTCATCAAGTATTGCCATTTGCGATATGGTCTCATTTTTGGCCGAAAGGAACAATAGGGTGTTTAGGGCAGAATCAATCACTTATGAGAAGTTGCTCATTAACATTAAAGCAACTCTATACAACTGGGCTTCCATGTATAAAAAACTTAGAATCTTTACTTTTTGATGACTTCGTGTAGATGGGAAAATTTAAGACAACATGTAATCCACGTCGCTCAACTATTGTTAACTCTTATACTTTAGTTTTCTTGTGCTTTCTCAAGCTCTTGGAATGAATTTTCTTGTTTGAAAAAAGTAAAGTAACCGACCATACCAAGTGTCATTTTTTCTTCGACTTCACGTGGCATAGCGATCTTTCGCTTAGAATATGAACATCAAAAAAAACCAACTCGTAATGAGTGGAGGGACCTTAGATTATAAACCGATCTTAGATAATCGAAAAAGATAAGAATCCATCGTACCGATAGATAATAACTAGGATGTGTATGAGTCACAACTTTTAACTACCAGATCACCATCCCAAAGCTTTGCGACCTACGACGAAAATGCCTGATACACTGGTTAAAAAACTACTGGGCAACACTAATTAAAAAGTTCCATCCCCAATGGAGGAAACTTACATGATGCAACTGATCGACAGAAACCAAGAAAACTAATACTAGTGACTGGTGTCATTTTTGAAACCAATACAAGTAAGATAAGTACTGATGCAGTAGTATATTCAACATCAAGTCTTTCCACTTCTTGTTTTGTAGGGGAGTTCCAAGTATTTTCTTTCGAAGTACTAGTTTGATAGACTTTTTATTTGTCTTCATAACTCGATCATAAATACCTTCGAACTTACAAAAATCAAGCAAAAATTAATGCGTATTTTTAATCTTATGACACAGTCAGTCAATCAAGGATTCGGGGGCTGTCCAAGAAATTCCTGATTCCAGACCCTGTTTTAAGGACCTTGATTTACGCTAGACGCTCAAGATTGTTTAACTAATGGGAAATTAGACAATTTAAAAAAAAAATACTAACTAGTATAACGTCACAATTTTGTTCTGTAGTGTACACTAAATTATCAATATTAACGCCCGTACTTATCGGTAATGAAAGGCCAAATCAAAGTACAAATCAAGTGATTAAAATATTAGTCGTAAAGCTACTTTGATTTTGATCTCATCTTATTATCAAGTGTTTTATTCTTTTAGAGAGTTAATCCATGAAGAGATGAGGACTATTTCCACGCAAGGAGGCTGCTTGTGAAAGCAAAGAAGGAATTTCTGCATATTTCATTTCATCATTAAATAAACGTAAAAGCATATTTTTACTTTTCTATTAAGTTTAAAATTATATGATAACTCAAAACTTGATGTTTATCAACCACTGGCTTGTTGGAATATTTTCAACTACGCTATTCAAGGGGTCCAGTAAAGACCCCGGTGGGGGTCGGGGAAGGCCAGCACTAGGGGCAACGCCACCAAGAATTTTTTGGTGGTACGTAATCTTTTGACAGTTAGAATCATATCCAATCTTCATGCTAAAATTATCTTTATATGATAACTCAAAACTTGATGTTTATCAACCAATCGCTTGTTGAATATTTTCAACTACGCTATCCAAGGGGGGTCCCGGATAAAGACGCCATTCATGTCCAACAATGAAGAGACTCATCGTTTCATTCCAACAGACGCCATTCCCAACAGATGAAAACATCTATAAATAGCATCTCCAAAACCGATTTATCATAACATCAAAAACAATCTGCTTTTTCTTCTCTAATAGCATCACTTCGAATCTTATACAAGCATGGATTCTTGGTCAGTCAAGGAAGTACAATCCTTGAATTCGATTACTTGTTAGGGCTTCATTGAATCCTCAAGGCATAATTCGAGAGACCTGGTTGTACTTTCGCCAATTTAATTGGGGAAAGGTCGAATTATTGTCTAAAAGAATCGAAAGAGCCTTTGAAGTCGGGGGTACACCATTGTTTGGTTTCGTTTTTCTTTATTCATCCTCTTGTTTTTAACCCAATTTTCCAACATGGCTAAAGAAAATATTACTAGTAAGAAACTGGAAACATATAGCCCAATAAAAAATTCAAAAACCAAAAACTATAGGCACATCAAAGTGTCAAGTACCAGGTGATATTGACAAGACTATAAAGATAAACCAGTAACAGAAAAGGACGATAGCTTAGTAACCTCTACACTCAATGAGCGTGACCTCTTTTCTTTTTCATTCATAACCAAAACATATCTCAATATTGTTCCTTAAATTGAAGGGGAAACCCTAATCATCAAAAACCATACCTAATAAGAAACTAACACGTTGGTTTACAAAGTAAAACAAAGAGTAAAGAACAGTAATAAAGTTTTAACGACTCCCTAATGATTAACTGATCATTACACTCGCCGTCATGCTAAGGGCATCTAAAGGGTCATAACAACTAACCTCCTCTTCAAACAATTTTTGCGCTCAAAGATTGAATTTAGGAAAGTGTGCCTCCACGTTTGCGACATCTTCCCAAGTTGCATCAGCTGGAGATGTATGCGACCATTGAATTAATACCTGAGAAACTGCATGACCATGACGAAAATCTTGTCTGAAAGTCATAGCCACAACAGGTTGAAGAACAATATCACCATCTGAGTTAGTGGGAGGTAGTGTGGTTGAAAAGGTGGCAGTAGCTCCAATCTTGTTTTTCAATTGAGAAACATGGAAAACATTGTGAATCTTGGAGTTGGATGGAAGAGAGAGTTTATAAGCAACTTCACCAACCTTATGAAGTACTTGGTAAGGGCCAAAATATCTGGAAGAAAGCTTCATGTTGCTTCTGATGGCCATAGAGGATTGTCTATAAGGTTGCAACTTGAGGAAGACTTGATCACCCACTTTAAATGATCTGTCAGTTCTCAATTTGTCAGCAAAAATCTTCATCCTTTCCTGTGACTTGGTGAAAGATTCTTTGATTATATCTAGCATGACATTCCTCTCTTTCAGATATTCTTCAACAACAGCAACTGAAGTGGTAACTTCTACAGGGAAAGCCATGTGAGGTGGATTATATCCATATAAGGCAGTAAAATGGGTCATTTTCAAGCTTGAGTGGTAGTTGGTATTGTACC
Source organism: Papaver armeniacum (assembly GCA_023531295.1). Lineage (NCBI taxonomy): Eukaryota > Viridiplantae > Streptophyta > Magnoliopsida > Ranunculales > Papaveraceae > Papaver > Papaver armeniacum. The sequence continues at coordinate 303,179 of JAJJWW010014949.1, read as the reverse complement.
ACCATTCGGCTTAGTGAAATCCACGTCTCCAAAGTTGTGGTTTATTCCCCGTGATGCACCTTAAATACCCCTCCAAGCATGCATTTACTCTCTTAGTTTGACCATCTCGTTCGTGGATGGTAAGAGGTGCTCATGTTAAGTCTTTTACCCAAAGATCCGAAGAGTTCTCGCGAAAATGCTTGTGAAAACCTTGTCTCTATCTGAGACAATAGAAGTTGGTAACCCATGAAGTTTGAAGATGTGATGCAAGAATTCTTGAGCCACTGTGAGAGCTGTATATGGATGAGTTAGAGCAATGAAAATGGGCATACTTAGTGAGTCTCACAACTACCACCATAATGACATCTTTCTTGTTGGATTTAGGTAGCCCCTCTATAAAATCCATGGAAATATGCTGCCAAGCTTGACTTGGAATTGGAAGAGGTCAAGTAGACCGGGGTTGACATGTTCGCCTTTATTCCTCTCGGCAAGTATCACGGAACACTAACAAAGAGTGTAGTGTCCTTTTTTAACCCTTTCCAATAAAAATATCTCTTAGCCCTTTGATAGCTGCCTGCACACCTGAGTGACCACCAACTGAGCTAGAATGGATAGACTCTAGAAGTTTCTTTCTCAATGCATTATTTGCTCCAATATATAGTCTGCCTTTGTATCTGAGAACACCCAAGAATAATTATGGACTGCAGTGGGGTTGAGTAAGAGTTGAGGAAGAATTGTAGTAGCAACTGGATCTTCTTCATAACTTTGAATCACTTCATTGGCCCACATAGGTGTTGACAATGCTAATGCATCAGAATCTTAGTCGTCTTCTTGAAAGAGCATCTGCATGTCTTCTATACACCTTGTTTGTACCGTATTGTATAGTCAAAACCCAAAAGCTTGACTAACCATTTTTGCCGACAGATTGTAGTAAGCTTTTGATCCATAAAGTATTTAATGCTTTGTTGATCTCGTGTTGATGAAAAAATGATGGCCCAATAGATAGTGCCTCCATTTTGTAACAACCATAACAACAGCCAAGAGTTCCTTCTCATATGTGGAGAGGCCAAGAGATTTTGGGCCTAGAGGTTTGTCGAAAAATGTTATGGCTCTCCCTTCTTGCATTAGACTGCTCCAACCCGCAGTAGTACAAGCATCGATTCTACTACGAATGGCTTGGAAAATCGGGTTGAGCTAGCACCGGTGTAGAGCACATTGCGGTTTGAGATTGTGAAAGGCTTCTAAGGCAGCATCGCACCAATTGAAGGAATTCTTTTTCAAAGATATCGCTGAGTGGCTTGCGGATGGTGCCATAGCTTCTAATGAATTTTCTATAGTAGCGCAAGACCCAAGAACCCTCTCAATTGCTTCAAGGTGGTGGGGATAGGCCAATCTTGCATACATTGTATCTTTTCGGATCGGCAAACTACACCTTGAGCAAGAATAATGTGGCCCAAATATTGCAAAGAAGGTTGTGCAAATGTGCATTTTGATAGCTTGGCAAAGAGGTGATGTTGTCTAAGCAATGCAAGAACTAAAGATAAATGTTGAATATGCTCCTTAAGAGTTTTGTCAGAAACAAGTATGTCATCAAAGAAAACTAACACAAATTTCCTTAAGGGCCAAAAACCGAATTCATCAATGCTTGAAATATGGCAGTGCATTTGTTAACCCAAATGGCATGACTTTGAATTCATAGTGCCCATGATGAGTTCAAAGTCAGTTTTTATGGATGTCCGGTATGTGCATTCTAATTTGGTAGTAACCGATCTTAAATCCAGGTTACCAAAGATGACAACACCATGTAATTCATCTAATAATTCATCAATAATTGGAATTGGGAACTTATCTTTAATTGTGATGTCATTGAGCTTTCTATAGTCTACAAAAATCTCCATGTATTGTCTTTCTTCTTGACCAGCAAGATGGGAGAAGCAAATGGACTTTGTCTATGTTGAATGATGCCATCTTGTAGCATGGTTTGCACCAAGGATTCTACCACTGATTTATGCACATAAGGGCATTTGTACGGCCTTAGAGATACAGGAGGAGCATTGGGTTTTAATCAATTTTGTGATCCAAACTTCTTTGAGGAGGAAGTTGGGTGGGTTCTCGTAAACACATATTTGAATTCATCAAGAAGAGGAAGTACTTGAGAAGAAATTTCATTTGGTTGAGGTGTGGTCAGAATGTGAAAAAATTGACCCACTAAGGCAGGGGTATTCTTTTTTAAGAATCTTTTCATGGTACTCCCACTCAGCATCATTATTGATGGCTTAGATGTAGAACCTTGAAGAGTAATAAGTTGATTTTGATGAAGGAATGAAATGGATAGTTTAGCTAAGTTGAATGTGACATCTCCAAGAGTACTCAACCAATCCGCCCCTAAGACTATGTCACAACCACCAAGTGGAAGTAGTCTTAAATCTCCACAAAATTCTTGATCTTGCATCTTCCAATGAAGGTTATGGCATACTCCAGTACTAGTTGTCTTAGCGCCATTTGCCACAGTTACAAGCATGTGAGTTGTAGGTTGAATGTCACACCCCAATTGAGTGACTAATGCTGAGTCTATGAAACTGTGGGTGCTCCATGTATCCACTAGGATGGTGACAGACTGATTTTTTACAAACCCTGGAATTTTATAGTACGCATTTGTTGCACCTGTGAGAGCATGTAAGGAAATCTCCATATCTAACTCGATTAGTGCATCGATTGTTCTCGTGGTTGGAGCAAATGAGGGAAGTACCGGTCTTCCTCTGTGAGGACCATGAACAATTGTTGAGGTCGACAACGATGACCAAGAGTATATGTATCATCACAATTGTAGCAGAGGCCTTGAGCTCTGCGTTTGTCTTGTTGGTCCCTGGATAGACGCCTAATTGGTGGTGGAATGTAGATAGATTTGTTTGGCGGGTTAGATGAAGGAGGTGGAGGAGAGATTGTGTTGTTGGGTGGGGGTGAGGTGGTGGAAGGTTTTTGTGGTGTGGGTGAAAATTTGTTCAAGTATGTGGTGGTGGGATATTTGTAAAAAGGTGATTTTGTGGGATGAAAGGTGATACATGTGTATCTTCCTTTCCCTGGAACTAGTGATCCTCAATACGACCGAGGATGTAATGCTACATTAGGAAGGATTCCTCAGATAGGATAAATTCCTAGTTTAGAAGGAGTATTGTTTTGAGCAAGTATTCTTAGTTTAGGTAATATACCTAGAAAGGGAACTAGTCCTACAAAAGGAAATAGATTCCTAAGACGTTTGGGAAACCAAACCAAGCCTATAAATAGGGATGTTTAGATCATAACTAAACACATCTAGTTAGTGTGTTCTTATTATTGACGCACCTACAGATACTAGGCACATAAAACCTAGAGAAAGCCTACAACAATACTTGTGCAAGCTTAGCAAAAGTTTAAGGTTAATCCACTTTTTAGAGAAGATTGTGAGCGTAACAAAGAGAGAATTGTAATCGTTTTCTTGTTCATAATCTAAGAGAAGATATTTTCTTTCGAATTATTACTTGTGTTCCGTTTTTCTAAGTTTCTCGTCTATTATTATTACGAATTCCGCCTTTATAGTAATAGTTACCAAGGTATAGAGATCAATACGTATCAAAGGTGAGGGAACTTTCTTGTAGGCGTGCCACGTAATAAGATTGGGAAAGTGTAGTAGGTTTATGCATCTCCACAGCATATCGAATGACATCTTTTAACCCCCTTAAGAAGCTCATAATAAAATATTCCTCCTTGAGGGAGGGATTGTTAAGAAGCATGAGGGTTTTAAGGGGTTCAAATCGATCAAAGAATTCCTCAACAAAAGAGTAGTTTGGGACAATTTATTAAAGCAGCTTACGAAGTTCTCATTAGCTAGATCTTCAAAACGTTCACAAAGAGCTGAAGAAAAATTAAACCAAGAGATATAAGGTTTACCCGTATGAAAATCCTGAAACCATGAGTCAACTTTACCCTCCAGGTACATAGCAATTATCTCCGTTTGTTGATTAGCTGGAACAGCTTTAAGATAAAAGAATCTTTCACATTTTCGTACCCAACAACGAGGATTATCTCCATTAAATTTAGGAAAATCAATTTTTGGGGTTTTGAAATGAGAATCGTGTGGTATGTGGTTGTTGTTGTGAGACCCATGACTAGATTCAGGAGAGATTGGAATTTCAGGATTTTTAATACTGGCTGACAGATTATTGATGGAAGCAATAAGTAAGCTCATCTCTTCTAATTGCTTTTGCAGCAAAGCAGACGCTCGAGATTCCTTGATGTGAAGATCCGTGAGTGTCTTTAACATGGATGTCAACTCAATAGCTTTATTATCAACATCTTTAATGGTATGTCATGTCATTATAGAAGATGAAGATAGATCGACTGGGTGATACCAATTGTCAAGTACCAAGTGATATTGACAAGACTATGAAGATAAACCAAGAATATGAGAAGGACGATAGCTTTAGTAACCTCTACACTCTCAATGAGCGTCCTCGCTTTTTTTTCATTCATAACCAAAACAGAGCTCAATACTATTCCTTAAATACTCAAGGGGAAACCCTAATCAAAACCCTACCTAATAAGAAACTAACACGTGTAGTTTGCGACACGCTGGTTTACAAAGTAAAAACAGAGTAAAGAATGGTAATAAATTTTTAACGACTCCCTAATGATTAACCGATCATTACACTCGCTGTCATGCTAAGGACAGCTGAAAGGTCATAACACTAAGCAATATATTCTTTTTTAAACATTTAAATCATATAACACTGCCAAAATGCGGATCATTCGATCTCTATCATTTATTTAGATGCTGTGAAAAATGTTATTTTGAGACACGGCAACGAGCTCAATGTTAGTAACTCTTGTCCACGGGAATTGATATTTTAAAGACATTTGGAATAAATGTGAATGCGAGCAAGCTTCTTGGTAACACCTTAAGATCGATGACTCTTACTTCTTAAATTGTATTTATTTAAGTGTTCCAGGCCTGGTTCTATACTTATTCTACTCGAAGAATTGAAGTTGCACACTCGTGTGTCTCTGCACAACTACAGGGGTTGAAAGTTTAAACCATTATTTTACGACTACCATTTTAGTTTATGTAGAGATCCAAAATGAAAATTTTATTAAACTTGTCCCTTAGTTCTAAGTAGACACTAGTACATTTTAAAATCATACTCGACAAAACCAGATTATACTAATCATTAAAAAAATTAATTTGGTCTTATTTTTAAAACTGGAGATTTATTTGGTAGCGACGTGACATGATTTGAGAGTTAATAAGGGCAAACCCCTACCGACAAATTGCTACTGTTTTGAGTTGGTTCGTAATCTGTACTCCAGATCCTTTACAGAGTGTATTGAAGTAACCAGCCAAATCGACAAGTCATGAGAGTTCTTAAAATCTACGTCTAATCTATTACTACTCGATCATTAAAAAGGAAAATTTCAGTGATCAAAATGCAAGAGAAATGGACCACCAAATTAAAAAAAGAACAGGACTAAGAATTAGTTCTGCCAAGGCAAGAACAAACAAACCAAGAAAAGTAGATCAAACCTATGACGAAAAAAGCTTACTCAAGGAAAAGCATGCGTATATCAAAACAAAATTTATTACTACATCCGTTTCTGACATGCCCACAGCCCATTTACTTTCTGGCTCTGCTCTCCGTTTTTAGGGCTATCCAGAAACGGATGGAGTATGATGTTAGTAGGGGCCGCACAGGAACTGTCCCGCCCTGTCCTGGGCGGAACTGCAATACCTAAGACCGAAGGGATCAGACTTCCAGACCGCCCCTAACCGTAGCTGATTGATTACAAGAGGTACCAAAACCGTACTGGGCCTAGAGTAGTACAAGTAATGATCCTAGGCTATTCTTTATCCCGTGATACCAGATTCAGATCCATTGGCAGTCAGTGATTAAATCTAGGCCATTGATAGTAGGGTTATAATTCTTCCATCGTATTCTCCATTTCTCCTCCATTATTTCTCCCCATTTCATTCTTCTTCTTCCGCAGCAAAACAAAAGAGAGGAAGAATACATTGTCATGGCAGCATAATGTAAGAAGTATTAATCATATCGTACACCATTCGTTGCAAGGAAACAAGTGGATCCAGAGAGACAAAGTACTTTTCCGGAAATTGCTAATTTATATGAAGAAGCTGAGATTGAGGAGCGTAATGTTATATGTGGAAATGCATTAGAGTAAACAAGAGGGAAAAAAATTAGAACTTGCAACTGATTATATTACGAGCGTTGCAGAGATAGGGACAGGAACCGTCACCGAGATTGGTAGTAACAGATTCACTATTTTTCACTCACAGTGCACTGGTTTTGTTATATGTGTGGCTTGGATTCTTACGTATTGTTAGTTCCATGGTGATGAGAATGTTAGGATCCAAACCAGATGTTTGATCAGCACGTTTGGCTTAGTTATCGATGGAGATCCAAGTTGGGCATATTAGTTTTTTTTTTTTGCTTTCTTTTTTATAATTCTACATATGCTATAGGTAAAGAACCGGTCCCGTCCCGTCCCGTACCGAATTAAACAGGTACAAGTCCCGTCACGTCCCGTATTTCACAGGTACAGGTAAAGGTACACACGCCAGGTACCGACCTTAGGGAGGTACAGGTACTGAGCTAGGCAAAAACCCGTACCGTCCCGTACCTTGTGCAGCCCTAGATGTTAGTGTCATCCGAGCAGGTTCAATTTTTATCAAACAAGAACCTAACGCATGTGGTTTGCACGTGCCCGAATAGGTGTGATTCAGATAGCGGTGCCAACTTAAGTTAGTGGTGAAGGCCTGGCACAAATGAAAACAAGCTGATAAGTTAGTTGTACATCCGACGTGACGTACTGTGAACTATTTATACATCAAACGAAGCTGCTATATTTCTCCCACTGTCTTCCCCACTCCCTTCCAGCATTAGTGGCATTGATCTTAGCCCTTGATCCCTTGGATTGGAATTAGCAGGGGGCCTTTTTGTCTGGCTATCTACATGACACCTCATGGTGGACATGGTTGGTGAACATGGGTTGGGGAAGACTAGCATTTTCGCTTTGCTCTCTCCCCATCACGTGGAAAGGTCAAATTTTTAAATATTAAAGTATATATTCAGGATTAAATTATCATGCTATCCTGAAATTATTTTTCTATGAATAAGCGTAATCTAACGATGAAAAAGCCTCTTGAGCGGGATAACTACCCGCAAAACGGGACGGGACAGCACTGCTCTTCATCTATTAGTATAATCTTTGAGTTACTCTGATAATCTGATATGCGCAATAACTTCCCCAAGCCAAAGTTATTAAGGTCCTGGATTTTATTTCCAGTCGCGTATATTATTATTTGATATGACATTTAGTTTATTATTGAAGTATAATGTCAACTAACACAACTACCACTACCTGTTTTTTTAATTAGCATATTTAAATCACATGTTATGAAATCTTCCCTCACTGGCCAGAATTGATCTTAAGTTACTGAAATTTAGATTATTGTTTGCTGATGAAGTAGCAAATAATGACAGACAGACAAATAAGTAAAGATACGCCTGCATTTGGTTCTCCCTCCCTAGTGCATGTATATAAATCAAAATACTTAGGAGGAATGTGCATGTATAAATTTGTTGCGGACATTTGGATTCTTTAGCGTCAATTCTTATAATACAGGAAGAATGTTACAAAATACACAATATATCCACGAACCAACCATCTTTTGAACTTATATTGATTATTGAACATCGGAAAGAGTTTCTAGTGTAGTTTCTTTTTCTTCTGCTTATTACCTCGGTGACGATATAGAGGGTGTCTGGATATCACATGTCAATGTCTACTTAGAAACGAACCAACTTATAAATTAGAGACGTTCATGTTTTATAATAAAAAAAAAATATGGATTTTGGTGCATTTCCCTTTGCATGTACACGTGACGTGAGCACAGCTTGAATTTCAAGGGATAAAAACAAAAAAAGCCACCTTAGCTTAAAGATACCTAATCTCAGTGGAAGTGTGAGTAACAAGATATTGCCAAAATGACAGAAATAAATTGTTCTTTAGAACTAATGAAGCTAGACAAAACAATTAGACAAACATGCACGAGAGCATTATAGGTAAGAAGTACTACATTTGGATCATGATCTTGTCCTTATTAACCTGTTATTTTAGGATTACTTTCGGTGGCACGAATGCATGTACATGCTCTCTTGTTTTCATCTCTTTTGGCACATTTGCATACCTGATCTGTGAAGATTGTCGTCTTTTGTTCCTATGGCTTACCAAGCATGCATAATGCATTTTTGTTTTGGATTTGTGTCTGTGACTTGATATACTTTTGTCTGTGATCAGCTGTTCTAGTGAATTTACTTTATAAAGTTCAATTACATGTATCTCTCAAGTCATTCATTTTTCACAAGAATTACTTAGGACCAAAGTTAAAAGGAAAACTTCAATAACTAGCTACTCACTCCAAAGTGACAGTAAATCAGCTGATCACTCATCACAAAATTTAAGGAAAAAAAAAAAACGTTCTACTTCAAACACCAAGGAGAAGTGGTCAACATTTATCGGTTGCATAACTAGACTCTTTCTTTTTACGGCATTTGGCATTGCGTACAGGAAATGAACGGGGGCAGCTTGTGGTTTTGACTTCGTTATTAACTTACGGAATCACGTCAAACCGTACGTACTGCGTACACTTACCAAATGCTCACTAGAGGTAGAAAACGTGAGATCTTCTTGATTGTGACCAGGATGTAGAATTTATAAGATATTGCAAGTGTGTAACACTAGAATTGCATCGAAAATATACCAGCATTAGTTCTTCCCTATATAAGATCCAATACATAGTAAGTTTTAGTTCTTGGGTTTTTCCTGGTACAAGATCTTCAAAACAAAAATTCTGGGCATACCGCGGATTTGAACAAAATTAAAACAACCTCTCACAGGTGGGTCCCAAAAGCCTGACCCGTAAATTCTCAATCCAGGGGCCCACTCGTTTGTGTCTTGGTTGTTTTATAGTTGTTTGTTCAGGTGGTACGCCTAGAACCATTGTCTTCAAAATTGGACGTTTAGACCAACGACCCTTTTCCAAAAATAAAAAAATAATACTAAAAATAAGGACACTTCATTTTTTTAAAACAATTTCATTTGAGTGATAAAAATTAGAAATCAGCTAAAAATTAAATGCAAAATCAAATATTAGGACACTTCATTTTAGGATTGGACTTTGTCCAAAATATTCCAGACCCCGTTTTAAGGACCTTGATTTACACTATAATTTTTCAATACACACAAAATAAGGTGTTTGATTAAGGATAATCTGTAAACTAAAACTCAAAGGTCTTGAATGATAAAATAAATTTAAACTGGAATAAAGTTTATATTCCCCATTTTTCAAAAAAAAATAAACAAATCTTTTGTTGTCTCCATATAAAAAAATAACTCCGGTACTTAACGGCAACATAAGGCCGAATTATAAATAATACAGTATCATTACTACTTAATTAGCTTGAGAGACTAGGAAACCACCCGGAACAAGTGTGAAAAGTTTTCTGTTCACCGAGTCTCAGACTGAGACACTGAGAATTTGATATTATTCGTTTTTAGTTTATTGCATATCGAGTTCCTTACTCGTGCGTCTCTGCGTGTAGTCTGTACAATTACAGTTAGAGGTGTAAAACGTGTCGGCCCGGCACAGCCCCGCACACGAAGTCGCGTGCTTCACGTGCCATGTGTCGTGTTGTGCTGTGCCAACGATTTAAACGTGTTGTGCCGTGTTGTGTTTTACTAGTCAAAAGCTAGACACAAAGATGTTTTTGACCGCACAAAGACACGAATAAACGTCTTAGTGATGTGCTGGCCGGCACACGTGCTACAAATAATTTGAAATCACTTACTGTATACATTAAGTCGGACATTATCACAAGAATTTAATTAGACTACATATCATTTGAAATTATTTCAAGTAAAATTAACAAGTTTATTCAATAAAAAGAAATAGCCCATCAAATATAAAATTGGATTATTGTCATGTAAATTAATGTTCTAGTTAAATATAGGTGACGACATTATAACAACGATATTGAAATATATTTTCCAAATATTAAGGTATTATATGTGTTGTTATAAATAAGCCAACATAAAATATTAAAAACTAGTTAGAATAGTGACTCTTTTTGTGAAATATACAAAAATGTGATGTATTATGCCTTGTTATATGGTGTATTTGTACATGTTATGACGTGCTCTCTTAACTTTCTTGTCTTTGGTCGGGCCACGTGCTTATCCGTGCAGCGTCTTTGTCTTTGTGCTCTCGTGCCAATTAGTCAAACCCAGCACGTCCCATTTAACTAACGTGTTGTGCCGTGCTGGGCTAAGCCACGTGCAATTTTAGCGTGCTGTGCTGGGCTGTGCTCGTGCTGGCACAGCCCAATTTACACCTCTAATTACAGTCGTTGAAAGTTGAAACCTCAAATCATCGCTTAGAGAAAAGTTATTTAACCTAATTTAAAATCATTATGGAGTTAATTATACCAATTTCCACAATTCTCTACCAGACAAGTGGGTACTATATTAACTTTTAAGGTGGTTTATTTGATGTCTCATAAAAACAAAATGCTCCCGCTAATAAATCCATAAGGTCCATATATACACAATTCTATAAGGTACAAATTTTTAGAGTAGTAAATCATTGTTTATGCATATGCTTACTTGTTTATGAATTTAAAAACCAAAGTGAAATTGCAAAATAAAGTACTCTCTCCGTTTCTTTTTAATAGGCTGGTTTCTATAAATAAATATTTCAAAAAAATAGGCTGGTTTCTTAATTGGGAAAGTAAAACGTTACTTTAGTTTTTAGGGACCACTTTTCTCTTAACTTCTTTTGATGACAAGTGTCATGTGGACCATTTCACTTCACTTTTTTTGCTGACAAGTGTCATGGGGACCATTGCAATTCAATTCTTTTATTGACAAGTGTCATGAGGACCACTTTCAATGATTAGTTTTCTTAATTTCCTTAATTTTCTCTAAAAACCAAACCAGCCTATTAAAAAGTAACGGAGGGAGTAAATGAGATCATCTCTGATAATCTATCAGTTGCTCTGATATGCTATAACTTGCCCCTAGCTAATTCAAGATCAATTGCAAATATTATGTCAGCTAACACAACTACCACTATCTATTTATATTCTTTTTTATTGTATTTTTTTGTGAATTTTATTCCATGAAATCTCTGCTCAGCCTCAGCCTCACTGCATGCCTTGAATTGATGTAGAAAAGCTGAAAGTTAGGTTACTGCTTGCTGATGAACTAGCAAATAAAAACAACCAAAATAAACAAAGATTTACATACGTATGCAAGTGCAGCGTATCAGGGGCGGAACTGGAAATTTAACTTGGGGGTGGCTTTGGGTTTTTAGGGGTGGCTTAAGCCTATTAAATAGGCTTATTTTTATCAGCCCAAGTAAAATAGGTAGTGAAAAAAAAGGTTTTTGGGCTTCTAAGCAAGCCCTAGTCTGGGCATAGTTCCGCCCCTGCAGCGTATGAGCATTTTGTTTTTCCTTGTGCATGTATAAATTTGTTGCAATATTCTTTCGGTTTTATTTTTCTATCGAAAATGATTAACATACCAGGATTTTATCCCGAAAAATGCACAATGTGAGAGGGATGGTGGGGTCCATTCCTACACTTCCCCATCCCAATGCTAAGAGCGCAATATTTTGTCTGTGCGATCCTCTCGCGGTGCATTCCTCGGGAAAAAAATCCCGATCAACCTAGAATCACTCTTTTTCTATTTTTCACATACCACAAGTGTTATAAAAGAAATGAAGAAAAAGTAAATTGAAATACATGTTGAAGTTCAGAGATTAGTTCCAGGTAGCTCACTCACATGCATGTTAAGATTTAGATTTCACATGACATATATATATATAATTAGTGCCAGGAGCCAGGATATATATTGCATATCCGGGTTATTGAGGTTAAAATCTAAGAATTATTGTAGCTTCGGATAATATTTAAAACTTGGAGACGAACTTCACAGTTCACACCTTGTCAAAAATAAGAGCTGGCACAAGCCTTATTGCCCACTGTACTGATACGCAGCCCTGGCTTATCACCAAAGATTTGTACTACTTAGCATGTTTTTACAAAGATTTTGCATCTACTTATGCTCTGGTTTATGTCATGCATGGACAACTGCCCAAATCTCAAAAGACAGGGACAAAAAAGTACCATCTTAGCTTAGCAAATACCTAATCTTGTGACATTTTACGTGCAAGACAATGCCAAAATTACAGATAATTTGGTGTTTAGGTCTAATGAAAGTTAGACAAAATAATTAGACAAACATGCACCAACAAAGTTAAGAATGTACTAGTACATTAATTTGGATCATAATCTTGTATTTATTAACCTGTTAATTCAAGGTTTATTTGGTTTGGGTGACGACTACATGTACATCACCTTTGTTTTTATGCCTTTTGTCATACTTGAGTACATTTAAAAATATCCGATATGTGAAGTGAAGATTTGTCTACTTTTTGTGTGTGGCTCACCAAGCATGCACTTGCCATTGTTTTGGTTTTCTAATTTTGTTTTTGTTTTTGTTTTGGTACTCTTTTGTTCTGTGGTCAGCTATTCTCCTGAAAATCAACTCGGAATGATTTTCATATAACACTCCAACGAGTCATTTTCATGAGAATAAGTCTCCATCTTTGCAAGTGTTGGTGACTTGGTATTGCCGTGTTGGAGGGAAAGGGAGAGAAAGTGAAGCAGTAAATCCCAGATTGAGGGATTTTGAAGTTGGGCCTGTGGCGTCTCAAGTAAGGCCTTCGACTGCACATGGGATTTTGGGGTGTCTCTTTCCCATGGAACAACCACAGCCCCTTCACCTTAGAAGGTGCCTCTGAACCAACATTAAGCATCTTTCCTAACGCATACTTGTGATACGTTGCAGAAAACCTGGCCTTGTTCAATGTGACAACAGTGACAGTATAGAGTAACCTTTATCGTACATGCCCGAAAACCCTGCAAATCAATTTGAACATCAAAGACGAGAAGTAAACGCCCAAGTAATTGACAGTAACAGAAACCTAACCAGCTAAATTCTTTTATGTTCACTGTGCAGAGAAACCCCCTTTTCAATGACAGCTCAACACAGTCAACAACATGGTATGACATTAGCTATCAATTAAACATCCGTGTGTAATTCATATTTTGTAGAACTTAAATTCCAGATTGTTTGAGGCACACATGTAGATGTTCCAGGGGTGCTAAGATGATCTTGTTTTCCACTTTTAACTAATCCAAAACGTTAGACTAAACTGGGCAGACCCATATACTGAGGATGCCTACTCACTTAAAACCTGTGTAAGAACTAATCATGGAGCTTGAGCAAGTCAAGACTGGTTAGACACTTAGACATGCACGCATATTCATCCTGGTAGTGCAAATTACAATGGAGGGATAAGTTAATAGTAAAATGAAGTGATATTACCTTTGATAGCTACCTCAAGGAAGTTAGTCGTGGTATTCATGTACATTCTCTTTCACTCGTCCAATAACATCTTACCAGGTGGCAGCAAATCGAGAGGATTCGCCTGAGGCTTCGGTAACTCATCCTGCTCAGAGACTTATTTGGCTTCGGGATTGCTAGATTCACTCTTTGGTTCACCTTTTATTTTGGGTTCCACAGTGTCTTTGCAGGTGTAACTAGGGGAATTAGATTTAGTCTGCCTTACCACACCCATTATTTTGAAGAAATTTGGTTAGTTAACCATGGTCCAATAAAATAGTTCAACATGGGGAACTCCAAAGTAAAGCTCTTGGTCATGAAAAGACTGAAACCCATTCACAAATTAAATTTCATGATTATGACAGTAGGTGCAACGGAATGTCAGACTAGATAAGTGTTTGAAGCAAGATGGTCAATGCAGTTTGCACTCCTTAGGGCATCAACGTAAGCCTCGTCAGCCCTGCAAAAGCAAATAAAATTTGCATATTAATCAATCCTGCCAATAAGAAGCAAAGATGTCCAACTGGAGCAAGAAAACTGTAAAGAAATTTCAACCAACCTTCAGAATGAATGGAGCTTAACCATATAGGAGATAAAACCATAGCAAAATATTTGGATCCATCTACAAAGACAGATATTATCCATTCCTCAGTACGACCCTATTTCATATTTCAGATAATTACTAGAAATCATAGCATAGAAAGCATCAAACAGTGGCAGCTAGATAAAAAGGAATAAAATGATGGAAAATCAAAAATTTCCCACAAAAACATGTCTTACATATTCAATCTAACTATCTAAGACAAGGCAGAGAGAGAATTCCCTTCCTTCAAGCGAGCAACTTAAGAAAAATATAGAGGAATAAGTTGCATATAAGTTCTTCAAGATCATCAACCTTAAAGCTTGAAAAGAAGATTGGTGCCGCACCATGACGTGCTATGACACTGCTCTAAGAAATAGAACCATCGTAAGTTTCCAGTAGATGACCCTAGACATAAGAAGTGTAAAAGAAAACAACTACAATAAAAAAATTCCTCTGGACAGTCATAATGTATCTTTCCAAACAGATCATCTTACAAAACTCAGCAGTCTTAATATTCATAACTCATTAACTCCTGGTCACTTCGACAGCAACATTGTATCCTGCGGCAATGCACCCCTTCACTTCAACAGCAACACAGGCAAACACCGGTGTCTCATAAATCATAACTGTAGAGAAGCCGGGAGCATATAAAATGACTGCAAACATGGAGGGAACCATATTGTGTTGATAAACAAAACTCTTAATACTGTGGGACAATTTCAAAGGATTAAACAATAAAAATAACAAAACCAATGACAACCTAGTTACACAGAAATTCAATATTGGAAATTGTATTGATATAGACTGGATACAAGACACGATTTCTACTCCCAATTCATAAAATAAATCTAGAAACTGCCAGATACAAAATATCAACTCCTAACCACGTTCGTACCTTTTCACTTTTCATTGGCCACCAAAACAATTGTAGATCCACAGCAGCCATGAGAAAACATACATACCAAGGACTAGTGACATATACTCATGCTGTTCTTCTTTAGCCTCTTATTCAAGTTTGTATCATGTCTTCTGCATTTCTTTCTTTCCACAAAGGAACCAGAGTTGAGTGAAACTAGGCTTTCGACATAATTTTCTACATCAGAGACCTTTATATTTGGTTTTCTAGCACTTGAATGCTTCAGGTCATATAAAATTAAACCATCGATAGTGTATAGAAGAATCTCACCATTCTCAAAAGACCACATAACCCTCAAATGCCACATAATCCTCGAACAATACCCATCCGTAAGTCTTTCACGAGTAATGATATAATGCTTATTCCAAGATTCTTGAACTCCATAATCCTGCATCACCCATACTTCGGAAGAATTGGGGCGTTCATAACATGTAAGTACACAAAGGCACCCTTCCAGTAATCCCACATTTAGAAACGCATGGTTATTCTCCAGAGTTTCTTTTGGTAGTTTTATGTCTTCAAATCTTTCATTGCTAATATCCAAGGAGACTATCGTGTGGAAGCTGTTTTCAACACCAGTTTTACTTTCCGCTAACCAATGAAGAGTTCCATTAACAAGCACCCCGGCTACTTTACGAGCGAACCTATAAGGGACGGTTTGAATGCTTTTCCATAGATTAGTCCGTAATGTGTAAACATAAACTAAAGATCTCGTATCGATTAAATATTTATTATTAGCTTGAAGTGTGAATACAGTTTTTAACACCTTGTAATCGTCAATCTTGTGATCATAACCAAAAGTATAAATACCTACCAAGTCATCAGAAACTTCATTTGGTGATTTAGGTATTTCTTTGTATTCTCCAGTGGCTGGGTTCCAAAGACAAAGAAATCCCTTATCATAAGCATAACCACTATCAAACCTTAAGCAAGCCAAACCGTCACAAGAACCCAACAATTCAACATTATAATCTAAAGATTCGGATGGGCGATTCAATTCAACAGCATTATCAAAAATTTCACTCTTAGACTTTGATGATAATAATGAGTGATAACTTGTGGAGTAGAGATTCCACTCAGGAAAGTCACGGTATTGAAAAATGAGACTAGTGCTATTAGTTTTTGAAGTAGTAGAAAGTTTTAAGTGCAATTTAACAAAATCAGGGTTAGAAATGATGGAATACCAAGTCTTGCAAACACACTTACATACAAATGTAGATTTCACTGGTACCCTCGCAAGTATTTCCCGGAACAGCTCGTCTGGAATGCTTGACATTGCTTCCACTTCTTCGCTGCATTTAGGGTTTGTAAGTCTCTTTTGTGAAAAATGTAGGGTTTAACTGTCTAAGAGAACTCTTTTGTAAAGGAGAGATAATGCGCTGGACAGGTTAACTTCGGATTTATTGGTCTCGTTTTATGATGACATTGTTATTATCTTGTTTTTCATATAAGAACGGGCCCTAGCTCAGCTGGTCATCCCCGTTCCCCAAAAGTTTAATGCGCTCCAGGAGGTCCCAGGTTCGAGTCCCCAATGACGTAATATTGCAGGAATTAACATGGAAGGTAGTGTTAGCTTGCCCCCTTGTGACACAATCTCAGCCCCCCCTCCCGCCGTTTCGGCTCCCTTGGCTAGGTTACTCATGAGGCTCGCTGGTAGGTTACTTAGTAGTATGTCGTTGGAGCTTAGCTTGTTAGGCTTCCAACTAGTTTCACGTAATAATATTTAAATAATAATAATATTATAAAAAACTTATTTACCAGCGAGCCTCATGGGTAACCTAGCTAAGGGAACTGAAATTGGGTTTCAGACTTCCAGTTGGTTTCACAGACCAAAATTTGGCTCCTGGATGGAACTGCCAAATACAAAATAGGGAAAATTGGGAAAATGCCCCAAACTGGAGTGCAATCTTGGGGATCTGCCCCAACGTCAAAAAATGTTGGAAAACTGCCCCGCTGTTAGATTTCTCAGTTAACTCCACTTGTGCGACTTCACACGTGCCAAATAAAGTCAAAAATACCCCAAACCATTAAGATTCCGCCACGTTGATGTGACTCAATAATGTTGTAGTAATAAGGGTAGTAAGGTTGTCGTTCACTCGGACTTGATGAGATTGATTTTTAAGAATTAATAAAAGAAAATAATAAAAATACAGAATATATACAATTTATGTCACAAGATGGAGAGATGTCTTTGGGACTCGGGATTCGGCCAAACTCATAACAAAAAAGGTTCAATTTATTTATTCTCAACAATTAAAGCTCAATAGACAAAATAACACCGACTCTTATTTTTGCCAAGGTAGACTCTCAAAAGATTAATTGTATCCCTAAGCATAGATTATCTAAACAAAGCATAACCTATCTAATTGAATAACAACCAATTTAATCAAGTCGTAATTCTATTTTAATTAGTGCAAAAGTCAAATAAAGAATTAATTAAAATTACCCATGTATGAAATTTGTCTTCCTCCGTCGTCCCAAAGGATGGGTTCTAGCTCATCATGTTGGAAACACGCTCAAAATATGATTTTATTGCTCAAAGGAGGTGTACAAATGATGAAATGGAGAAAATGATGAAAATCAAGTGTTTGCAACGATTATAAGTGTTGCAAACTCTGTTCATCTACGATAGAGATAAAGTGCGTACATGTTACAACAGCTGCGACCCACGTTCTGTAGTCGTTTTCTCGTTGAAAACGACTGTCCTAGATAGTCTGTTCTTCACGATCTTCAGAGATGCAGCAGCAGAAACGGTGATTCTGCAACTTGATTTCTTTGGCTCTTGTAGCGTTCCAAATCCTCCCAAACTCTCCATGTTCGTTCTATGCTATCTCCCCCACTATTTATAACCCAACAGCCTCGATATATATCGCCATAACTTCAAATAATTCTCAATATTCTTCACGGCATGTTTTAGGAAATAATCTCGATTTTTGATTTCTCCACGCGTTTTAAAGCTTCCAAATTGCTATATTTAACTCCTTCACACTCCATAGAGTTGTTAGGGTCTGCAAGATACGTGCAAACACCTTTGTTGCTCGCGAAATCTCGTGAATATCTCCTCCGGCGTGTGCTGCCCTGATTTTCTTCTCGCGGAAATTACAGCCAATTTGGATCGAAACCAGCAACTATACCAGCCCTGTTAGTCCCAAAGGAAGATACCCAATGATTTTCAGCCATTGAGTCTCGTTATAACGCCTCCAAAATCCAAACCCTAAATCAGTTTGTTCCAACACAATTTTCCCGCCAATTTTCGCCTCAAATTGTTGAAGATGACTCGCCCCTTAACCAAGTGATGGGGTGCGATTAGCAGTTGCTCAACAGAGGTGCCCCTTAGTAATTGGGTTACCCCTTATCCAAAGACGAGAGTCCGAATAACACTTGTCCTCCGGAGGTGCTCCGAGCCGAATTTTCCAAAAAATATTTATTTCCAAAAATACATAAAAACACAATATTAATACAAAAATCGAGTTCCAACAATACCAACACTGAGGACAATTCAGACACAAAAAATGTGTCTATCAATACCCCCAAACTTATTATTTGCTAGTCCTCGAGCAAATTTATTCTATAAAAATAAAAATCATTTGAACCCCTAGGTGGCCCTAGTGGCGGAGTGTTGTCTCCGGAGGGTTTACCAGAGGTGTACCCACAAAACCTGTACTTCAGACCCTAGCTATCTACACAGAACCTTGGAAGGCACTAAAGAATCTCCTTGGTTGGCATACTTATTGATTACAGGAGGAAGTACCCTGATGCGAAATTCCAATTCTTTGTACACGAGTTTGCACTCAAGCATACTAAAATTCATATATAAGTCACGAGCTCTACTCGGATAGTCGCACTATGTACATCAATACCCGGAGTCAAAACTAATCACATGGATAGATCAAGAAGATGGATATAGAGAAAAACATAGATGGTTTTGATGTTTATTAAGTGAACGGTGTTTCCCATATCTGTCTGAAGGCCTCCGCCAAAATGAACCTATCCTAATGGACTGAGATACTAGTCTGACTAATATCAACACACTGGCATATACAAGGGAACCAGTGGTCGATAATCCTAACTCTAGGTCAACACAACTAGCATATACAAGGGTTCCAGTGGTCGAGTTTATTGAATTTATTCCGGTTGGTCTGATGGTCTGGTCTCAATTTCTTTTTCTTTTACATTTTCTTTTTCTTTTTTTTTTTCCACTTTTTTTTCACTTTTTTTTTCACTTTTTTTTTTTTTTTTTTTTTTTTTTTTTTTTGTATCTCAATCACTCTAATTCAACGTAACATTGGTAACAACTTGATTCGTGGGCCCCACCTAATCACTTAGAGAAACATAGTCTACAAAGAAGAAAACAAAATAAAAACAGAAGTGACAAGGACTCAACGAGATATGGTGAAACTATCATGTTATTTCTAACACCCGAGCTCTGTGCTTTTATGAATAGACTCTTTAGATGTTGCCATCTAATCAGATTGGTTCCTCAACTCCTACAACCAAAATGCTTCCATCCACTTAGATTGGTTAGTGCCATCCTTAATAAGCATAAATTTCTAGGCTCTGGAGTTTATTTAAATCACTTAGAGAAACATAGTCTACAAAGAACAAAACAAAATAAAAACAGAAGTGAAAAGGACTCAACGAGATATGGTGAAACTATCATGTTATTTCTAACACCTGAGCTTTGTGCTTTTATGAATAGACTCTTTAGATGTTGCCATCTAATCAGATTGGTTCCTCAACTCCTACAACCAAAATGCTTCCATCCACTTAGATTAGTTAGTGCCATCCTTAATAAGCATAAATTTCTAGGCTCTGAGTTTATTTATTGCAACTAACAAAAAGTTTCTCCCATACCCCCAAACTTAAATCTAACATTGTCCTCAATGTTCTAAAGATGAAATTAAAAGCATGAACAATGAGAAACTGTCACCACTTGAAGAGTAAGGAAAGATATTACCGTGTTGCAAGAGCATGGGTTACCTCCCAAGAAGTGCTAAGTTTAAAGTCTTGACCAGGACATTTGAAAGGATTAGTCACCTCGAAGAATCATATAGCAACAGTCGGAATAACTGCGGGTCATCTGGATCAAAAAGTGCTAACCACAAGAAGAGGAAACTGCCACAGACCATGAAGATATCCAACACACCCTTATATATTGTTTTGTTTAAGACAACTACATCTAGTTGTGGTTCGGGTTCAGGCTCTACAAAAGGGTATAGATAACATATTTTCATGGGTTGCGTTTCCTTATGAGTTAGATCCGAATGTTCAGGTTCTAGAGTCTGGAAAAACTCAAATAAAAACCTAGAAGCACATAATAATAACCTGAATAATTGAGGATCTTCTAAGTCAATCGGTTTTGACTTACACAAATGACCACAATAAGATTGGTGGTCTTCCTTAAGCAAATGTGTCGACCCTAATATCCTAAAGTAATTAGGTTTAGTCTCAAAACTTAATAATTGACACATCTAAAACTTATACGTTCCCACAATTGGAAGGAAGGTTTTTGGTGGGAAAACAAAGTCAATCGTGGTATCATAGCCTTGGGTTAACCACATCAACCGAGAGGATGGGTTTCTAACAACCGAACTTCTTTATGGACACAACTAGGTTCAGGAAAAAGTGTATGAAGATAATCTTTTAAAATGGTTGAGGCACATATGTCAAGTCCCAAGTTAGGGACTTTTCTAAGAGTTAAAGCACATGGAGAATGATAATCACCCCCAAACTTAGAGTTTTCGGTATCTCTAGAAAGACTAGTCACAACTTCCCTAATTTCAAGGTCATCCGATTCCCCGAAAATGGTCAATTGGTTCTTCTAAGTCAGGTACATCCTCACTCATCTCTACGAGTTCATTTTCTTTTTCTAAGTCTATTGTTTCTAAATCGCTAGACTCAAAATATACTCGTTCCTCTAAACCATCATTGGCTTCGTAACCAAAAGGAAATACTACATCGTCTAAAAACGGGGTATCTCTAGTCAAATCCTCGTCCTTTTGAATAGGTGAATAATTATTAAAATTATTTGGATTTGAACTAGAAATAATATTATCGTTATAAAGCTCAATTGGGATAACAATTTCCTGATCACTATGCCTATTTATTTCAAATTCTTCATCAACACTATCCTCATCATAATCATCATTATAATAATATGAAAATGGTTGAACCTCATCTAGACAAGTAGTGTTACCAATTTTATCCTCGTCATCTTGATTATGTAAATAACTATCCTCATTTTCGGGGTACTATTGGAAACACTAAGATTATCTCGAGCAGTTCCGTTCTGGGCCTCAAACAAAAGCTTTCGAATCGACTCATATGACTTCATTATGGTATCGTGACTCGACTCACATGACTTCCTTAATGTATCGTGACTCGACTCACATGACTTCCTTTGTTGAATCTAGGAAAGAAATTTCACTCGTTGCATTGCTTTCGTCCATAACTAAGTTATTCATTTCTGCAAACTTACGTGTCGTCTCAGCTAACTTACGTGTTGACTCTATTAGAGAGGAATTTTGCTCGTACGACCGGGTGGCGTGTGGATAGTAATTGGGCTCACCATGGTATGACCCATAACCTTCAAAAGATTGGCGTTCCCAACCACTATTCACACTATGGTCATAAAAAGAGGAATGTCCATATTGTTCAGTTGGATAATCATTGTATTGGTTGTTATAATACCAGTTTGACATCCTAACTGCAAGGGAATTATACACAAACACAAACAAGGATGACTCGACCACAACAAACCTACTGATTTCTAGCAAACAAAAAGCATGATGGCTCCACTTAGATTGTTTTCTAGACCATCTTCTAATCCTTCGAAAGGGAATTCGTTACAATCTGAGCAAACCCTCTGGAATCAATCCGAGTTTAAGTAAGTTGAATAGAGGCGAGGGAAGCTGCGTGGAGCTTTGATACCCAAGGCCTCACCGCATTACAAGGCGGCGCAGTCACGCATTCAACTCACATAAACCATCATGAACTTCAAAGTTTGCTTAAAAGAGTAACCAATATTTTTCGAACGACTTTCCTATTAAGCTCGTTACCCTATCGGTCTCGTTCTATTCAAAATTTTAGGCTTTGGTTCGTGTTTGGTTTCGTTTTCCTAAGGCGGGCAAGAAGAGAACGGTGATGAAATCCGAACTCTTATCTTGTATGGCCAGTCCTTGCCCTTTACTAGGAAATTAAAACAGCCGTATTCAAGACCTCAACATATATGCATACAAAATCATCCAAGAAACCCGGCGACGTGGGATTCGCGGGTGTTTAGAATTCTTACCTCCGTTCCAGACGGGGATGAACCGTTGAAGTCGATTCGGGCCACGACTCCTATGTCATGTACGAACCCGAGGGGCCGAGACGATATCGTAATCGTCGTCCTTCCCTGTGCAGTTTATATTTAAATAACCCTTCCTTAGGGTTTTAAAAAAATGTCCAAAAGTCCAAAAATAAAGTCCAAAATTAAGAAGTCCAAAAAAAATAAAAATAAAAATTACAAGAATAATTACCTAATTACAGTTTCTAAAAATAAAAAAAAAATTAATTAATTACACTATATACAAAATTTTCTTCTTCACTCATTTTGGATTCCTCTTTTCTTTCCTTCTTTAGCTTCGCTTTTGTTTTCAGCGCTTTCTCCCTTTTTCTTGAGATCAGTTCCAAATCTGAAAACAAACAGGAAATACCAAAAGGCGTAAAAAAGAACAAAAAAATAAAAATAAAAATAAAACCTAAAAACAAATCTATACACAAGTCCGCGTCGGCGGCGCCAAAAATTGATGTGACTCAATAATGTTGTAGTAATAAGGGTAGTAAGGTTGTCGTTCACTCGGACTTGATGAGATTGATTTTTAAGAATTAATAAAAGAAAATAATAAAAATACAGAATATATACAATTTATGTCACAAGATGGGAGAGATGTGCTGGGACTCAGGATTCGGCCAAACTCATAACAAAAGGTTCAATTTATTTATTCTCAACAATTAAAGCTCAATAGACAAAATAACACCGACTCTTATTTTTGCCAAGGTAGACTCTCAAAAGATTAATTGTATCCCTAAGCATAGATTATCTAAACAAAGCATAACCTATCTAATTGAATAACAACCAATTTAATCAAGTCGTAATTCTATTTTAATTAGTGCAAAAGTCAAATAAAGAATTAATTAAAATTACCCATGTATGAAATTTGTCTTCCTCCGTCGTCCCAGTGATGGGTTCTAGCTCATCATGTTGGAAACACGCTCAAAATATGATTTTATTGCTCAAAGGAGGTGTACAAATGATGAAATGGAGAAAATGATGAAAATCAAGTGTTTGCAACGATTATAAGTGTTGCAAACTCTGTTACAGACTACGATAGAGATAAAGTGCGGCTGTTACAACAGCTGCGACCCACGTTCTGTAGTCGTTTTTCTCTGTTGAAAAACGACTGTCCTAGATAGTCTGTTCTTCACGATCTTCAGAGATGCAGCAGCAGAAACGGTGATTCTGCAACTTGATTTCTTTGGCTCTTGTAGCGTTCCAAATCCTCCCAAACTCTCCATGTCCGTTCTATGCTATCTCCCCCACTATTTATAACCCAACAGCCTCGATATATATCGCCATAACTTCAAATAATTCTCAATATTCTTCACGGCCTGTTTTAGGAAATAATCTCGATTTTTGATTTCTCCACGCGTTTTAAAGCTTCCAAATTGCTATATTTAACTCCTTCACACTCCATAGAGTTGTTAGGGTCTGCAAGATACGTGCAAACACCTTTGTTGCTCGCGAAATCTCGTGAATATCTCCTCCGGCGTGTGCTGCCCTAATTTTCTTCTCGCGGAAATTACAGCCAATTTGGATCGAAACCAGCAACTATACCAGCCCTGTTAGTCCCAAAGGAAGATACCCAATGATTTTCAGCAATTGAGTCTCGTTATAACGCCTCCAAAATCCAAACCCTAAATCTGCCGGTTCCAACACAATTTTCCCGCCAATTTTCAGTTTCAAATTGTTGAAGATGACTGCCCCTTAACCAGTGATGGGGTGCGATTAGCAGTTGCTCAATGAGGGTGCCCCTTAGTAATTGGGTTACCCCTTATCCAAAGACGAGTCCGAATAACACTTGTCCTCCAGAGGTGCTCCGAGCCGAATTTTCCAAAAAATATTTATTTCCAAAAATACATAAAAACACAATATTAGTACAAAATTCGAGTTCCAACAATACCAACACTGAGGACAATTCAGACACAAAAAATGTGTCTATCACACGTATGCGAGGACTTCGATGGACTGAGATGAGGAAGGAAACACGTGAGTCACATGTGATTTCCAGACACAAATACTATTTTAACCTCCACTGTTTTATTGCCACGTATATAACACGTGGCAGGATTTTGTGGTGAAATGTGTCAGTGTACGAGACACGTGCCCACAGCTTATGGTTAGTTGTGTCAGCTACCACACGTGAATAACCAGCACGTGGGAATATGCCCTAAATTCACCATTTGGTGGTCGAACAAACTAAAGAAAATTTTTTTCTGCATCTGAAGAAGAAAAAGAAGGGAAAGACGAGTGACGAGAAAGAACGGGAAAACATTAGGTAAGGTGATGATTTCAGTTAGATTACGATGTTTACATTAACTGTTCGTTACTAAGAATCAATTACTTACTGTTTCAATGATTAAAATCTCGAGAAAATGGTTATTAAATAGTTGCATACGACGAAAGTTGAAGAAGAAGACGATTGGGGTTGATTCGATCGTCGGAACAAGTAAGTAACTATAACCTTATCCTTTATTTTGCTTGGATTGCATGATCTGTTGTGTTAATTTGTAAATGGAAGAAATGTAATTTTAGGGTTTACATAAAATTTGGTGTTTTAAAGCTGATTCTTGAATTTAGGGTTGGTTTAATCGTGGATTCGTGATTATTGCTTTGAAATTTCAGTTTCTTTACTATCCAAATTTAGGTTTTCCCTAGAATCAAATTGTTATTTTATTTTAGGGTTTATTTCCTGTAACTGAAATTGAATTTGTTTGATTGTATATCAAGGTAATATGGATAGGAACATCAGAGTTACTGTGAGCAATGGGAATGATAAGTTTACACCTATGTATTTTCTAAATGTTGTTGCTGGTATTAGTGGTCTTAGGTTTATACAGATGGTGAAGGATATGATGATCATCATGGGTATGGAAGAAAAGTTTAACCTTATGTTGTTTGATAAAGAGAATTTTATGTGTGAAAATGAAAATGACTTTATTAAAATGTGGAACAAAGGTGCCCCAGATGAAGATTGATTTGTTGAGTATAAAGTGTTTATGGTTGATGGTGATGTACCATTTGGTTGTGTTAGTGATAATGTTATAAATAGTTCAGTTGGTGGTGCACACAGCGGCAGTGGTAGTGGTTTGTATAGTCTACATAGTACTCCTCCAAAAAAAAAAGGGTTAGTAAGAAACTTAATGTTAAGAAGAGTCCAAGACTAGCTGAGCTAAGAAACGGTCTACAAAGCAAAGAATGTAAGATTGAATTCAGACCAACTAGATTGAACTTTTGTAATGAAGATGGGGATGTGCCTGAAGTTATTACAACACAAGCTAGTGTCGCAAACAATATACATGATCATCAAGAAACGGAGTTCTGGGATGATGCTGTTTCACAATGTTCAATTATTAAAGATGCTAATATTGGTGAAGACCAAGTGAATCTGCAGAATGAGGCGGAAGATCAGTGTCATCCAGATGATAGGCCAGAATTTCAGTATGATCTTAGTGCATATGATGAGGACGACGAAGAAGAAGACGAAGATGCATGTTGATAGAGCCAATTATGAAGAATTTCTGTCCAAGTTTTTTAATAATGAAGATGTTAGGGATGGAGTTGGTGATGTGGAATGGAATTTGGATGGGTATGGTGATGAGATTTTGGATGATAGTGGTGGGGCTGGTGATGAGACTTTAGTTGAGGGTAGTGGGGCTGGTGATGAGAATTTAGCTGAGGGTAGTGGGGATGGTGATGAGAATTTAGCTGATGGTAGTGGGGGGTGATGTGATGAGGATTTGGGTCGATTGTTGAAGTAAGTGCTGATGGTCATCAGTATGAGATGGATGAAGAGGAGGATGAAGAATGGGAAAATGACTATGGTGGATATATTGGGAAACAAACTCTGACAATGGAGAATGAAGAAGCACCAGACCACGAACTCTTTGTGTTGTGTACTAAAATGGCATTTCCGCACATAGTTGCTTTCAGAATCATCTCGGGGAATATGCAAGATCTTGAAATATATGCGAAAGATGAAATTACGAAGACAAATAAAGAAAGATGATATGCTTGTTTGCAAGTTCGAGACACATCAATAACTCGTGAGTGGAAAGTGAGTGTAAGAGCCCTTCCTAATTGTAAGACTCAGAATCGGGAGGTGCAACTTAGAACACAAATGTAAGAGGACTGTGCTTGATAAAAACCCAAAATGTAATTATAGATTTGTAGCAGATTACTTGTTGAAGACAATGAATGCTTCCAGTTCTTTGAAGAAGGGTATAAAAATCCAGAAAAAAATCATTTGGCCCCAATTAAAGGTTGACATACCTTATTGGGTTGCAAATGATGCAAGGGTATGACTTCTTTTTTAACTTTATTTCTTCTGTAGTTTATTAGAGTATGACATACATGGCTAACTCAAGTGAAATTTCAATTTTTTTGTGTAAACAGAATCTGGTCCTAGGCAAGTTAAATGGCACTTTTGAGGAAAGCTTCACCAAAGTTCCACAACTTTGTACTGCTGCTACAAATTTGAACCCTGGAAGCATTGGCCACTTCACTTATGCCAAAGATGGTGATGTTGATAGATTTGAGAGTTTATTTATATCATACAGTGCACAAATTAAAGGCTTCTCAAATGGATGTAGGTTGGTTATAGGGCTTGATGCAATGCACTTGACAGGTAAGTTAGGTGGTGTAATGATGGCTGCAACAGGTTTAGATGGTGAAAATAGCATGTTCCCAATTGCTATGGGTGTTGGCACGGCAGAGACAGAGGCTAATTGGTACATTTTCTTGAAATAATTGAAGACAAAAATACCAGATGAGTGTGGATTGACATTTATATCTGACAGACAAAATGGTCTTCTTGAAGCAGTAGCAGAGTTATTTCCAAAGGCAAATCATAGGTTTTGCTTTAGGTAATACAACTTCCTCTACCTTTTGTTTGTTTATTATTTGTACCACAATAATTTTATTTTGGAGAATTTGGATAACCTTTTGTTGTTGTTTTTTTTCAGACATTTATACCAGAATTTCCAGAACAATGGATACAGGGGGGAAAAACTTACAACCCTTCTATGGAAGGCTGCAAAAGCATAAAAGTATAGTCACTGGAAGGTATTGTACTATTTGTCAAAATTGTTGTACTTTTTTTGTGGTAATTGTCAGTAGTAATTTACTCCAACTATTACATATTTTTTAGGTACATATGGATGAAATGCTAGAACTTAATAGTGATGCACATGAGTATTTGATGGGTTTGGATCCAAAACACTGGGCAAGGTCGTGGTTCCCGCATGATGTTGCTTATGAGCATATAAATAACAATTTTTCAGAATGCTTTAACAACATGTGTAAGAAACTTAGAAACAAACCTATCATCAAGTTGGTCACCATGTACACACAGTTGGTTAATGGATTGTATTACAAGAGAAGAAAACTAGCTCAAGCATGGCAATCTGGTGATCTGGTACCTGCTGCCAAAGATATCATTGAGGTGATGGAGTCCCTTAGAGGAAACTTTGATGTCGACCCTGCAGAAGAGATGAAGACATATGAGGTGACTAATCAAATCACAAAGAATGTCTTTACTGTTCAAATTGAAGAAAAAACTTGCACTTGCAGACAATGGCAACTAAGACAGTTTCCATGTGTGCATGCTACCTGTGTTTTGCATAGATTGAATCCCGATTGGGCAATGTGAGTAATCTTCCTCAATAGTAATACAATTTATAGAATGTAGTGTTAGTCAATAAATGAGTGGGGTGTGTTATAGATTGCAGTAATGAATGAATGGGTAATTTAAATTTGCAGGTACTGCAGTAAGTACTATATTGTGGACATGTATAGGACCACCTACTCTTGGTCAATAACTCCACTAGGAGACATTGATGAGTGGGAAAGTCAAGTGACCTTTATTGCTTGTTTTGAGAATCTTTTTTTAAATACCATTATCTTGTTTGTACTTTTTCTTTATAAATTTTTTTTTTGTTTCTAGATCTAGGTATATAAAGAATACTGAACATAATCCCTTTCTTCATCTTGTGTAGTCTAAGGTGAATCTGGTTGCTCCAATCAGATTAAGAGATCCTGGTAGACCTTGTGTAAGAAGGAAAAAATCTTGGATGGAGAAGAATAAACAAACCAAACCAAGGCACTGTAGTACATGTGGTGGTGATGATCACAACAGCAGAACATGCCAGGGTGGCCCTGTTGGATCTAATCCAAAGAAGAAAAGAGTGACAACAGAGATTCTTGTTGATGGAGATACTATTGTTGTAGGCACTATAGATACAAAGAAGATCAGGAAGAAATTTGCATCAACAACTGCATCTTCAAGCAAAAGTGTTGTTGCTGGTAGATCTACATCAACCTCTGCTGCTGTTGCTAGATCTACATCTGCTGCTGGATCGAAAAGGAAGGCAAATGGAACTGCTGCACCTTCAACCTCTGCCGCTAAAGCTACATCTGCTGCTGGAGCAAAAAGGAAGGCAAAAGTTACTGCACAATCAACCTCTGCTGCACCATCAAGTTCTGCTGATAAAGCTACATCTGTTGTTGCACCATGTACCTCTACAACACCATCTACATTTGTTTCTAAGAAGGTAAATGATGGACCAACCACCTCTGCTGCAGGTGGTGCTGGTTTGTTTAGTCAAACTTACCATGGCACAGCTTAACATCCGAACACTGCACAAATAATATTTGTGAACCATCATCAAAAAGGCAAAGAAAGCCTAACTCAAAGTATGTCTAGTCTAGTTTCTCTTTGTTCTAGTGGTCAGCGGTGTTATGTTATGGTATTATGGTTGTATTAAGACTTTTATGGTTATGTTTTGCTTCCTAGAAACTTTTAAGACTGGTTATGTTATGCTTCCTAAAAACTTTTAAGACTGGTTATGGTTGTAATATATTATGTTATTATCATTTGATCTTTACTATTATAATTTGAATTAGTACTGCAATTCATATATAATTAACACTTAATCTTATATAATTATTATTAGAAAATTAGTAGTGCAATTCATATGTTATGCTTGCATTTTCCTTTCAAATTGTTCACATAGTGCATTCTCCTGATGCCCAAATTGCTTATGTTGGAACATTACTCCGGCAACGTGTCGCAATCTGAGACAAAGGACACAGAAGTCACAATGAGAAAAGATTATATTGTTTTGGTAATTTGTCTGGACATCACGTGCGACTCACGTGTTTCCTTCCTCATCTCAGTCCGTCGAAGTCTTCGCATACGTGGCAGAATCTTAACGGTTTGGGGTATTTTTGACTTTATTTGGCACGTGTGAAGTCGCACAAGTGGAGTTAACAGAGAAATCTAACAGTGAGGCAGTTTTCCAACATTTTTTGACGTTGGGGCAGATCCCTGATGTGATTTTTATGTTGTTGTAGAAAGTGGTAGTAAAGTTCGTTCAACTCAGACTTGTAAAGACTCGATTTAAGAAAATACTAAAAACAAAGAAAATATATTCACAAGGTTGTCACGATATCGAGAGATACTAGGACTTCGGATTCCACCAATTCTTATATTCATGTGGTTCAACTGATAATTCTAGACATTCATAGCTCAAGTAATTGACTCTAATTTATTGCCGAAAGTAGATTTTTAAAAGATTAATTGTAAATCACAAGCATGACGCATCAAAAGTACTAAAACTAAGCATACGTCATCAAACGAAATCACAACTAATTAGTGAAAATCATAAAACAATTAAATCAAGTGCAAAAAGTCATAAAAGAATTAAATAGAATTACCACATGCGTAAAGAATGGCTTCCTCCATCGTCCCAGTGTTGGGGTTTAGCTCCTCATATTATTCACATGCTCAAAATAGTTGTTCATAGCTCAAATAGGTGAAAAACAAGAGAAAACTAATGATTCAGACAGTTTGCAACGCTGTAGCGGCGTTACAAACAGCTGTTACAGAAGAAATAAGTCTGCCTATTAAACGATACAAGGGTTCTGCTGTTGAACAGCGACAGTTTTCTGCGACTGTTCCTTGTGCGTCAATGTTCTTCGCGTTCTAGGGTTCTTGCAGCAGCAGAAAAGCTTTTCCTGCACTCCTCCGATTCTTCTCTGCAGCTTCTCCCGTACCTCTGTCCGATCCCCCAAAGTCTCGACTCTCTTTTTTGGAACTCCAGCCAACTATTTTATACACCCAGTCCGGTTTAATCTCGACGAGAATCTCTTTTTTTTTACTTCCACCAAAAGTCTCGGGCTTTCCTTCTTTATCTTATTTACCTTCACGCGGAGTCTTGCTTAATCCAACGTCCCTGAACCTATCTCCGACAGAATAATTCTCACAGAATATATTTCCTTCCATAAGATTCCACCCACTTTCCAAAAGTTCAGCCAAACACCCGATAAGTTTTCTTCTCCCTGTCTCGGCATAACTTCCATTCTTTCCTTTTTTCTGAAACACGTAGCAGCCCTGGTTTATCGTAACAGATATATCCAAATCCATTCCCGTGAAAAACCCAATCAAAACTCGGCTTTGATCTTTCCCAGGAATCCCGAGAAAACTATCCTCCCCTGTTGTCGAGATGCGATTATCCAGCCAAAGTCTGTTGATTTAAAGGCCTATACCAGCCCTGTTAAGTCCAAACAGGTCCACTGATACCAATTCTGGCTATTGAGTCTCTCTAAATCTTGCCGAAACATCAAACCCTAAATCTGATCTTCACTGCAACAATTTCCCGCCTTTTTCTGAATTCAAACTTAGGAAGATGACCTCCCCTTAACCAGAGTAGGGGTGCATTTAGCAAATGCCTTTGGGGATGCCCTGGGGTGCAAATAACGCTGGGTTACCCTTAGTAAATTGGTCACCCCTTATCCAAAATAGGGATTCCTTTAGTAATTTTCTCCCAAAAGCGCAAAAACCACTTTTCGAGCCGGTTTACGCAAAAATCTTATTTCTCCAAAAACACCTACAAAAACATAAAATGCCAAAATAAATACAAAAATGGGTACTAACAATATATATAATTGAGATTAAATCAGACACAAAAATGTGTCTATCAAATACCCCCCAAACTTATTATTTGCTAGTCCGAGCAAATCAAATCTACAAAATAAAATCCTAACTCACTGTCGCAGGCATCGTCGATTGCATTTAGCGTATGCAATAAGCCTTTAAACCCCTAGGTGGCCCTAGTGGCCGAGTTATAGTCTCGGGAGGGTTTACCAGAGATATACCCACAAAACCTTCACACTCCAGACCCTAGCTATCTACGCAGAACCTTGGAAGGCACTAAAGAATCTCCTTGGTTGGCATACTTATTGACTACAGGAGGAAGTACCCTGATGCGAAATTCCAATTCTTTACACGAGTTTGCACTCAAAGATACTAAAATTCATATATAAGTCACGAGCTCTACTCGAGATAGTCACACTATGGACATCAATACCCTGGAGTCAAAACTAATCACATGGATAGATCAAGAAGATGGATATAGAGAAAAACATAGATGGTTTTGATGTTTACTAAGTGATCGGTGTTTCCCATATCTGTCTGAAGGCCTCCGCCAAAACGAACCTATCCTAATGGACTGAGATACTAGTCTGACTAATATCAACACACTGGCATATACAAGGGAACCAGTGGTCGACAATCCTAATTCTAGATCAACACGTCTGGCATATACAAGGGAACCCGCAGTCGATTTATTCACTGAACATTTTTTTTTTTAATTTAACTGCATGATTAGATCTTTTGGATCCAAGCGCATGCTTCTTGTCAGCAGATTACATGATAGTTCCCGTGGATCCCGCATTCCACGCTTGTTTAGGCGACGAGACAGGAAAACACACACATATTGCTATTCCCAAGTGTTAATTTTATTCCGTTTGGTCTAATTGGTCTAGTCTCACTTTTTTTTTTTTTTTTTTTTTTTTTTTAATTTTATTTTTAGTAACTCAATCACTCTATTTCACCCTAGCATTGGTAACAACTTGAATCGTGGGCCCCACCTAATCACTTAGAGAAACATAGTTTAAAAACAAAATAAAATAAAAACAGAAGTGAAAAGGACTCAACGAGATATGGTGAAACTATCATGTTATTTGTAACACCCGAGCTCGTGCTTTTATGAATAGACTCTTTAGATGTTGCCATCTAATCGATTGGTTCCTCAACTCCTACAACCAAAATGCTTCCATCCACTTAGATTGGTTAGTGCCATCCTTAATAAACATAAATTTCTAGGCTCGGAGTTCAACAATGCAACTAAAACGGTTTCTCCCAT
Source organism: Papaver armeniacum (assembly GCA_023531295.1). Classification (NCBI taxonomy): domain Eukaryota; kingdom Viridiplantae; phylum Streptophyta; class Magnoliopsida; order Ranunculales; family Papaveraceae; genus Papaver; species Papaver armeniacum. The sequence goes on along the minus strand of JAJJWW010014949.1, from coordinate 270,657 downwards.
ACCCCCAAACTTAAATCTAACATTGTCCTCAATGTTCTAAAGATAAAATTAAAAGCATGAACAAGGAGAAACTGTTACCATTTGAAGTAAAAGAGTTAAGGAAAGATATTACCTTGTCGCCTGAATATTGGGTTACCTCCCAAAAAGTGCTAAGTTTAACGTCTTCAGCCAGACTAAGAAAGGATTAGTCACCTTATAGAATCATAAAGTAATAGCCGAAATTTCTGTGGGTCATCAAAACCAAATAGAGCTATCACAAATAAAAGGAATCTGCAACATGCCAAGAAAATTAACAAATGAAGCACACCCTTGTCTAGTTTCCTGTTTAAGACAACTACATCTAGCTGTGGTTCAGGTTCAGGTTCTATAACTGGGTCTAAATAAAATATTTTCATGTGCTGGAATTCCTCAAAGCCAAGATCCGGTTCAGGTTTTAAAGTCTGTAAAAACTCAGATAAAAACTTAGAAGCACATAATAATAACCTGAATAATTGCGGATCCTTAAAGTCAATCAGTTTTGACTCACACAATTGACCACGATGAAACTGGCGGTCAATCTTAAGCAAATGTGTCGTTTCTATTCTCCTAAAATAATTAGGTTTGGTCTCGTAACTTAATAATCGACACATTTTAAACTCATACATTCCCACAATTGGTTGAAAAATATTTGGTGGGAAAACAAAGTCAATCTGGGTATCATAGCCTGGATAAACCACATCAACCAGAGGATGGGTTTCTAACAACTAAACTTCTTCATGGACATTATTAGGTTCTGGAGAACTAGTATGAAGGCAATCTGGATCAATGGTTGAGGCACATATATCAAGTCCCAAGTGAGGGATCTCTACAAGAGCTAAAGGTAAAGCACGGGGAGAATGATAATCACCCCCAAACTTAGAGTTTTGGGTGTCTCTAGATAGACTATCTACAATTTTCCTAATTTCTAGATCATCGGAATCCTGAAAATGGTCAATTGCTTCTTCTAAGTTATAATCGGAAGGTGCATCCTCACTCATCATATTTGAAAGCTCTACGAGTTCATCTTCTTTGTCTAAGACTAATGTTTCTAAATCGTTAGACTCTAAAACAATGTTCTCAGAAGAAACTCGTTCCTCTAAACCATAATCGGCTTCGTAATCATAAGGAAAATCTACATCGTCTAAAACGGTGGTATCTCTAGTCAAATCCTCGTCCTTTTGAATAGGTGAATAATTATTAAAATTATTTGGATTCAAACTAGAAATAATATTATCGTTGTTAAGCTCAATTGGAGTAACGAATTCCTGATCACTATGCCTACTCATTTCAAATTCTTCATCAACACTATCCTCATCATAATCATCATTGTAATAACATGAAAATAGTCGAACCTCATCTAAAGTAGTGTTACCAATTCTAACCTCGTCATCTTGATTATGCAAATAACTATCCTCATCTTCAAAGGTACTATTGGAAACACTATATTGGAAATTAAAACTATCTTGAGCATTTCTTTCCTTGGCCTCTAACAACATTTTCTGAGTCGACTCACATGACTTCCTGATTTGATCTAGGAAAGAAGGTTCACACATTGCATTGCTTTCGTCCAAAACTAAGTCATTCATCTCATCTGAACTACGTGTCGACTTAAGTATCTTTTGTGCTGACTCAGCTAACTTACGTGCGGACTCTAATAGAGAGGAATTTTGCTCGTATGACCGGTGGGAATATGGATAGTAATTGGGCTCATAACCTTCAAAAGGCTGATGTTCCCAACCACTATTCACATTATGGTCAAAGTAGTAACGTCCGATTTTGAAACTCGATCGGATATTCGTTGTATTGGCTATTATTATACCAGTTCGACATTCTATTCGCGAGGGTGTGAGTTGTCACACAAAATTAAACCCACCGACAGGGGGATTCGTGGGTGGATAGAGTCTTACCTCCCGTACTGCACGGGCGATGAATCGTTGAAGTCGACTCGTGCCACCGACTCCGATGTCAGTGTACGAACCCGAGGGGCCGAGACAGTATCGTAACTGTCGTCCTTCCCTGCAAACAGTTTATATTTAACTTTTAACCCTTCCTTAGGGTTTTAAAAATAATGTCCAAGTCCAGAAAAATAAAGTCCAAAAAGTCAAAAAAAATAAAAGAAAAATTACAAAAATACAACCCTATTTACAGTTTCTAAAAATAACACAGAATAACTATATACAAAATCTTCTTCACTCCTTGGACTCCTCTTTTCTTTCCTTCTTTGGCGATGCTTTCCTTTTATAGCACTTTTGTTTCCTTGTAGCTTCGCTCCAAATCTGAAAAGAATCAAAAAAAAAAAAAAAAAAAAAAAAAAAATACCAAAGGCGTAAAAAAGAACAAAAATAATAAAAATAAACCTAAAACAAATCTAAATACAAGTCCGCGTCGGCGGCGCCAAAAATTGATGTGATTTTTATGTTGTTGTAGAAAGTGGTAGTAAAGTTCGTTCAACTCAGACTTGTAAAGACTCGATTTAAGAAAATACTAAAAACAAAGAAAATATATTCACAAGGTTGTCACGATATCGAGAGATACTAGGACTTCGGATTCCACCAATTCTTATATTCATGTGGTTCAACTGATAATTCTAGACATTCATAGCTCAAGTAATTGACTCTAATTTATTGCCGAAAGTAGATTTTTAAAAGATTAATTGTAAATCACAAGCATGACGCATCAAAAGTACTAAAACTAAGCATACGTCATCAAACGAAATCACAACTAATTAGTGAAAATCATAAAACAATTAAATCAAGTGCAAAAAGTCATAAAAGAATTAAATAGAATTACCACATGCGTAAAGAATGGCTTCCTCCATCGTCCCAGTGTTGGGGTTTAGCTCCTCATATTATTCACATGCTCAAAATAGTTGTTCATAGCTCAAATAGGTGAAAAACAAGAGAAAACTAATGATTCAGACAGTTTGCAACGCTGAAAAGGCGTTACAAACAGCTGTTACAGAAGAAATAAGTCTGCATGTTAAACGATACAAGGGTTCTGCTGTTGAACAGCGATAGTTTTCTGCGACTGTTCCTTGTGCGTCAATGTTCTTCGTGTTCTAGGGTTCTTGCAGCAGCAGAAAAGCTTTTCCTGCACTCCTCCGATTCTTCTCTGCAGCTTCTCCCGTACCTCTGTCCGGTCCCCCAAAGTCTCTACTCTCTTTTTGGAACTCCAGCCAACTATTTTATACACCCAGTCCGGTTTAATCTCGACGAGAATCTCTTTTTTTACTTCCACCAAAAGTCTCGGGCTTTCCTTCTTTATCTTATTTACCTTCACGCGGAGTCTTGCTTAATCCAACGTCCCTGAACCTATCTCCGACAGAATAATTCTCACAGAATATATTTCCTTCCATAAGATTCCACCCACTTTCCAAAATTTCAGACAAACACCCGATAAGTTTTCTTCTCCCTGTCTCGGCATAACTTCCATTCTTTCCTTTTTTCTGAAACACGTAGCAGCCCTGGTTTATCGTAACAGATATATCCAAATCCATTCCCGTGAAAAACCCAATCAAAACTCGGCTTTAATCTTTCCCAGGAATCCCGAGAAAACTATCCTCCCCTGTTGTCGAGATGCGATTATCCAGCCAAAGTCTGTTGATTTAAGAGCCTATACCAGCCCTGTTAAGTCCAAACAGGTCCACTGATACCAATTCTGGCTATTGAGTCTCTCTAAATCTTGCCGAAACATCAAACCCTAAATCTGATCTTCACTGCAACAGTTTCCCGCCTTTTTCTGAATTCAAACTTAGGAAGATGACCTCCCCTTAACCAGAGTAGGGGTGTATTTAGCAAATGCCTTTGGGGATGCCCTGGGGTGCAAATAACGCTGGGTTACCCTTAGTAAATTGGTCACCCCTTATCCAAAATAGGGATTCCTTTAGTAATTTTCTCCCAAAAGCGCAAAAACCACTTTTCGAGCCAGTTTCGCCGCAAAATCTTATTTCTCCAAAAACACCTACAAAAACATAAAATGCCAAAATAAATACAAAAATGGGTACTAACAATATATATAATTGAGATTAAATCAGACACAAAAATGTGTCTATCAATCCCCAAGATTGCACTCCAGTTTGGGGCATTTTTCCAATTTTCCCTACAAAATATCAACTCCCTGATGGACATGCCATTGCAAATTCTGCAACTAAACCCCCTTCCGCTTTCATGCATTCAATGGCTTAGTTGGAAAAAACGGTAAAAGCAAGACATAACATTTGGAGTATCTGGAGCACAAATGATAAAGAGCTGCTCAAAGATAAAAGCCGGAGACTAAGGGATGTGCATTGTTGCCAAGAATATTAGAATATTAGGATTCTTAAGAATCACAGGAACTATGTGCCTTTTAAATGAACAATTAATTGGGGGATATAAAAAGTAATTGGGGGATATTTTACTGTTCATGCCAGCATGGTTTTTTTCAATACTGGAAATCAAAACCGGCATGATTTTTCCATGCCGGCATGAACAGTAAAATATCCCTCAATTACTTTTTATATTCCCCAATTAATCCTTCTTATAAATTTGAATAAACAACCAAACATTGAACTACATCTACATGAGCAAATATTCTAGATTTTATTAAATTTAAGACCCTTCTGAAATTACAATAAACCAAGTAAGAAAGAGTGAATACTTTTAGCTATTGAAAATCCTTTTAAGTGTAATTGAGTCCAATTACATAGATGTACAGAAATAATAACCAACAAAGCTCCGGTCATAACCCCCAACCACTGGGAGTCGTGGAGTTGTGGATGAGCTTAGAAATGCATCAGTAGTACTTGGATTTAGTAAGAGGTGTTGTACATTTAACATCATCCATTTCCTCTTCCTCCCCAAATAGTTAATTCTATCCCATTTATGTAAACCAACATCAAATCCCCTCAATTTGCTATTCTTCTTTTCATTTTTCACCATGAATTCGCGATTTTCCTCCTCTTCCAGCTTGACCTGTTCTCTCTGTCTAAACCAATTGTTAGCAAATGGTTTCTTCTTCTGGAACTGGTCAGTTTTTGCTGGTATCTGTTGTCTATTTTCATGCTGCATAAGAATAGATCTACTATCATTTTCTTTATCTTCCCAAAATGGGTTCTCTTCGTAACGCTCACCGCCGTTACCACCGGAGTTACTATTTGCAGGGAAAGGAAAACCACCACCACCACCCAATAACTGATCTGTTTGCTCTGATTTTTTCCCCTTTTTGCTAACAAGGAGACCAATCATGGATGCTGCTCCTCCACGGATCCGTTCTTTCATAGGATTAGGAGATCTCTTCTTCTTGTTCTTGTACTGGTTTTCTTTTCCCATCAAAGAAGATTCATCATCCTTGAAATCAATAACAGACCATTTTTCTTCTTCTTCTTCATTTTGTTCTGGTTTCTCAGAATGATTCTCCATTGATGGTGATTGTCTTCTTGCTACAATAACATCTCTAGCCTCAATCTCAGCTCCTTGAACTGCAAGCCTCTGTAATAATGGTCTCTTTGATGAATGGTACTCTTCTACAGATATACATTTGGCATAAAACAGCTCCTGATTACAGTAACAAGTACAAATTAAGCTGGATTTTGGATTCAATTACAAGAATTATAAATCTAATTATAATGAGAACCTAGATCTTTGATTTCTTACCTGTAAAAATAGCAATTTTTCTCTGACGATTGTAGCGTTCTCAAGAGTAGGTGGAGCAGTGATCAGAGTTTCTAGCAATTGAATTCGAAAATTGGATACCTCGAGTTCTTGAATGATTCCTTCGTTTTTGAGACCGATTAAGTTGAGGATTTTGTGGAAAGATTCTTGTTGCCATTTAAGGTTGTCTGATTGTTGCTTAGACAATTTCCGATCAGCTGATTCTAATCTTTTCTTTTTTAAGGATGCAGAGGAGAATGGAATAATGTTTTTACATAGAGAAGTGATTGTATCATGGATTGATGAGTAGTATGTTGGTGTGTAACTGTACACCATTTTTCTCTTTCTTTTCTTACTCTGATGATGATTATTGATCGGATTGAAATATATAAAAAAAATTGCTTCTTGATTGATTCAAAAGATTGTGAGATTTTCTGGATGAAATTTTGAAAGACGTCTGAAGAGAGAGTTTATGTTGAGATTTTAATTTTAAACCACTTTTCTCAACGGTAACATGAACTAGCCGTTGTCAGAGTGATGTTGGGCTGCTGAGCTAAGTTGGGACCTATGGTGAGCGTGCGGCGTGCCAACAAACGTGCGACATGTAAGAAAAGAAGCCCACTGCAAACGAAATAGGAGAAGGATCCATTGATTCGGTGATCGTCAATCTTGTGATCATAACCAAAAGCATTTGGTGATATAGGTATTTCTTTGTGTTCTCACGGTACAAATCATTTTTTTTATTTTTTTGACAATCTGCCGTCTTAATACAAACTCTTAAAACATATCTGGATTGCCAAGGAGGATGCATACCCATATTGACAGAGCTCACTAAGTTTTTACAGTCAGACCTCTAACAGAGAGGAATGCACTAGGATATCTATCATTGCCTAAAGATCAAGCTGTTCTGAAACACTGAACCTCTGGAAAATAAATAAACACTACTTAATAATAACCACCAAACTAGATATATTGCATTGTATCAAAATATTATGGAATTAGTTTTGCAAGAGCTACCATACTACTAAATAATCCAACAGGAAAATTGTCTACTCTTTCCATATCAAAAAACATATAAGATATAACCCAACCCAATTTCTATCCTGGAAATGAAAAACAAAAGGTTTGAAAAAACATAAAGATAGAAAAATCATCAAAAGGTCATCACTTGAAACACTTGGCATCCAAAAGTGCTTCGCCCTCGAAAGGTTCTTGATCTTCTATCATTTGATTCACCCTTTCCTTCTGGTTTTCATCAGATATATCAACCTTTGTCCACTCGTAGAGTTCCATGTCATAGCATTCATCCATAATGAACTGGGGTATCTCTGGCCCGCGGAACAACCACAATCCCTTCACCTTGAAAGGTGCCTCTGTACCAATGATAAGCATCTTCCCGAATGCATACTTACGAGCTAAATCCATACGTTGCAGAAAACCACCGACCTTGTTCAATGTGACAAAAGAAACGAGGTTCTCGTCATTGTATTTGTAGTCGCAGAACCATAGAGAGTAACCTTCTGGATCGTACATGTCCCAAAATCCTGCAAATTAATTTAAACGCCACAGCTGAGACAACCATAATCTATATTCTAACGAGCTTCTTGTTCTTTAATATGTCCACAATACTAAGCCCGCTTTTAAAGAGAAATATCAATACAAATCTACTACATCAGCAAGTTGAGTGACAGAACCAGACAGAGTTCAATAAAATTAGGTGAAATTTAAAACAAGAAATTCAGGGGGGTCCTTTGATTAATATGAGAAAACAGGTTGGCTATCACTATATGGTGATCTATAAGGATATTACTTATCAACTAAGCACCCATGTTATAGTTCTTAGATGAACTTTCAACATTATTTCCTGAGGCTAGTATGGGGATGATCAAGGATGTTCTGATGATCTTTCCATTTAACACACCCTAAGAATCATCATTTTTAAGATTTCTATAACCATATACAAAAGAGTTCTAAAACCTACAAAACCTACAAAACGCGACACAACCAAGAAACAAATACATGTTGATTCCAAATTGATATTATGAAACAAATACAAGTTGAACACATCAACTTGTTCCAAGGCCTTGTTCAAAATTAAGAGATTTGATAGGCACGGAAAATTGTGTTTTTTGCTGTTGCCAACCTTCAATAGCAAATATGAACGCCACTAGAATTAGACGACTTTGCTCTGCAAATTGGCTTTTTATTTGAAACATAAGCCCTAAGCCCTAAAGCTTAATTAAAGTGCTAAGATATAATATAGCTTGGAATAACGAAAATTGCTAATAGGGGGTGTACCGAAATCCACAAGACAAAACATATATTGGTAAGGGCAATACCCCCTATTAGGGTCAGCCCTAGAAAAACCAAGTGGATTTTAGCAAGGGCAATACCCCTATTAGGGTCAGCCCTATTAGACATACTCACTCAAAACTTGTAAAAGAATGTAAATGAGGATTGAGAGAATAAAAAAGTGGATATTCTTGGAGAGTCGCAACTAATCCTGGTAGTGCAAAATATATCACAGGTACCAATCTGATTGTTAAGTGAAGTGACATTACCTTTAATAGCTACCTCGCGGAAATTAGTTTTGGTGTTCGAGTAGAGTCTCTTCCACTCATCCAATATCATTGTACTAGGGGGGAGCGAATCGAGAGGATTCTTAGCCTTAGGCTTTGGTGCCTCATCCTGCTCAGGGACTTCTTCTGCTTTAGGCTTGCTAGGCTCCTTCTTTGGTTCACTTTTTGCCTTGGGCTTCCCAGCTTCTTTAGGCTGAGCAGCAACCTTTGCAGATGGAACTGGTGGAATAGATTCTGCCTGCTTTACCTCACCCAACAGTTTCACGACATTAGGTTGGTTAACCATGGTCCAGAAGTATCTTTCAACATGGGGGAAGTCCTTGGTAAAGTTTTTGGTCAAGATAACACTCCAGCCCATAGACAAATTGCATGTCATGATTATGTCAGCAAGTGTGACACGGTGTCCAACCAGATACGTGTTTGAAGCAAGATACGAGTCCAGAGCAGCTAATGCTCTCTTTAGGCCAGCGATGGCAGCTTCCTCAACCTTGTAACAGGAACAAAATTTGCAAATAAGTTAATCCAGATGGAACAAACAAGATCTAACTGAAAAAAAGGAAAAACACAAAACGAATTTCAACCAACCTGTGGCACAAATGGCATATAACCCAATCGTGGATACATCCAGCGCGACAAATTAGAATCGACCTCCAAAGACGAAAAATCAATCCATTGCTCAACATGACCCTATTTCAAACAATAAACTGAATTAATAGCATATCAATCATCAAAAGGAAACAGAAAAATAAATAAAAGAGAAGAAAGAATAAGCTGGTGAAAAAAAAATGGCGTACATATTCAATCAAGGACGAACCAAGGAGAGGGTTGCCTTCCTTCAAGCGAGCAACTGAAGAAAAGAAAATAAACAAATAAGTTGCATACATGTTTGCAAAACAATCATCCCTCAGGTGTTTAAAAAAAGAGTGAAGCCTCACCATAACGTGCTATGGCATTACTCTCAAAAACAGGTCCATCTGGAGTTTCAAGAACAGGAATCTGCACACGACAAGCAAACACACATAAGGAGAAGGCACAAAATTAAGCTACAGTTTTCTCTCTTAACTACAAGAATGTACCTTTCCAATTGGGTTCATCTTAAGAAACTCAGGAGTCTTATTCGTGACACCGAATGCAAAATCCTTGACCACTTCAACATCAACACCACTGTATTCCGCAGCAATGAGTGCCTTAAAAAGGTTCTTGTGTGGAAGCGGCCCATATAACATCTACAACATAGCACGAACAGAGAAACTATAAAGAAACTATAAACAAATAGAAAAATGTTTGGAAATAACAATCATGGTAATAACGAAGATAAAATTTAGTCCTCAAATCATATAAAGAAAAACATCCAATGACAATTTAAAAAAAAATATTAAAAAAAAAATATATTCTCCATTCTCCAAGTTAGGTCTATCAGTATCAGTATCTAACAAATACTGTTTTTCCACAGATTTTTTTTTATGCTATTAATCTAGTACCATAAAGATCAACCTCTTAAATAATGATAAACCATAAACTTCTCTATACAATCACAGAATCTAACCCCAAAACAGATCACTAAGTAAAAAAAAATCGTAATCACATAAATTCAAAACTCAAATAAACAATTGGTAAGGAAATATAGATAGTTAGAAATCTTACCAGAGGAGCCATAGCGACGACAATATTTTACTTCGATACCAGATCTGATTGAAAACAAAGAAACAAGAATCAGATCACGTAATACAACGATCATATAACTCGAACACGAAGAACAAATTGAACCGTGATATAATTCTGGTGAACGATTTTAGGGAAATTTACCTGAGAGAGAGTTTTCTTCGTTAAACCCTAGATCCTCAAGAGAGAGGAAAGAGAGACGGAGTGTGTTTGGCTTTCAATTGAAAGGTGTGTGCTGGCTGTTGAGAGATATAGATCAGCGGAAGATGAACCAACGGACATGATATATTCTTAGGCTTAGTCTAATTGCTGACCGACATCCACGTCAAGCACGGCAACCTCCTTAGTTTTTATGGGCTGATTGGTCATCCACGCTATCCTGGGACCACTATAGAACGTTGTTTGGTTCAGTGGTCAGCGTTGTTTGGTTCAAGATGTTTTAAATCTCACCAAGTAGATCATAAAATTTATCTCCTCGCGCCTTGAACCGTTCAAATAAGAACACTTTTTTGAGCGCCGAACTGCCTCGGGCCGTTTAATCTCGCTGATAGTTGAACTGCGAGCACTTGCTAGGAGAGAGAACTTTAACTTTTTTCTCACAATTATCTTTTGATTTGCAACACTTTTTGGCCAATCTAGCAGTTCAATCTAGCCCATAGGACTTAGCCTACGGAAAAGTAGGGAGATCGGTGCTATGTTTGGAAGTGGAAGTATTTTTGGAAACAAGTGTTTTTGACAAGTTATTCATGGAAGGGTTTTTAAGAAGTTCTAAGAAGTTCTTGCATGGTCTATAGGTAGTCTCCAGATGAGACTAACTCATTCGTTTTGAAGGAGCACTCAATCAATTCCACTATGGGGAAGGAGGAAATCAAGATTAGGGGGGAGATTATCCCCGTCTAGGAAAAAAAAAAAAAAAGGAAAAAACAAAATGTCCTACGCAGGGGACTGTCCAAAGGCGAAAAGATATTGTTACACGGGAGACAGTCCCCCATGTAGCCTTCTTTTTTCACACGAGAGAAAATCATAGTCTCCACTATATGAAAGAGTTGTGGGTGAAAGCGGGGCGAAAAACCCCTATAGTGGACTCTAATTTGCACTAATTGGTAGTCACTTTTTCAAAATGAAGGAGTGATGCTACCCATAGAATTTGCTCTAAGCAATTGTAAGAGGTACAAAGAAGTTGAAAAGTGCAACCAAATTACCGACGAGGATATGCACTACATGCGGAGGCTCGGGGTTCAGGCATGTCTGTATTCACGCCGATTGCAAACAACTATCACGTATCACCAAACAACGACAATATAATGGCAGGTGGAAGTGACGATAATAAGTGCAGATGGCTACTAGCGGTCTTCTCACAAGCAAGCTCTAAAAGCATATCCTGGTATTTTAATTTTGTTGCCGAAAGATAAAATTTATTGATTGAATACAACAATCTCAGATACATCAAAAGTGAAATACATGATAAAATACAAATGTCTTATATCACAATAACAAGTACATTATAGTACACCAATATATATACTAAGAATATGAACTTCAAACCGAAGTCCGATGATTTTTTAGGGACGGTCAATGAATTAAGATTCGGCATGATTTGAATAAACCGATGTCTTCTTCATTATTTTCTATGTTAAGATATAATTGTCCCAAAAGGAAGTAATACGCACCCAACATCATTATGATTGCTTCCATTAGTTATCGATCTTCACAAAAATAGAGAACGACGTATGCCATGATGAATCGCCCTTATATATATATATGATTGCACCAACCGATTGAAACACCTTTAACGTTATGAGAGACTGCTTCACAAACATTTAACAACCATTTATAATCCATTTGAGAAGAATTTATATCGAAAATAAAATAGAAACTGGTTAATAGAATATTTGAATGTCACTTGAATCAACGATGTTTTATTTAATACTGATATATGCAAATACTACTTGCAACCAAATATGTGAAGAAAATATAAAAAATTCAGATCAAATCCAACAGATTTGGATCACAATTAAAATGTTTAGAAAATATTTGGGAGATCGGGAATTAGAAAAAAAAACAATCACAAATGGAGGGGAGGAACGGGGTGATGTCATCTCTGATTTATAATACTTTTTTTTTGGCTTAATCATATTTTTTATTAGTCATTAGAAACTCAAAGAATACAAAAGAACTTCAAGCCAAGACAATCCAAGGCCAAGCACCAAAAAAAAAACATATATACACTTGGGTACAGGAAGTAAATGACCTAAAGTATGAGGTATATTCACATTCCAAAATACCCAAAAATGATGGTTTACTATCATAAATCACTACTTCCACTTTATTTAGCATTGCCCCTTTCTTCACCATTTTATCCGCTGAGAAATTCACCTCCCTGAAAGAATGCTTGAAAGAGATACATCCCGGAGAATTATTTATTCTCTACCAACGATATACGACCATCTAAGGAATTTTGTTAGATATGAAAGCTATTAAACTTGTTTTGAATCCAGATTGAAGCACACATCAACAATTTTCTGCCTCGCAGCTCATTCCCCAACACCTATTAGAGCCATCACTTTAGCTACATAGTTGGTGGTTATTTCCAAACCACCCGCCACAACACCCACTTCTGCCAACAAAACCACAGACAAATAATCCAAAATTCCACCTGGATGCTCCATCACAACAAATAAGGATTTTGGCAACTTGAGAAATCATTCCTTCACCATATTGTTGTGAAATTTTATACCATTTATTCCAAAGGTCAATAAAATCTGCAGATCATACATGCTACTCCACATACTGCCTTTGATTCTCACACTACATTCCTTCATAAAACTCAGTACTTTACGCTTTACATTTTCAGAGTTAGGCATTGCATCATCATACGTCATTCGATTTCTATAAAACCATCATTCCACCATCAGTACAAAAGAGCAGATGTACCATATCTATTTTATATCAACACTTTTAGATTTTACAAGATCAATAACCTCCTCAAAGTTATAAGGATTTATAAACTGAAATATTCCACCCGACCAAAAACATATAATCTCACTAAAGCTACAGCTCAAAAGAATATGATCCATAGTATCTTGACCATTACCACATAAGTACCACTTAGAAACGTTTTAAAGCCTTTTTTTATGACAGTCTCCTTCGTGGCACAAGTGTAGATGACATAATATAGCATCTACCTAATACTAACAGCTGTACAGGTTCAACGAGCTAGAGTGCTGAGAGAGAACCTAGGTCGAGGTCAGATAGACGATTCTTTAGTATGTTCAAGACTTATAGGACATCATATATACTCTCATAATCACGACCCGAAAACGAAGATCAAATCGCGTGCACGATCTGAGTTCTGGAACCCACAGCGAAGATAGAGACCAAAGACATTGCTGGAAGTCAGGACTGAAAGACCGCGACCTGGAGTAAGGGCTCGTGACAAGGATTACTACCTAATTAAGTCGAGGAGATCATTCCAAAGGAAGTAATTTTTGAGTGGATAATAACGTCATCTCCAACTAGATTAAGGCGGTTTCCAATTAGACATGCTTCCGGCGTGATAGCTACACTAGCATAAGTAGTCATAAAGGGTATGCTAGTAAACCAAGTACAATGTGCATAACTTTTACTGATCAATAAGAATACTTTTCAGTGATTCTTTCTCTTGGTACCTTATGGACTGACAATCTGACTAACAGAGAAGATAACCACAGTTCCCGTAAACAAATCTTAATCGAGATAATCACATGTAAGAGCACCGAAATTGATCAGGATTGGTGATCAACTAGACAAATCATCAGATCATAACTCTGTGTAGGTACGTGTACGAAGTCTCTACTCCCATGACACGAAATATGCATCTTCATTGGTGCTAGAAACAACTTTTAACATCTAAATTATGATTGATTTATGAATATCATGATAGGTCATAACCTTGATGTTTGGAAAATCCTAATCTTGGATAAAATGCGATTCCTCTAAAAAAAAATTGTTATATGTGCATGATTTCTTGATTGGAAAATGTACATCTATGATTTGTTATGCATAAAACGTATTGATTTCAGACATCTCATGATAATTAACATGAATCATCCATATCATAATCATCTTAATACAAATTTGAACATGATATGCATGAATAACATCTAATATTACATTCTGATCATAACGATGCATCACTTCTTCGATCTTTTTTTAATCTTGTTAATGATGAATGTTCTGAGCATTACTAGACTGAGCTGCTTTGAATCTTGTTATCGATGAATGTTTCGAGCATTTTGATCTATCTAGCATGCTATCTCACAATATCTAAGCTCTATCATCACAAATTGAATCATTTTAGTCAAGAATCATGTAGATTTGGCCTTTTTTATCCTTTTCTCATCAAGAAATCATAAAAACATGATCTGAGTCCTTCGTCAAATAATTAGGTGCATAGACGTCATAATTTATACAGATCTAGCTTTATCTTATCATTTTGATTTTGCACATGTATAAATATCCACATGATTAGATTTTTATAGCATTATATTAACAAACTGTTGTGATCTGAAAAGGCGAGTGATGTGATTTTGAAAGTTGTTGTAAAGTGGTAAGAAAGATGTCGTTCTCTCGAACTTGTGAAGGATTTTTTTAGACTTAAATTCAAAACTAAAATAGAAAAATCACTAATAATTATAGCAAACACTGAAAAAGTTGATATCAATATTAAAAGAATACTGAGGCTAAGATTCCACTATTTTCCAAGTTCAAAGCGATTTAACCCTATATTTATATTCATGCAATTTTCTCGTTCAATTTGATTCTAAACTATTGCAACAAGTAGATTCTCAAAATAACAAGTGTAAATCCGAAGCATAGAACATCAAAAACCTAGGTCCAAGTATGCTCTATCAAAAGAAATCACAATTGTTTAACAAAAATCATTCAAACAATTTTCAATCAAGGAAAATAATCATATAATAATTGCAAATAAATAGATAAATAAGGATATACCACTTCTTGTTGGAAAAATAGCTTCCTCTATCGCCTCAGCAATGGGGTTTAGCTCCTCATATTAATCATGGTCTCAAAATATATGTTTACGGCTCAAAAGATGATTAAAATGATGAAAAGTGATAAAACAGCCGATTCGCAACAGTGTATATGTGTTACAGAATCTCTGTTACAAAGGAGGAACAGTGGCTAAAGACCTAATGCAACCACAGTTGGTAAACGATACACAGTTTCTGCTGTTGAAAAACGATAGTTCTCTGGGACAGATACTTGTGCGTTTTATGTTCTTCTTGTTCTTGATGTTGCAAAGCAGAGAAAAAATGTTCAACTCGTGATTTCAGCTTCCTGTTCTCTTCTAAACCTCCCCAAAGTGTACATAACCCCTTTGTGACTCCCAGCAAACCTTTTTATAGCCAACAGAAGCCCTAAAACTCGATATAATTCCTTGCTTTCTTTGGCAGAAAGTCTCGGACTTTTCTTTCCCTGCCAAGCTTCTCTACGCGTTTCTGAGATTTCCAAATCCTCTAAAACTCTTCTTTGTATAGATGAGAATCTTTGGGAAACTTATCTACGATTTAGTCTCCCTGAAATTCCAAAAATAAACTCCACAGGACCCGTAACTTTCATCACCTATGTTTCGGTCCAACTCGACTATGCACCACCTTCTCGTCGAACAAAACATCCATACCAAATAAGTTGTATTGACAAAAACAAAGCCTAGCCCATGAAAATCGCCAATTGAATCTCGTTAAAACTGGTCCAAATCATCAACCCTAATTCTGCCATTAAAACACCAATTTTCCCGCCAAAACGTTCTTTTGAAATGAAAGAGATGGAGTGCCCCTTAACCTCTCGATGGGGTGCCTTTAGCGGTGACTTGGGGGTGTCCTGAGGGTGCCCCTTAGTAATTTGGGTACCCCTTATCCATAGTGAGAGTCCGAATAACAAGTGTCCTCCGGGCGCTTTTACCAACTTTTCGAGCCGATTTTTCCAAAAATGTTTATTGGCCAAAAATACCTACACACACATAAAACACCATAATAAGTACAAAAATGAGCACTATTAATATATAGAATCGAGACAAATTAGACACAAAAATGTATCTATCAAATACCCCAAACCTATTATTTGCTAGTCCTCGAGCAAAAATAAAATAAAATCCTAACTCACCTGTCGCAGCATCGTCGATTGCATTTAGTGTATGTAATAAGCCTTTAAACCCCTAGGTGGCCCTAGTGGCCGAGTTATAGTCTCGGGAGGGTTTACAGAGGTGTACCCACAAAACCTTTACTCAGACCCTAACTATCTACGCGTAACCTTGAAGGCACTAAAGAATCTCCTTGGTTGGCATACTTATTGATTACAGGAGGAAGTACCCTGATGCGAAATTCCAATTGATGTACCCGAGTTAGCACTCAAGCATACTAAAATTCATATATAAGTCACAGAGCTCTACTCAGACAGTCGCACTATGGACATCAATACCCGGAGTCAAAACTAATCACATGGATAGATCAAGAAGATGGATATAGAGAAAAACATAGATGGTTTTGATGTTTACTAAGTGAATGGTGTTTCCCATATCTCAATCAAGGCCTCCGCCAAAATGAACCTATCCTAATGGACTCGAGATACTAGTCACGGACTAATATCAACACACTGGCATATACAAGGGAACCAGTGGTCGATAATCCTAACTCTAGGTCAACACAACTGGCATATACAAGGGTTCCCGTGGTCGACTTTATTGAATTTATTCCAGTTGGTCTGATGGTCTGGTCTCACTTTTTTTTTGGTATCTCAATCACTCTAATTCACCCTAGCATTGGTAACAACTTGATTCGTGGGCCCCACCTAATCACTTAGAGAAACATAGTTTAAAAACAAAACAAAATAAAAACAGAAGTGAAAAGGACTCAACGAGATATGGTGAAACTATCATGTTATTTCTAACACCTGAGCTCTGTGCTTTTATGAATAGACTCTTTAGATGTTGCCATCTAATCAGATTGGTTCCTCAACTCCTATAACCAAAATGCTTCCATCCACTTAGATTGGTTAGTGCCATACTTAATAAGCATAAATTTCTAGGCTCTGGAGTTTATTTATTGTAACAAAAAGGTAACAAAATTTTCTACCCCACCCCCAAACTTAAATCTAACATTGTCCTCAATGTTTCTAATTAAAGAACAGTACCAAAAATACAAGTAACATGGGGAAATAGTAAAGAGAGAAGTCGGAAAGATAGTACCTGGGTGAAGTATAACCAAAAACCTACAAAAATAATATACAACATACAAACCGCCTCGATGGTCAATCAAGGTAAACATGGTCCTCCGTAGGGACCTCCTCAACATCATTTGTAGGAAAAGGCTCTAAAAGGGCTTCAATCGCCGACCGTTAACCTTTGAAGAACTACTACCATCCGTGTCTCAATCTCAATAGCGCCATGAAGAAAAACAGTACGGACCACAAAAGGACCGGTCCACCGAGAGCGCAACTTCCCGGGAAATAGATGCAAACGAGTGTCATACATAAGAACTTTTTGACTAGGAGAAAATGACTTTCGTAAAATATTCTTATCATGCACAAGTTTCATTTTGTTCTTATACTCTTTAGCACTATCGTATGCATCTCTACGAATCTCGTCCAACTCATTGAGCTGGAGCTTTCTGTGAGCTCCTGCCTTGTCAAGTGAAAAGTTTAAGTTCTTAATAGCCCAATAGGCTTTATGCTCTAACTCGACAGGAAGGTGACATGCCTTTCCAAACACTAAACGATAAGGTGACATTCCAATGGGTGTCTTAAACGCAGTACGGTAAGCCCATAAGGCATCAGTAAGCCTCGACGACCAGTCTTTCCTATTAGGATTAACTGTTTTCTCTAGAATACACTTAATTTCCCTGTTGGAGACCTCTACCTGACCACTAGTCTGTGGGTGATATGGGGTTTCTA
Organism: Papaver armeniacum; assembly: GCA_023531295.1. Lineage (NCBI taxonomy): Eukaryota > Viridiplantae > Streptophyta > Magnoliopsida > Ranunculales > Papaveraceae > Papaver > Papaver armeniacum. The sequence continues at coordinate 252,824 of JAJJWW010014949.1, read as the reverse complement.
CTTTGTGGGTAATACCATATTGTTTCATTAAAAGAGAAAACGGTTTATTACAAAAGTGTGAACCTACATCACTAATTATAGCTCGCAGTGTACCAAAACGTGTAAGTATGTTCTCTTTCAAAAACTGGACTACGACCCTGTGGTCATTTGTTTTACACGGAACTGCCTCAACCTACTTAGACACATAGTCTGCAGCGACAAGTATGTAAAGATAACCTAAATAATTAGGAAATGGACCCATAAAATCAATGCCCCACACATCAAAGACCTCAATCACTAAAATAGGGTTCAAAGGCATCATATTTCTACGGGAAATGGTTCCTAACCCCTGGCAACGCTCACAAGAAACACAATGACTATGGGAATCTTTAAACAATGAAGGCCAGTAAAAACCACACTGCAATTCTTAGCAGCAATCTTCTTAGCACTAAAATGACCCCCACATGCATGTTCATGACAAAAGGAGATAATACTGGACTGGTCACTCTCAGGTACACATCTCCTAATTAATAATCTGGTCTGGACAATACTTAAAAAGATAAGGATCGTCCCAAAAGAAATGCTTAACCTCGGCTAAAAACCTAGAACGATCTTGCTTACCCCAATGTTGAGGCATTCGACCAGTAACAAGATAATTCACTATATTGGCATACCAAGGTGATTGGGAAACAAAGAACAATTGTTCATCAGGAAAGCTATCCCTTATAGGAAGGGAATCATTAGGGGAACTAACAACTAGCCTAGACAAGTGGTCTGCTACTACATTTTCTAGACCCTTTTGTCTCTAATGTCCGGACAAAATTCTTGTAACAAAAGGATCCACCTAATCAATCTAGGTTTGGTATCCTTCTTAGACAAAAGGTATTTCAAAGCGGATGATCGGTATAGATTACGATCTTAGAACCTAATAGGTAGAATCTAAACTTATCCAAGGCAAACACGATGGCTAACAGTTCCTTCTCGGTAGTTGTATAGTTCATTTGGGCATCATTCGAGTTTTGCTAGCATAGTAAATCACATGAAGTAATTTGTTTTCTCGCTGACCTAGCACAATACCTATAGCATAATCAAGCATCACACATAATTTCAAAGGGTAGGTTCCCGAGTTAGGTGCACGGACTATCTAGGCGAAGAGGTGAGTAAATTCTTAAGCTTCTCAAAAGCCTCTAAACAAGCATCATCAAAGACAAACTTAACATCTTTTGCAAGCAAATTGCAAAGAGGTCTAGAAATCAAGCTAAAATCCTTAATGAATCGACGGTAAAAACCTGCATGTGCCCTAGGAATGACCTAATATCTTTTACGATTTTTGGGACCTGTAACTAGAGCTGGCAAACGGGCGGGCCGGGGCTGGCTTGTTACGGGTTACACGGGTTCGGGTTAACACGGGCCAAAACCTGCGGGTTGATATTCTTCACGGGTGATCATTTCTTCAACCCGCACCTTTAACGGGTAAAGCTTGCGGGTTCACGGGTTAACCCGACTTGTTTAATTAATGTTAAAATTAAAACTTAATAGGCACATCCTGTAATTTAAGCTTTGATCTTCAATCTCAATTCAACACAAAAATCAAACCAGGATCCATTCAATTTGAACAAAAAATTCAATCAAGGATTCATTCAACACAAAAATCAAGAGCTATATCTGCATCTTCACAAGTATCCTAACATACATCTAAGTCTGCACTTTCTCAAACAGCATCAAGAAACCACTGTTTCCACCATTCAATCCCCCAAAATCATTACCAATAGCTCCAAGCCTCCAACTATCGAACTGAACACAATCAACATCATTTTAGGCCAAACCCAAAACCAGAAATCCCCAATTTTAACAGTTGTTTCTGTAATAAAAATTAGCCACCTTTGCTTCAGCGATTTCCTCCATTAACAACATCAAAGCCATCTTGGTTGACTGCAGCTGCTTGGATGAGGCTACTTGAAATCTTCCATACCATTCGAACCACTGAACTAGATATCGGCACCTTGCCATTAACATCAACCCCATTCATCGATATTTCCTTTTTCAATTAATTGAACTGATTTCCCCCTCCTTCAATTTCACATCCATTTCCACCTTTTCAAGCGGCTTTCGTGTCATCTACACCTCAAACCAGTTCAAACCCTAACTCAATCATATCACACAAACCTTAATTTCAGAACCCCGTCTTCCTTGTTCAAATTATCAACTCAAACATTTATCCAAATCTTCAAATTGGCTAAACCCATACTTTAATTCCTAAATTCATGATCAATTTCACAGTAATTAGTTATGAATTCAAAGAACCCTAAATTACACCCTCTGAATACCTTTTTCTTTGCGTCTCTAAATCACCTCCTTGAGTCACACAGCCATTTTTAATTTCTTTTTTAATATTTTCCTGCTTCTCTCGATCTCAAATAACGATTTCATTTCACAGAATCGTCACAGACGAAGAGCATGGGAGGAGAAGAAGAAAGAGGAAGACGAGAAAAGAGCACAAATTGATGGACGCTAGGGTTCTTTTCGGTTATATATGTTCGACACTTGGAATAAAGGTAAGGGCCTAAGGGGACACGCGGTGTGAAAATGGATCTACGGGTTTACGGGTTGTACCCCCGGTTTTACGGGCCGGGACGGGTTAGCCCGTTTTCCAACAAGCTAACATTTCTCCAACCCTAACCCGGCTTGTTTAGACACCAGCCGAGCCGGGTGCGGGTTTTTTACGGGTCGGGCCGGGTAAACCCGCGGGTTTTGGCTTGTTTGCCAGCTCTACCTGTAACGTCTTAATAAGGTCAACCTTGGCTTTATCTACCTCTATACCCTTTGAAGAAACGATGTGCCCTAACATAATTCTTGATTTAACCATAAAATGGCATTTTCCCAATTAAGCACTAAATTATTTTCCTTACACCTAGTCAACACTAATGTCAAATGATGCAAGCACTCATCAAAAGATGAACCAAACACCGAAAAATCATCCATAAAGACCTCTAGAAACCGTTCTACCATATCGGAAAAATATGCTCATCATACAACGCTCGAAAAGTTGCGGGGGCATTACATAGCCCGAAAGGCATGCGTCTATACGCAAAGGTACCAAAGGGACAGTAAAAGTGGTTTTCTTTTGGTCTTCTGGGGCAATAACGATCTCGATTATAACCGGAGTAGCCATCTAAGAAGCAATAATGACTATGTCCAAATAATCTCTAGTATTTGGTCGATAAAAGGAAGGGGAAAGTGATCCTTCCTTGTGACCTTGTTCAATTTCCTATAGTCGATACTGAGACACGCCATCCCGTGGTCACTCGGGTTGGGATTAACTCATTATTATCATTCCGGACTACAAGTGATACCCGATTTCTTGGGGACAACCCGAACAGGGGCTGACCCACTTACCGTCTGGAAATTGGGTAGATAATACCCGCACCTAACAACTTAAGCACCTCTTTTCGAACTACCTCTTTCATGTTAGGGTTCAGTCGACATTGCATCTCCCTAGAAGGTTTGGAGTCTTCTTCTAAATGAATCGATGCATACACACAAGAGGACTTATACCCTTAATGTCCGCTATAGTCCACCCTAAAGCTTCCTTATTGTCTTGAAGTACTTTTACTAGCCTACTTTCCCGATCACTATCCAAATCGGAAGCTACAATCACGGGTAAAGTCTCGTATGAGGCTAAAAACACATACTTTAGAGTGTCGGGTAGTGGTTTTAGGTCCAACTTAGGAGGCTCTTCTAAAGAAGGAATTAAGGTAGTCTCAGAAACTGGTAATGGTTAGAACCTAGCTTTTCATCTATCGTTGTCTAACACGGGGTAGAATCTAATAGAGCATTCACTTGTTCAATAGTGCTATCGTCATCAAAATCTAAACCAAAATGGGATAGACAACTTTCTAATGGGTCTTCGAGATAAAATGTTTGGTAATGACTCTGAACTAAGGCTTCTATCATGTTCACCTCTTCAACACATGTGTCATCTAGCTCATAAGGTAGCTTGCGACATTAAAAATGTTCATCTCCATAGTCATATTACCAAAAGATAAATTCATCACACCATTTCGACAGTTAATGATCGCATTAGACGTAGCTAAAAATGGGCGACCTAATATCACAGGCATCTGGTTCTCTGGGTCGGGGACAGGTTAGGTATCTAGGACCACGAAATCCACTGGATAAATAAACTTGTCTACCTCAATAACACCTCGAGGAATTTTAACGCACCTATCACCTAACCGCAATGTCATCCGAGTAGGTTTCATTTCACCAAGTCCTAGTTTGTAAGTACACATGGTACGCAGCGAAGTTCACACTCGGCTCCTAAGTCAAGTAAAGCTTTTTCTACCCGGTGTTACCTATTGTACAAGCAATGGTAGGGGAACCCGGGTCTTTGTACTTTGGAGTTGTGGTGTTCTGAATGATTGAACTTACGTGACTAGCTAAAAAGGCTTTCTTATGGACGCTAAGTTTTCGCTTTCGCGTACACATATCCTTAAGGAACTTGGCATAAGCAGGAATTTGCCTAATTTCATCTAATAAAGGAAGGTTTATGGTAACTTGCTTAAAAACCTCCAATATATCATTAAAGTTCGATTCCTTCTTTGTTGGTACTAATAGTTGGGGAAACGAGGCTCTAGGCACGTAATCGGACCTCTCGGAACCGAATTGGCATCATCGAAATTTTATCAGTCTCCTCAGCTTGTGGTGGTCCTGAGGGGTGAGATCCTGAGGGGTGAACTACAGTATGTTCACTATCGGGCATGGTTACCTGATTGTCTAAAAGTCTACCACTCCTAAGGGTTCTAATAGCATTCAACTGATTCGATGATTTTGCACCTACTTCACGAACTCCTCTAGGGTTGGGTAGTGTTTGACTAGGAAACTTACCTCTTTCTCTCAAAGACTCATTTATCGACTAACTCTGGTTTTTAACTCGGAAATAGCCTCGACTATTTTCTTGTCCTATCCTGTTACTAGCTTGTAGACTTTGTTCTACTGATAGATGAAATTTTGCAGTTTGTTGAGTTAACAAGTTGAGAGACTCCTCTAAGCTTAGGATTTTCTTATCTGACTGATTCTGAAACTGAGCTGGTCCTGAAGTATTCTTAGTATAACCAAAACCTGGGGGAGCATTAGAATTACTAAACTGACCTTGATTATGGCCCTTAGACCACGAAAGGTTCGGATGGTTTCTCCAACCGGGATTATAGGTTTCGAATATGGGCCAAACTTCGATTGGTTATCAAATCTAGTGTTATTATAGAGAGCATTGGCTTGCTCTTCATTATTCGGCCTTCCCAAAAAGGCTCCAATCTACCACTAGTCCGACCCACTTCTAAAGCTTCTAACCTTTTTGCTATTGCGGCAATTTTGGCATCCGATTCAAAGCCTCCTTCTACCCTATTAACGTTTCCTCCGCAAGAAGAATTGTTTTCGGGGTTCCCTATTATTTTCCCATTGTTGGGTCTTTTCGGCGATTTCATGCAAATATGTCATCGCCTCATCAACATTTGGTTTTCAAACCCACCAGATAATAGATTCTTCCCGTGGTTGTAGTGGAATAATCTAAACCCTCATAAAAGATCCGAACTAACCTAACCTTTTCGAGACCATGATGAGGACATTGGGCTAATAAATCATTGAACCTTTCCAAATACCTATACAAAGATTCTCCCTCCTGTTAAGAAAACGTGCAGATTTGCATCATAATAGACGATGTTTTGTGCCTAGGGAAAAACTTGTTCAAACAGTGGATGTAAGTTGTTCATATGTTTCTATTGAACTGAAGCCAATCTATATAGCCACGATTTGGCTTTATCTTTCAAGGAAAAAGGGAATAACCTGAGTTTCAAAGCATCATCATCAAGGTTTCTAATCTTTAGGGTACTACAAATTTCCTCAAAGTCCCTAACATGGAAATAAGGGTTTTCATTTTCTTTCCCTAAGAAGATTGGGAGCAACTGTAAGGTCCCAGGTTTAAGTTCATAATTTACTTCCGTTTCAGCTAACCTGATACACGAGGGACGAGTAGTCCTAGTCGGATTCAACAAATCTTTCAAAGTTGCCATTTCTGGCACTATCGGAATTTTAGGGATTGTCTCCTCAAACTGACGTTCAAAAACGGACTCTTCAAAAATAGACTTTCTAAATTGAGGTAATCGAGACGCTAATTAGAACTACTAGGTTTCTCTTTAACAAATCTACCTAGGGCGTCTCTTTTACGTTCAGGCATGCAAAAGAATAAGGAAGGGGATTCTATGCAATCACAAATCAAGGCCGACTCAACCAAAGCAAACCTAGAGATTTCTAGCAAACAAAAAGCATGATGGCTCCACTTAGATTGTTTCTAGACCAGGTTCTAATCTTTCGAAAGGGAATTCGTTACAATTTAAGCAAACCCCTCTGAAATCAATCCGAGTCAAAGTAAGTTGAATAGAGGCGAGGGAGGCTCAGTGGAGCTTTGATACCCAAGGCCTCACCGGAATTACAAGGTGGCGCAGTCACGCATTCAACTCACAGAAACCTTCATGAACTTCGAAGTGTGCTTAAAAGAGTAACCAATATTTTTCGAATGACTTTCCTATTAAGCTCGTTACCCTATCGGTCTTGTTCTAGTCAAAATTTTAAGGCTTAGGTTCGCGTAGGTTACGTGTTCCTAAGGCGGACAAGAAGAGAACGGTGATGAAATCCGAACCCTTATCTTGTATGGCCAGGCCTTGCCCTTTACTAGAAAATTAAAGCAGTATGTATTCAAGTCCTCAACATATATGCAAACGAAGGAATCCAAGAACTCGGCGACGGGGGATTCGCGAGTGTTCGGAATCTTACCTCCCGTTCCGTGGCGGGGGATGAATCGGTTGTAGTCGACTTCGCCACCGACTCCTATGTCAAGATTTAACCCAAGGTGCAGAGACAATATCATAATTGTCCTCCTTCTCTCGCAAAACAGCTTTATATTTAAAAGTATCCTTCCGTAGGGTAAAAATAAAAATAATGTCCAAAGTCCAAAAAGAAAAGAAAAATTACAAAAATAATAAACCCTAATACAATTTTTTTTCTTTTTTTTTTTTTTTAAAATAAACAAACCCTAAAAACAAAATAACTAAAATAAAATTGTCTTCTTTTCCGTTCTTTTCGCTTTAATCTTTAGCTCCAAGTCTTTTCGAAATCACCAAACTCCTTGGCTCAATTTTCTTTATGATCCGGAACCTGTAGACAAAAGAAAAATACCCAAAAACGTAAAAAGAACAAAAAAACTAAAAAATAAATAAATCTAAAACCCTAAAAACAAGTCCGCGTCGGCGGCGCCAAAAATTGATGTGATTTTGAAAGTTGTTGTAAAGTGGTAAGAAAGATGTCGTTCTCTCAAACTTGTGAAGGATTTTTTTAGACTTAAATTCAAAACTAAAATAGAAAAATCACTAATAATTATAGCAAACACTGAAAAAGTTGATATCAATATTAAAAGAATACTGAGGCTAAGATTCCACTATTTTCCAAGTTCAAAGCGATTTAACCCTATATTTATATTCATGCAATTTTCTCGTTCAATTTGATTCTAAACTATTGCAACAAGTAGATTCTCAAAATAACAAGTGTAAATCCGAAGCATAGAACATCAAAAACCTAGGTCCAAGTATGCTCTATCAAAAGAAATCACAATTGTTTAACAAAATTCATTCAAACAATTTTCAATCAAGGCAAATAATCATATAATAATTGCAAATAAATAGATAAATAAGGATATACCACTTCTTGTTGGAAAAATAGCTTCCTCTATCGCCTCAGCAATGGGGTTTAGCTCCTCATATTAATCATGGTCTCAAAATATATGTTTACGGCTCAAAAGATGATTAAAAGGATGAAAAGTGGTAAAAAAATTGATTCGCAATAAAGTGTATATGTGTTACGTAATCTCTGTTACAAAGGAGGAACAGTGGCTAAAGACCTAATGCAACCACAGTTGGTAAACGATACACAGTTTCTGCTGTTCAAAAATGATAGTTCTCTGCGACAGATACTTGTGCGTCTTATGTTCTCCGTGTTCTTGATGTTGCAGCAGCAGAAAAAAATGTTCAACTCGTGATTTCAACTTCGTGTTCTCTTCTAAAACCTCCCCAAAGTGTACGTAACCCCTTTGTGACTCCCAGCAAACCTTTTTATAGCCAACAAGCCCTAAAACTCGATATAATTCCTTCCTTTCTTCGGCATAAAGTTTCGGACTTTTCTTTCCCTGCCAAGCTTCTCTACGCGTTTCTGAGCTTTCCAAATCCTCTAAAATTCTTCCTTGTATAGATGAGAATCTTTGGGAAACTTATCTACGATTTCGTCTCCCTGAAATTCCAAAAATAAACTCCACAGGACCCGTAACTTTCATCACCTCTGTTTCGGTCCAACTCGACTATGCAGCCAATTCTGGTCGAACAAAACATCCATACCAGTGTTGTATTGACAAAAAAGGCCTAACCTATGAAAATCAGCAATTGAATCTCGTTAAAACTGGTCCAAATCATCAACCCTAATTCTGCCATTAAAACACCAATTTTCCAGCCAAAACGTTCTTTTGAAATGAAAGAGATGGAGTGCCCCTTAACCTCTGATGGGGTGCCTTTAGCAGCTGACTTGGGGGTGTCCTGAGGGTGCCCTTTAGTAATTTGGGGTACCCCTTATCCATAGTGAGAGTCCGAATAACAAGTGTCCTCCGGGCGCTTTTACCAACTTTTCGAGCCGATTTTTCCAAAAATGTTTATTGGCCAAAAATACCTACACACACATAAAACACCATAATAAGTACAAAAATGAGCACACTATTAATATATAGAATCGAGCCAAATTAGACACAAAAATGTGTCTATCAGCGAGGGTACCCAAATATACCTCAAGCTAAAACTTTTCCTACCTGTAAGTCCTTTCTCCGAAAGTGATTGTCTATGGACTGAGTCGAGACAATGCAACTAATCGGTTCACACTTCGTGTGATTGTCTATGGATACGAGATCGAGACAATACAACAACGAAGTATGTTTACTTGATACAAAGGTTCAGACTTAACCAAACACTTGTGTGATTGTCTTAGGATTGCTTATCAAGTAAATAGGAATTAACGTTTGTGTGATTTACTTTAATTATAATAAAACAATTATAATGCGGAAAATAAAAGTAAATGACACAAAGAAGATTTTGTTAACGAGGAAATCGTAAATGCAGAAAAACCCCGGGACCTTGTCCCGTAATTGAATACTCTCGTGATTAAGCCGCTACACAAAATTACACCTAACTTCGTATAGTTGAGACCAAGTAACTAACCATATAGTTCACTTAGTTTCGTCTCCGTATTCCCACGCTCCGACTTGTGAATAAGTCACGTACTTGGAACAATTCCTTTGGTTCGTATTCCAAACAAGAAAGGAACAACAAATCTGCTTGGTATCAACTCTATTCAACCAAGTGATATGAGTCGGACAAAGGCTCTTCATTTATCTTAACATAAACTCCTTCGCTCGGGTCCTTAGATCTATCTTATGTTCAATCACCCAAAGGTAATCGTTTAAGATTAAGCCAATCAATACCTTTAATCACAAGGAAACATATTGATGCCGATCTACTCAATTAATCAATCCAATCTACCACAAGGATAAACATATTATTCTTTTATCAAAACAAGTATTGTGCACACCAAAGATTATAAAACCCAAGTCAGATCTTCAATATCTTATTTGTCTTCAAATCTTCTTAAATCTTCAATAAAAACCTGCACACAATCACTTGAATCTCTTGTGATCAATCACGCACAAAACGGAGTCTGTTAACAATGGATTATCACAAGATCGTCTTTAGAACTAACAACAGTCTAAAGATCCTTGTCGAAACTCTGAACTAGTTTGAGTGAATCTTATATCAGAAGAGAAGATTTTCAATTATAGAAATAAACATTCACAACACGTGTTCAAAGTTTGTCGACATCTTAACTTTGTAAGTTCTCTTTCACACTTACAACCTTGAAACCAATTTGCCACACTTCCAAACAAGTTTAGAATTGGTTCACCCCGACTTTCAAGAACTATGTGATTGATCAAACCAACATTCAATCACAATCATGGGTTTACTGTTCTACCAAAACAAGTTTCGGTTCTACCTCCATGTGAGTATTGTGCATAGTCACACTAGCTTCCCAAAAGTTCAGTTGACTAGGTACTAGGATCGGTTCCCCACATATATATGGTATCTAACTTATATGTGTTGCACATGTCCATAGGATTGGTTCCCCTTTCTGCTATAAACCTTGCTGCACCCCATACAAGGATCGGTTCCCTTTGATGTACTGCACCCTTACTAGGATCGGTTCCCTTTCCCTTACTAGGATCGGTTCCCTTTCCCTCACAAGGATCGGTTCCCTTTCCCTTACAAGGTCATACATACAAAATCCGATCATACCACAGGTGATTACTTAAGATCGGTTTTACTAATAAAAGTTATATCAATACATAAGTCAGGCCTTTTTGAATATTTCTACCAAGAACACAACAAGTTGTGAGCGGTTATACTCTATCACACATATTGGTTGTTCATAAGATATGCAATGAATAACAAAACCAATAACACCCGACAATTTCCTTTTCGGTTCACAAACAAGTTTATGAACTTACTTCCTTAGAACACATGTAAACATTGTTCCCTAGGATGAAATCCTCACCTCATACCCATACATAATCACAATAGCATTCAAATAATTATGGCGATGTCTTATCTACAAAGTTTAATGGTTAAGCAATAAACCTCGTATTGTATTCCTTGATACTATGTCTATCTAGAGTTCAAATATGCTTCGCAGTTATGTTTTCAATATGCACGACTTGAAAGATACATTAGGGAATGAAACAGTTCAAGTCAAATATCACTAACCTTAAGTGGAAGGATGATTGTTGTCGTTGTAGCTCCTTGCTTCTTCACATCTTCAAGTCTTCGCAATACTTGTAATGTCTCATATCCTAATACTTTCAAGCTAACCTATACGAAGTGTAATCAAGCGACTCTTAACATGAGTTTTGATTCACTAAAATATGACAACCAAACTTGACATACCAATGCTTGGTGGGTTCAACCGAGCCATGCTCTAACATGATCTCTGATATAAGTACAATTTAAGATCAAAATCTATGGATAATTGTTCTCATGTTATTTCTTATCTGCATCTATAAAGCATAAACTGATGTTCGATTCTCTGAAAATATGTGATTTATGATTGAGTATAATAACGATATAATAAATTATTCGAAAGTTGAAATGAAAATCACGGGAATTCGAGATATCTTCTTGCATCTAAAAGAATAACAACATCTCAGAAAGATGAAACTGTTAGACTTTATGTTGGTTTAACAACAAATCTGGTTACTTAAAGATAATCTTTGGTTGGCTTACTCTAAGTATGATTAGTGATAATCCATATTAAGGTAATATTAAGGTTTAATCGAGTGGTTAGCTTTAGTTTAGGTTAATGTTAAGGTTAATAATCAAGCACCTCACTTGTCATATGACTTACCTAGTGAGGTGTCAACCGACTAATGATGGACAGGATGGTTGATACGTGGTTGTGACTAATCCATCTTCTAGCCTCTTATACATATCTGTTTTTTCTAATAATTTCATTTAATTCTAGCCTCTTATACATATATGTTTTTTCTAATAATTTCATTTAAGAAATGAGAGGAAATAGAAGTGGACGCTAAGTCATATTCTTGTTTCTGTTTTGATATGTTTTTACTTCTTTCTTTTTAACATGTATTATTGTGTATCATGTTCTTGATGTGTATCATGGTGTTGTGCTTATCTTAAAGATAATGTTTAATAAAGTGGTTCCTTATTGTTTTGCATGGCTTTTTCAGATGTTGTAGAGTGTGTTTGAACTAGGGTTATTGAATATTTCAGTCAATGGGTTATACGTAATCATGTTTAAGCATAAGGAATGTTGATTATGAAGCTAAAATTCTAACAAAAACAATTCAGCTTATGTAAAATATAAACTCGAAAAATACTTACAAATTCTCGGGTCGACAAGCCTAAATGGATACCGTTAAAAATCCGTACGTATAAGCCTATATAATCAACTATCCCCTTTTTGAAAAGATGGTACCTATCATGTATTTGTTGCAGATATCTTCTCTTTGCATTTCCATAAACTCGCACATATTTGATATATATCCTCCCCCAAAAGGTTTCGGATGAAACCCTTTTGGCTTGGACATCTGCACGTCTTGTTCCATTGTACCATGTTTTTATTATGACCAAATCTCGAGTTGTGTCAAATGATGCCATGTGTGACAGCCCGGATTTTCGGACTTCCAGCGGACACGGATTCGACCTTGTGGGTAGGGTCCGATCCAGCTAGCAAGTCCAAATTTCCGGACCGTCACTCGTGTAGGACCAGATTTTTCGTTCTAAAATAATTTGTAAAATAAAATAAAAACAAAAATAAAAAATTCAAACTCAACTAAATTTTAGACGAAATATAATATTACTTTTAAAATTACAAACGAAAATATAAAATACTAATTACAAAATCAAAGTATAAAATTGAAACAAACCAACAGCTCGATAAAATCAAAACCGCAATACCCAAATCCCCGTGATACATATTAGTTTCTTTTGCAGCTAGTCTTTCTTCATTTTCTGTGGAAAGGGAGAAAAGGGGTGAGCAAACCACAACCCAGTAGGAAGTTTCCAAAAATAATAGAGTGAATCGAAAATCAAAACAAATGCAACAAGTATGACAATTAAAATTATGCATAAAAATTCGTGATAATACTTACGCCATTCTCGGTCACAAATAATCAACATTTATCTTACTCGCAAAAATACTTACGCTATTCTCAGCCACAAATAATCAACATTTTCTTACTCAAAATCCTCAATATAAAATTATAGATTCTTAATCTAATTGTCAAAGTTATTCCGGTAAACAAACCATTATTGTTCCCCGAACAGTCTTCCCAGGGTAGCCACCAATAATGGGATGCCATAAAGGCCTGACAAAACCATTATTGTTCCCCGAACAGTCTTCCCAGGATAGCCATCAATGGTGGGATGCCATAAAAGCCTGATATTTCAACAACAACAACAGAGAGATGTGTGTTATACCATAACTCATTTCTAATTAGTACACTCAATCACGTAAAAAAAAAAGAAACTTCGACCATGATCCTAGAAAATTTTATCAATGCATTGACATATAATATTCATAGAAACGGACAAAAATGCATTTATATACACATACTAGAGAAGATCTCAAAATGGCTTATTGGGTTGGGTGTACTGTGTAGCAAATTTAAAACACGAGACGGCGGTTGATGGTTGTCTCCATGAGAAAACCGGTAAAAAACCAACAACAATTAAACAGTGTGACCTTTGAACTTCCTTGTTTTCTTATTATAAATTAAATCAAATGCAGCCAGAACATGTGATGATGGGGCTATAGTTAGAAGTGCTAAAACGAAACTAAATGGTACTTATGTTGTTTTAGTTCTTTTGGAAAACAGTAGAGGGCTAATTGGATAATAAGAAAAAAGGTGGTTCACACATGGACAACGAGGCTAAAATGAAGGGGGCTCACATGGAGACACGGATAGCAAATTAAGGTGTGCCTGGCAATTTTTAAAGAACCCTATTAGTGGTAATAAAACCCAAATCCAATACCTGATCAATTTTGATTCTGGTTACAGGGAAAATCTATAGGAAAGGAAGGTCAAAATACTTGCATAGGTATATCAAAGCATTTATTCTCATTAAAAGAATACTAGATGACCGCTGTCACGGTGGGAAGACCGACCGAAGAAAAAAAGGAAACACTCATGCAATTGGACTGTAAAAAAAAATTTATGGCTAAAGTGAAAATATCATTTTTCTTGAAACGTAGAGAGTACATCGTTTTATTAGTTGCAAAAGAAAATTAGTTGATGCATAAAACCAAAATATGGTTACATAAAGTATTATGTATCCTTTTGTGGAAGTTTGCAAAATGGATCTCCATTTTATTTTCAAAATTGTGCCTAAAATGATAAATATTTTTCCAAATTTTTCGTAAAAACTCTAAATTTAATATTGTTGTTTATACTCATTGCGTAGATTTTTTTAAAACCTTTCCAACGAGATAAAATTTGTAAAATTCCAAGGCACGGATTTTTAGATATGTTATATTAAAGTTTGGTTGTCAATTATACCCCTAAAGAAATAGGATACATAAGGAATTATAATAAAATTTGGCTCTTATATCTAGTTGCCCTTCTTTTTTGGTTTATTTACGAAAATATCTAATATTTTACTGCCTCTTCTCTTTGGTTTATTTACGAAAATGTCTAATACCTTAGTGCCCTCCTCTTAAGTTTATTTACGAAAATATCTAAATGAAAAAAAGAAAATTTTGATTTAGAGGGGCTGTGTCGTCCTTTCATCGTTGAACCAAATCCAATCTTTTGTGTCTAATTGGAAAAAAATGTCACGCTTCACATTGACACAAAGTCACCATATACTAGATGACCGCTACCACGGTGGGAAGACCGACCGAAGAAAAAAAGGAAACACTTCTGCAATTGGACTGTAAAAAAAAATTTATGGCTAAAGTGAAAATATCATTTTTCCTGAAACGTAGAGAGTACATCGTTTTATTAGTTGCAAAAGAAAATTAGTTGATGCATAAAACCAAAATATGGTTACATAAAGTATTGTGTATTCTTTTGTGGAAGTTTGCAAAATGGATCTCCATTTTATTTTCAAAATTGTGCCTAAAATGATAAATATTTTTCCAAATTTTTCGTAAAAACTCTAAATTTAATATTGTTGTTTATACTCATTGCGTAGATTTTTTAAAACCTTTCCAACGAGATAAAATTTGTAAAATTCCAAGGCACGGATTTTTAGATATGTTATATTAAAGTTTGGTTGTCAATTATACCCCTAAAGAAATAGGATACATAAGGAATTATAATAAAATTTGACTCTTATATCTAGTTGCCCTTCTTTTTTGGTTTATTTACGAAAATATCTAATATTTTACTGCCTCTTCTCTTTGGTTTATTTACGAAAATGTCTAATACCTTAGTGCCCTCCTCTTAAGTTTATTTACGAAAATATCTAAATGAAAAAAAGAAAATTTTGATTTAGAGGGGCAGTGTCGTCCTTTCATCGTTGAACCAAATCCAATCTTTTGTGTCTAATTGGAAAAAAAATGTCACGCTTCACATTGACACAAAGTCACCATATATAAAGTCCTCCCTCGCTTCGCTCGGTCGGCCTAATTATAATATTGAAATAATGTTTTAATTTGGATGTTTGTGAAATAAACCAAACAGATCAATTCATGGGTTTGATAAGAGATCGAACATATCTGTATATCCCAGACGCTCGGAAAGGTCTGTTTTCGGCTGTTCATCAGAAAATGAATTTTAACCACCCAATTAATGTAAAAACACAACGATCGGGCTGAAACGGTAGGGTATGTATATAAATCAAAACAAAAATAATAGATTATGATGTAAATAAGATTTAACGCTAAAATAGATTTTATTTTGATATTAGGTAGAAACCCCTACCTCTTACGCAATCAAAAAGGAAATTCTGAAATCCTACTGATCCAAGCAAAACAGTAATCCAAGCAGGTGAAGCAAACATATCAGATTTTATTTATTTTTTTAATAAAGTTGTAGAGATGAAAAATGGAAGAAGAAAGAGCTAAAAGACGTCTGGGTTGTTTCTTCTAGGGTTTTGGGAAAAATGACAAAACCATATATAATATCAATAACCCTAAAAGTACCTGGCTTGATTGGGGTATACCAAATTTAAAGCCATCCAACCTAGTGTGCTAAGGGGTGTCTAAATGATATTGAAAGACCAGATTGCCCCCCCCAACCTTGCCGGCTGAATCCTTCCTAAAAAAGTTTCAAATTGTTTTCCCAAAAACTCTATTCACTCTAATCATACATGATGAGATAAAAAAAAACAGAAAAAAAAATAAAAATGAATCATACGGGTTTTGAAATTGGGTATTATTTTGTACCCAATCTCAAACTGAGTATGTACATACTCGATTTGAGATTGGGTACAAAATAATACCCAATCTCAGATACCTTATATTAAGTTAGAAATCAAAATTTATGATTTCTATGTCTTCGGCCGGCAAGGTCGTGACATGCATATCTTGGAGACTTTTCATAACGACCATGGCGTGATCGTAAAAATTTTCAATAGCCTAGGCGGGTATTTTTTGAAGACCTTGCCGGCCAATACAAATTTAAGGGTATTTTTTGAATACCTTGCCGGCCAAAAACAAATTTAAGGGTATTTTTTGAATACCTTGTCGGCCAATAAATTTTTTATGTCATCTCCTGTATGTCAAAAAACAAAAGTCGGCAAGGTCGACGATGAAGATCATGCCGGCCACTTTTGGCCGGCGAGGTCGACGATGAAGATCTTGTCGGCCACTTTTGGCCGGCATGATCTTCATTAGTCGACCTTGCCGACTTTTCATACTTTCAGAACTGAAAGTGTTGATTTATTCTTTGATTTTGAGTATGATTTCATATAATATATTTGCAATCCCCTTTTTAGAAGTATTTCGGTTGTGTGCTTCATTTTCGTTGCAAGAGATATCTCAAAAAAAAAAAAAAAAAAAAAATCATCAAAAATCATCCCACAAAAGTTCAATCAAAAAACAAAATTTCATAACTTAAAATTCATAAGTTTTAAACTATTCAATCAATTTAAACTTAATTAATTAATCTAATCAAAATTTTAATGTTAATTAAACGAGGGCAATTTTGCCATTTTGAAAATACAAGGTTAAGGGGTGGCTTGGTTTTACTTCAAAATGACCCTATTTTGTCTTATTGGGTATACCCCAATTAATCTGGGTATACCCCAATTAATCTGGGTATACCCCAATCAAGCCAGGTAAAAGTACAAGTGTACAACCAAAAAAAAAAGAGAAAGACTTATTCTTTCCCACACGTATCACTAGAGGGGAAATCATGTGCACTACTAGATAACATCCCATAAAATTCATAAGGGGCAAATTAAAAAGAGAATCCTTGTTCCCAATCACCACAGAGATAAGAGCTAGCCTTTTTTTTTATTTATTACTTAAATTTAGTTGAGGACACCCAATTTCATAAATACGCACCCAACACCACGGGTTGGATTTTACCGGTTTTAGGTTCGAAAGCTAAATTCCAAACCAAAAATACAGGGTATTACACCGTGCTTGTATGTAGATGATATGAAGTCAATTAGGAAGAGTATACGATGAAATTACATTTGGTGTGTATTTTTAGAATAATGAGATAAAAAAATGTAAGTTTGGGACAAATTGGGTATGGGAAAGAGGTCCTTCTTATATAGAGTAAGACTCAACAACTAGTTTCTTCCCAAAGAGGTGAAATAATAGGACGCAATCGGCGTTCATGAATGCCCATAAACACCCACTGTGGCTTGATATAACTAGAATCGGTTTTTATTATTGTCCTTAACTACTGTATCTAGAATTGAATCTTTCACTTACTAGAATCGGTTCATTTACGTCGAACGATTATGGTCTACAAAATAAATAGAAAACTTACTTTTTTTTAGGCTTGTAGAATCGGTATATATGAATATCTATAGCAACCGACTATGGGATGAAATCCACAGAATCAACAAATGCGTAAGGGGGAATATAGCCGATCTTGAGAGAGAATGTCTGAGGATCGGGCGATGACTTAGCGAAGTTATTGTTTTTCATATCTTGTTTTTCGAGCACGAATTTCATTGATTCAGGTGTTGTTTGAATTAATTTTCTTCTTAATTTCAGTTTCTTCATGATTTCTAGTCATTAATCAAGTGGTTCCTAACGGATTTTTGTCTTAAAACCACTCATATTAATATTAATGAAAATAATTTTGATAGCCTAGTTTGTCATACTGAGAAAAATTCAAGAAAATTTCCATTCATTAATTTGCATGATGATTTGTTTGAAGAAAGTTTAAATCCATGGAAATTTTCTCTCATTAGAAGATTAAACTTACAGAGAAAAAAGTTTATTGTTGCTTTCAGTCATTCTAAGAAGTCAATGGAAACAGGTAGGAGATTGCAAGCTTATTCCCTTGAGAAGGGGTTTCTTCACAATAAAAGTGGATAATGAAATTGATAGGAATTATATCAAGGAAGGTGTATGGGAGGTTACTGATCAAGTCTTAAAAGTTCGGAACTGGATATCAAGTTTTCAACCGGCTAATCAGAAAAGTTCAAAATCTTTTGTATGGGTGAAATTTCCTGGATTGGGATTAGAATTTTGGAAGGAGAAGATCCTATTTATAATCTGCAAAGATATTGGAACTCCGATTAAGATTGATGCAGTTACATCAAAATGTGAAATAGGTTATTATGTTAATGTTCTGGTGGAAGTAGATTTTTGCTAAAGCTATTCCCAGTAAAATATGGATTGGTACAAAATTTGGTGGTTTCTTTCAAGATGTGTTAATATTCTTGAAAGTACAAAAATCTGCAACACTTGCAAAATTGTTGGTCATCTGATTACAGAATATAGAGTCGAGAAGAACAAATGTAAGGTTCAAGAGAATTTCTCTAGTGAGAAATTACCATCTGAAAGGTCTCAAGGTAATAAATCTTTCAAGCCTATTCCATTTGATATTTGTGAGAATACAGGATTAGAGGAGGATGATTTTATTGTGCAATCTATTATTGAGAAACCTTGTCTCAGAAGTAATTTTGAAGAAGTAATTTCAGAGTCTGGTAAATTTAATCCTCTTATAGCCTAGGAGAGTGAATCAGAGGAAGAATTTCTTATAATGGAAGTACCAAATTTTTTAGAATTGACTGAAAAGAATTCTTTACAGAATAGTGTTATTAAATATGTTGATGGTACTACTGGCAAAGTTACAAATGCAAATGTTCCAATTACATCATGGGATAATATTGTTGAAAAAAAAATGATTAATACTTCATCTTCGTGCTCAAGTTAAATTGTGCAGATGCTTAACATTGCAAGTAGTTGACCTTTTAAAAATTGTCCGGAGCAAAGTAAGGTGAGTAAGCAAGCACCTGTCAATAATAAGTACAATTTAGGAAAAATCCAGGGAAAGGGGTACCAAAAACCCTCAATCTAAACAATGAATATTTTATTTTCGAACATAAGGGGCCTTAGAAGATCTAGGGCTCAAGATAAGTTATGGTCTTTAGTTAATCAATTTAGTCCTTCTTTTGTGTGGATCGTATAACCTAAAATAGCGTGTAATGCTTCTTTTTGTAATAAGCTAAATATACCAAGAATGCAGAATACGGTAATTCATAATTCTTCTTCAAATAAAAAAGTTAATATATGGTTGTTTTGAAATAAATGTATTGCAACTCCACAAATGGTATTCATGTCAAGTCAAATGATAACAGTGAGTATTGGTGATGTGTTAATCTCTAGTGTTCATGCTCATGTGGGAATTGTTCAGAAAGGATTCTTGTGGTAAAAAATGAAATTAATAAGTGATATTACGAATCCACGGATATTGTTAGGTGATGTTAATGCAGTTGTATTACAAGATGAAAAAGTGGGACGGAGATCTCTGAATAAAACAACAATGTTGGATTTCACAAATTGTTTGAATAATTGTGAATTAATTCAAGCTCCTAAAACTGGCTTAGAACATTCTTGGTCAAATTATCAGCATGGCAAAAATAGAATATTACACAATCTTGATTGGGAGGATGTGAAAATATTCATAAACCAAACAATGCTCCTAAGAGATTTCAAAAAATGTGGATTCAACATCTTATTTTTCTTCAAGTTGTTGCAGATAATTGGTCAAATGGAGTGGAAAGAGACCCTGCTTGTCTTTATGCAAAAATTGAAGAAGCTAAACACTGCTTTAATGACTGAAATTGGAATGTCCTTGGCAATGTTCAAATAAAAATAAAAGAAGCTAAAGCTAAAGTCAAAGAAGCAATGCAGAATTCTGACAAAAATCCTTTTGATGAATAAGCTCTTAATTTATCAGTGAATGCTCAAAATGATTTGATAGTAGAGAAGTTCAACAAAACACTCTTATGAGGCAAAAATCAAGACTTAAATAGGTTAAAGAGGGAGCAGCTAACACTAGTTTATTTCACACAAACTTGAAGATAAGAGCATCTAATCAAATCGGTGAGCTTGAAGATTCTAATGGTAATATCATTTATGACCAAGAAAATATTTCTTCCGAACTTGTAAATTTCTTTGAAAAAAGTTTTGAATTTAAAGAACTAAATATTGTTGATAATCTACTAGATGTCATTCCTCTATTAGTTATTGGTGAAGATCCGAAATTGCTTGATACTCTTCCTGATGAAAAAGAGATAAAAGAAGTGCCGTTTGCAATGGATCCAAATAGCTCTCATGGTCCAGATGGCTTTTCAGGTATATTCTACAAGACATGCTGGGATATTATTCATGAAGACTTAGTTTCTGCAATTCAATTCTGTAGGAGAAGAACGTTCATACCTAAATGTTTAAATTCAAGTTTCTTAATCTTGTTACCAAAATGTCAAGGTACAAAACAACTTTTCAGTTTAGACCTATTGGTCTAAGTAATGTCAGTTTTAAAATCATCACCAAGCTAATT
This sequence comes from Papaver armeniacum, assembly GCA_023531295.1. Taxonomy (NCBI): domain Eukaryota; kingdom Viridiplantae; phylum Streptophyta; class Magnoliopsida; order Ranunculales; family Papaveraceae; genus Papaver; species Papaver armeniacum. Next base: position 232,213 of record JAJJWW010014949.1, on the reverse strand, counting down.
ACCACAAGAATGAGTACTCTGATTGGAAAGCTTATATCTCCTCAGCAGACTGCTTATATCAAGGGGAGAAGTATTCATGAACAAATGCTATTAGCTTCAGAAATGGTTAATGAAATGAAGAAAAAAAAAAGAGGAGGAAATGTAGGTCTTAAGTTAGATATTTCTCAAGCTTATGACTCTGTAAGTTGGGATTTTTTAACTAGAGTCTTAAGGAAATATGGATTCTCCACTTCATGGTGCAAATGGTTAATAATTATTCTTCAATCAGCAAAAATTTATGCAATGGTGAATGGTGGACCATGTGGTTTCTTCTAAGTTGGAAGGGGTTTAAGGCAAGGTGACCCTTTGTCACCTCCGTTATTTGTTCTAATGGAAGATGTTCTTAGCATGAATATATCTCGGTTGGTCATGGATGGCAAGCTAATTCCTATGGTGGTTTGCAGATGATGTTTTTATAATCTGTAATGGTACAAAAAGGAGTTTGGAGAGCTTAATGTTGTTACTGGATGACTATCAAGTTAGTTTTAGGCAAATCATTAACATGATTAAAAGTAAATGTTTTGTGGATGGAATCTCTACTAGACAAAAACAACAAATTGGTGAAAGAGTAAATGCGGAAGTAACTAGTTTTCCAAATAAATATCTTGGAGCCATTCTTGCTCCTGGGAGAGTAACTACTTATAGGGTGTGGCCTATAGTACAATTGATGTAAAGCAAGCTAGCAGCTTGGAAGGGCAAGTTCCTTTCATGATAGACTGGTATTAATCAAATTTGTACTAAGCAGTCATTGCAATCTATAAGTGGCCTACTTCTATGATGATTTATATGGGATGATACCATAATTACTAGGGGCTGATACCATTTAGCCGATCGAACGATCAAGATCGCTTAAGATTTTTTTGTCTTATATGAAATGGTATCAACCCTAGTAATGGTGGTATCAGCCCATATAAATAGTGTACTTCTATGATCAAGATTTGTGAGAAAATAATGAGGATTTTTTATGGACCGGTGATAGTGAGGTGAGGCAATACAAAACATTAGCATGGAAGAAAGTTTGTACCCCATTTTGTGAAGGTGGTTTGGGTATCAGAAGACTAGAGACTGTGAATAAGGCTCTTCTCATGAAAATGATGTGGAGGATAATGAACTCTCAAGAAGAATGGGCTCTGTTTTCTTAGCCAAATTTACAGACAAAAATGGTAGATGGAACATAAATTGGAAACAATCTTCTCTTCTGTGTGGTCTGGTCTTAAATGGGCTTGGAACTGATTAAAGGATGATATCAGATGGTGTATTGGTGATGGTTCAAAAATTTCAGATTGGTTTGACAATTGGATAGGGGACTCTCCAATAATAAATGATATTAGCTTCACTGATTTTATTAACAGCCCGTTCGGTTGGGAGAATTAGAATCCTATGAATTCAATTATAGGGTAATCCAATTCTTGGAATTGGATTCCAATCTAAAAAATTTATGTTCGGTTGAGGTAATTCAATTACTTTTGTTTTTACCCCGGAATCCAATTCCATTGCATCATTGGACCAATGCAATGGAAATCTATCATTTTGGAGGGAATTGGGTTTCTAGGAATTAAAATTCCCAATTACATAGAGTTCATTTGCCCCGTTCGGTTCAAGGAATTGGATTCCAAGGAATACAATTCTTGAAACGAACGGGCTGTGAGGATAATATAAGCATGAAAGTTAAAGAGTTACTGCAAGGAAAAGTATGGTGCATTCTTATTGAGCTTCAAAATTATTTTGCCTCTACAACTCTACACGAAGTTAGTGGGGAAACAGATACAATGGTGTGGAGTGGGGACTTAAAAGGTAAGTTCTCAACTTCTGTTGTAGTCGAAAAAAATTAGATTAAAGGAACCAAAATTAAATTGGCCATCTGTTATCTGGAAACCATTTCTACATCCTAACGTTGCAAATAATATATGGAAATTTCAACATAAAATGTTGATGAGAGAAAATGGATTTGAAATGGTATCTAAATATTTTATCTGTGTTGCAAAACAAGATTGTATGGATCATACTCTATGGAAGTGCAAGTTTAGCTTAGAAATATGTTCTGAGCTCTGTGGCATCTCTAATTTTAAGATTCCAGTTTCTTTTGATGAGATATCTAAACAGCTAAAGATAAAAGCCCACTGATAAAAGAAATCTGGATAACAACTGCATGTGCAACAATGAAAGAATTATGGTTTCAGAAGAACAAACAACTTTTTGATGAAATAACTCCTCGTATTAATGAATTCAAAAGCAAAATATGTCAGATAGTGCATGAAGGGGGTATTGAATGAAGGGAACAAAATGGGGACAAAGTATGATCAGAATATAATTGATTTCTTCAAAATGGGTATTAGACATATTAAGTATAAATGTGTAAAGGAATGTTCTTGGTCTGCTCCTGAATATAGATTCATGCAATTTTGCTCAGATGGTTCTTCAATTGGAAATCCAGGTGCAACTGGTTTTGGAATAATTGTCAGAGACCATATATGTCAAGTAATTGGTACAATGTCAGGTGGGGTTGGTATTAATGCAACGAATTTTATTGCAGAAGTATTTGCAGTTATTTGTACAGTATAATGGGTTGTTGTAGTTGGAGCTAAAAAGACAAGTAGAGTGCACGTGCGTTGCACGTCGGCAAATTATAAATTTTATACATTTATCTTCCTTGTTGACAGAACAATGACACTCTGCTACCCTGTTAGCCAATATTTCTTCTTTTGCATAAAAATGCACTGTTATAGTTTTACAAAAAAATTAGCAGCGAATCAAATGGAAAAGCGGATGGCATGTGCTTCCAAGTTAAAATTGATGTTCAGCAAGATAACAAACATCCAATTACAAAACTGTAAAGTTTTTCTGTGAGCATGTCTGCGACATCTTTTTGGAACTTCGGAAAGCCTTTCAAGAAACCGAATCAATCGTGTGGAAAATCCATCCGAATTTGAATATCAATGATGAAAACATACCCTCTGTATAAGAATAAAGAAAAAAAGAAAGGTGTAAAAGAAAAAGAAAAAATGAATCCAATCAGCAAGTTGCTTACCTGAACATGCCAACACGCTGGGGATGCCACACTAAAAAGACCGAACTTCTGTATCCCAACAATGCCATGCCATTCTTTCTATCAGTAGCGCATCACCGGGTAAACCTTATGAAAATCAACCATGAGCATGTAAAGAAAGTGCAGACTACAGATAAACTCTTGTATGCCGTGAAATATACCAGTCAAGGGGCAGGATTTAGGGTGCGTTTGGCACGGAGGTGGTTGAGGGTGGAGTTCAGTCAACGGGAGGAGTCCAGGATGGAATTGAATCCCAAGGGTGTTTGGCATGGGTGGAATTGGAACTCCAGGGAGTTGAAACTCCTTCATTCAGTGGAAAATCAAATGACACTTCCGCCATGGAATTTGGAACTCCATCCTTCCAACTCCTCTCATTGACCATTTTGACATTTTACTTTTTTTTTCTTTAAACAATAATTAATTTCCTATACTTATAAATATACTATGAAAATTAAAACGTAATTATATTATATTTTATTTTAGAATTTATAATATTTTTTAACTAGTAATATTTAATACTTAAATAATATTTTGTTTTCTCACATATTCAAAAATGAAAAAAAATATTTTCTTATTATTTAAATACATTAGTACTGTTGATAAATATTAAATTTGAAATTCAAAATAATAGTTTTATTAAATTTGAAATTAAAATAAAATAAAATAAAATAATAGTTTTATTGAAAATATCAAAACTGACAATTATTTAATATTATATTTATTTTATTATAATATATTTACTTAAAATAACAATTTAAATAACTTTTCATTTCAAAAATCACATTTATATTATATATAATAATATGACATTTAAAAGAATATGATATTATATTATGAATATTATGTTTAAATTAATATTATATTATATTGAATTAATTAATATTAATATTATATTACATTAATACTATCATATAATATTTTTTATATTAATATTATACTATATTATAAATATGCTAATATATTGGTTGCTAACCAAAAGTTTGTAAATTTATTAAACATATATTATTAAGTTAATAATTTAATTAATATTATATTATATTTATCTCATATTTAAAATTAATATAAATGATATTATATGTATATGAATAATGTTATATTTATTTAATTACTAATATCTCATTTATTAATTTACTAGTCTTTTATGTAGTTATTTATTAAAATATACATTATTAATGACAATTATATTAAAAATTATTAAAAATTATTTAATATATTTTTTTAAAGAAATTCATTTAAAATAATTTAATATATTTTTTTAAAGAAATTCAGTGATTCAAGAATAAATTTACCAGCACATAATATATTAATAAATAAATATTTTGAAGAAATAAACATTTGAAAAAGGAAAATGACATGATTACCAATTTCATCAATAATCACGCCAAACACATAAATTTAAAAGGAAGGAGTTCCATTTCTAGGTAGTTTGAATTCTAGGCAGTTGGAACTCCCTGGAATTCAAACTCCTTCCATGCCAAACGCAGCCTAATGGGAAATGATTACCAAGTTTGTGCTGCGAATAATTTCTTATATAGGGTCCATCATCGCAGGCATTTTCAAGAATAAAATGCGTAAAATGTGCATTCAAGAATAAATCTAAGATGAAATAGGACATTGCAGCCTATTTCTTATATCACTTGCAGGGCAGTCTAGAATGGGAGATCACACTTTTCCTTACTAATTATTTAAAGAACTATCAACAACATTAATGCAACGTAAGACAATAGAAAGAGACGTTCATTTGTATAGATATGCCATGGAATGCATTTATATTCCAACTGAAACTTTAGCTGAAATGGAATTCAGTAAACTGACTAACCCACAAAGTAATTAGAATGTAAACAACGGATCAAAATTTACGAATGAGCAAGGACCCAACCAAATGTGTAATCTTCTGCAGAAACTCTTAGTTCTGCGGAAGCTCTTCCTATGCGAATAATTTCTTATATAGGGTCCATCATCGCAGGCATTTTCAAGAATAAAATGCATAAAATGTGCATTCAAGAATAAATCTAAGATGAAATAGGACATTGCAGCCTATTTCTTATATCACTTGCAGGGCAGTCTAGAATGGGAGATCACACTTTTCCTTACTAATTATTTCTGAGAACTATCAACAACATTAATGCAACGTAAGACAATAGAAAGAGACGTTCATTTGTATAGATATGCCATGGAATGCATTTATATTCCAACTGAAACTTTAGCTGAAATGGAATTCAGTAAACTGACTAACCCACAAAGTAATTAGAATGTAAACAACGGACCTAAATTTACGAATGAGCAAGGACCCAACCAAATGTGTAATCTTCTGCAGAAACTCTTAGTTCTGCGGAAGCTCTTCCTACACGAATCAAACGGTTTAACATATTTTCTCCTTCTCTACTTCCTCAATGTTCACTTCTGTCGTATGAATACAAACTTAGATTGACATAAATCGTTAAATTCACATACGCATCAGCTTTTAAATTGACATCCACATTAGCACTACCTCACAAATACTAAGCATCACTAACTTAAAACAGGCATCAAAAATGATATAATTATAAAATCAGAAGAACTAAAATCTAGCATTTCCCCCAATTCTAAGAACCCCTAATTTTTCAAGTATTAAAACAGGAAATTAAGAATTCAAACTACCAAAATTAAAACTGAAAGTAACTATAGTACAGTTAAATTAAAACCCTCATTACCAAGATAGTCTTTCTCCAACTCAACTGTAGTAGTGATGATGGATAGTGAGGTAAAATCTTTTACTGTTGATGCTTCTAGTTGACTTTTTCACCGAAAAATCTACAAATAATTCACGACCCAACTTATCTTGTTGGGATTCTTCTGAATCCATTAGTCTCCTTATGAATCTTCGAAGAAGAGCATCTTCATCGCCATCATAATCTTCGATGATATTTTCATTGAACAAAAATCCATTCAAAATCGTTCATAAACACAAATCAAATATAACCCTAAATTTGACAGAATCCTAGGATCCCAGATTACAGTAGAAAACGATTTTAATGATAGGAAGTGTATATACCTGATCGAAGAATAGAAAAACAATTGACTGAATTCTTAATCTCAGACATTAGTTTCTTCGAACCTAGTTGGAGTCTCAGTTGGTGGGATTTTTAGCTGTTGAGGAAGAACCTAGATGGAGTCTTAGTAATATTGTATTTCGACAATTATTATGATCGGACGGCTTCAGTTGAAAATGGAGACAATCCAAGGGCGCTAATCAATAAAACGTGTGGGAGGCGAATAATACGTGTGACGTACCAAAAATACGTGCGGGAACGAAAAAAGATTAGTGTTTTGACGGAAGGGTTGTTTGCATTAAAAGGGGGAGAGATTATAATAAGGCCAGACTCTAAATCAGTCATTAATAACTTCTGCAGAGGTATAATTCCATGGTTCATAAGAACAAGATGGCTGAAAGCAAGACAGACATTGGAATGTGTCAGGTTTGAACATTGTTTCAGGAAAACAAGATTCCTTGGCCAAGAAAGGTGCAGAATTAACATCATGAGAAAGAATCATGCACAATGGAAGGCCTGATTTTCTGAAACGTGTTGAAATGCCAAAAGTTGTTTACTTACAGATTTTGCAACTGGCTGTATCATGGATGCAGTCCTGTAATCTTTTTTTTTTTATTATTTTGTCTGTAAAAACTGGTTTTCCTTTGGCTATATTGAAAAAAAATAAAAGTAGATGTGTAAGGCCAAATCAACCGATTGATGCTTCAAAAAAAAAAAAAAATCAACCGATTGAATTACAAATCATTAAAAAAAATGCGTAAACCCATTGTACCATAAACCTATACAAACCATAACTAAAAACCACAAGTTCATTCATGCATAAACCCATTGTATTAAAAACCATCATCCAAATAAGTCTTACAATAATTACAAAACACTAAAAATCTTAGAACCTAAACTTGTCTTAATTAGCATAATCAATTATCAGGGAGCAACAACATTGGGAGCAACGGCATCAGCAGCAACAACACCACCATCAGCACCAGCCCCAATATTGGCATCAACTGCAGCTGCTCGAATTCTAAACAGCTCCTCTATCTCCTTATCATGTGCCCTCAGAGCTACAATTTGTTTTCTTCTCCTTCTTGCACAACTTATGAGCTCCTCAAGTTCTTCATAGGCGAGTTCATCAACCAATTCCAACGCCCTTTCTAGTTTGGTCTCTTGGTCAAACGTGGACTTGTTAATAACCTCTGCCTTTCTTTTAACATCCTTTTTTTGGATATCTCGGTCGTAGAAGCTTAAGTGGCTCAAATTCATATCTACAAAAAAGTTAAATCAAAAAACAAAGATATAAGTATGACCAAAGAAGAAAAGATTTATCCACAGAATCGGTGGATGAGACACATATGCACCAATTTTGTCTAGAAAATTCTCTAGAAAAATGGAACCCACTGAATCTGTGGATAAGACATATGCATATGCATCGATTCTGCCGAGAAAATTCTCGAGAAAAATGAAACCCACAATCGGTGGATAAGACACATGCATATATACAATTCTAATGGAGGAAACTCAAAAAACTAATGAAAACAATCGGTGGATAAGACACATGTGATTGTCACAACACAAAATCCAAAAAACAAATTGTACAACAGAATCGGTCGATGTGGAATCAATTCTGATTATCTTATTTGAACATGAAAAACATCAACAGAATCGCTGGATGTAGATTCTACTGCATGTTCTTCATGGACACGAATTTAGACACCTCATATCCTAGTTTTAGGATGTGAACAAAATTTGATAGGCCTCAAATAATTGGGGCATGCCCCAAACTAGCTAGGTAAAATAAGATCAGAGAGCTTTAGAGTTCTGTGCCCCCATCACAGCCTAATGCTTAAATTTCAAGGCTAGTACCTGCACTGTCTCTGGCTGCACTCCATGGTTTCTGTGATCTGTCCCCCTCAAGAGTATCCTGCGTTATTCCCTTGGAATTAGTCCAAAATATTGGACAGCTTATTTGTAAACCAGGCTATTCCTACTAGCATTCACATTCACAATTAAACTGAATAACAGCTCTCTTGCAGATGGAAAACTAATTTCAAAGTTAGAATAACATGCAGTCGCCATAAATGCCACCAGATAGTGCAAAAAATGTCTAAATCAAATGGAGAAATGATGGATGCCAAAATATGAGGGGTGACTAGAGAACAGCTAATTTCTAGAAATAAAAGGGGTAGAGGACAGCATGAACAATGCAGATTTTGTAAAATTGCACCATGGTTTTAAGCAGTAGTATCATTGTCCTAACCATGGTTCTAAAAATCATAGATCAATTTTTAGGCAGACGGATTTTACCTCGAAAAATGCAATAGACAATTTCTGGAAAATGTACTACATAAATCATTTCCACAGAGACCTATGTTTGGAAGCAAGATGTCCTAGTAAATCTTTAGCCCTAGGAAAAGAGGAGGAAACCAATAGATGATTTTGACAGCCCAATCACCATTGTCCAAGTACGAGTGTCTAACGAAGCAACACTTTCCCAATTTGAGGAAGAATTGAGTAATCAAACCTTATAAACAAGACTAAGATTTTTCTTAGCTATTTCGTTTGCTTGACACCTCAAGACACAGGAGGCGCCTCACAAAACAACACTTTTTAAAAGCTTGATCATAACAAAGACGACAACCACTATTTGCAGAGGAATGATACATAGTGTTCTATTGTTGCAAAGGAAAAATGATGCATGGAAAAATAAGAAAAAGAATCCATGCACAGTCATTCAGCCTAATAGTCCCAAACTTGAGACCAAAAACGATCAGAATATTGAATAACTATAAGCAGTGACTTCCTTATTAGCTAATTTTCAGTAGTGATTTCCATGTTAGGGTTCCAGGATCATGCTTCCAACTAGTGTGTTTCCACCTAATTATGTCATTCCTTATCAGTGTATTTCCACCTAAAATTCTATAGGATAAGATGCACCACATAAACAAAACAAAGAGGACTATGACAGGATAAATACCTTAAAAGGGTACCACCCGTACACAAAGTAGCCGTAAATAGTCCCGATAGTTAAACCAACAGATGCTCCCTTGCTAACATTAAGATAAAAGTTTCTAGTTGTACGAGTATCTTCATAATTTATGTCACCAGAGGTATTCTTCATCCGTTCCTGATGAGAAAAAACAAAAATAAAATCATCCAAATCCAGATCCAAATCAAAAAGAAATAAATAAACGTAATTAAGAAACGAAAAAAACGAAGGGAATAAAATAACCTACCTTAGGGGATTCCTGGACAGCAGAAGAACATATCCTACAAAGTCCCTCTTTTCTGGTGGAATTCTTAGCAGTAGATAACATTCTAGCAAAACCCCTAAATCTAATTGCCATTGCTGCAGCAGACAAAAAAAAAAAAAAAAAAAAAACTCAATTACTTGAAGGAGCCGACGGACGGGATGATGAACTATTAAGGAGATTTTTGGTCTAGTCCGAAACTAATGCATCCGTGTGGGGGGAGTTTTCCTTTATAATGCTAAACAACGGCAGTTTATACACGGCCAAGGCAAGCACAACAAAAATGCCTGCATTCCCTCGCCAATCGCCATGGTCGGATCGCTTGGCCCAAAAGAATAAAACTGCATGCCGATTACGCACACTTTTGCTATCCTAAAACCAAAATTTTACCATACAACAGGAGCCTATTATCCATTAGACAAAACACACCCAGACAAATCAGTGAACTATATCACACAAACTCACAAACCTCATAATACAACACCAAGAAATACAAATAATTCCGGAGGAACTTAATTCTCCGCTTTCTCCAGAAAAGATACGAAAAGGCAATTGCGTCACTTGAAACACTTGGCGTCCAATAGTGCTTCTCCCTCAAAAGGTTCTTGATCTTCTATCATTTGATTCACCCTTTCCTTCTGGTTTTCATCAGATATATCAACCTTTGTCCACTCGTACAGTTCCATATCGTAGCATTCATCCATAATGAACTGGGGTATCTCTGGCCCACGGAACAACCACAATCCCTTCACCTTGAAGGGTGCCTCTGAACCAATGATAAGCATCTTCCCAAACGCATATTTGCGAGCTAAATCCATACGTTGCAAAAAACCACCGACCTTGTTCAATGTAACGAAAGAGACAGTGTTCTCGTCATTGTATTTGTAATCACAGAACCACAGAGAATATCCCTCTGGATCGTACATGTCCCAGAATCCTGCAAAATGAATGAAACACCGAATATGAGAAGAATCGTTCCAGAGAAAGACAGTAACAAACTATATGCATCTTTTTTTATATTAACCTTGCAGAGAAGAGCCCTTTCGTATCACATCTCGGCACAATTACATGGTCTGCTATCGATAGCAAACTCAACGACAGGAATAGATATATGCGCAAACTACGAACCATAAATAGGCCATATTTAAGTCACAAGAAGGGCTTCTTGATTAATAAGACAATACTGGTTGACGATGTGACATTAAATATCAACCAAAACTATATAATTCATATATTGTAGGATTTCTCTTCTAGAGTATTTGCTGAGACACACATGAAGATATTACAAGGGTGTTAAGATTATCTTGTTTCCACTTACCCAAATCAACCCTGTTTAAATTTATAAGATGTTTGACAAAACTGGGGCAGAACCATGTATACTCAAGTAGATTGTAGTGAGGACGACCTACTCACTGAAAGCTTATATAACTAACCATGGAGCTTGAGCAAGTAAGGATTGATTAGACATGGACTCATACACTGTCAAAAATTACAATGTAGGTATCAAGCTAATAGTAAAAATGAAGTGATATTACCTTTGATAGCTACTTCACGGAAATTGGTTTTGGTATTTGAGTAGAGCCTCTTCCACTCATCCAAAATCATCGTACTAGGGGGGAGCAAATCGAGAGGATTCTTTGCCTTAGGCTTTGGTGCTTCATCCTGCTCAGGGATTTCTTCTGCTTTAGGCTGGCTAGAGTCATGCTTTGGTTCACTTTTTGCTTTGGGCTTCACAGCTTCTTTAGGCTGAGCAGGAACCTTTGCAGATTGAACTGGTGGAACAGAGTCTGTCTGCTTTACTTCGCCAAACAATTTGACGACATTTGGTTGGTTGACCATGGTCCAAAAATATCTTTCAACATGGGGGAACTCCTTAGTAAAGCTTTTGGTCATGAGATGACTGAACCCCATAAACAAATTGCATACCATAATTATGTCAGCAAGTGTAACACAGTGGCCGACCAAATAAGTGTTGGAAGCAAGGTATGAGTTCAGAGCAGTTAATGCTCTCTTTAGGCCAGCGATGGCAGCTTCCTCAACCTTGTAACAGGAAATAATATGTGCATATAAGTTGATCCAGACATGGGGCAAACAAGATCTAAGTGAAACAAGGGAAACTGAAAACAAATTTCGACCAACCTGTGGTACAAATGAAGCATAACCCATTCGCGGATCCAACCAACGCAACAAATTAGAATCAACCTCCAACGACGAAAATCAATCCATTGCTCAATATGACCCTATTTCAAACAATTATCAGAACTAATAGCATATCAATCATCAAAAGGAAACAAAAAAACAAATAAAAGAGACGATGGAATAAGCAAGCAAAACAAAAACATGTCTTACATAATCAATCAAGGACGAACCGAGGAGAAGGTTGCCTTCCTTTAAGCGAGCAACTGAATAGAAGTAAAACAGTAAAGAAGGGCAACTGAATAAAATAGTAAGTTGCACACGAGTTTGTAAAGAATCATACCCCCTAAGGTGTTAAAAGAAGGGCGGAGCCTCACCATAACGTGCTATGGCATTACTCTCAAATACAGGTCCATCTGGAGTTTCAAGCACAGGAATCTAAATATGACAAGCAAACATACATAAGGAGAAGTACAACAAAAATCAAGCTACACAGTTCTCTCTTAAGTACAAGAATGTACCTTCCCAATCGGGTTCATTTTAAGGAACTCGGGAGTCTTATTCGTGACATGCCATTCAAAATTCTTGACCAATTCAATATCAACACCACTGTATTCTGCAGCAATGAGTGCCTTGAAGACATTTTTATTTCTAAGCGGCCCGTATAACATCTACAACACAGCATGAACAGAAAACTATAAACAAACAGAAAATTTAGCTAGATGAAATATTTGAAAACAATGATAACAAAGGTTATTCCTCAAACCGTGTGATAAGAAACAAATCAAAATTGTCTCCGTTCTCTAATTGTACTTCTAGGTAGCTCTCAATTGCAAATCCATTCAGCTAAACCAAATTTCTTAATAAGTTACATAACTCTACTTGGTTTTAACAAGGCTTAGAGTGAATAAGACGCCTAACTCGTTCCCGCAGATCTTTAATAGGTCAAATTCACTACACAGTCGTAGAAAATAACCCTTAGTAAAGAAAAAAAAACAATAATTTTGTAACACAAATTGAATCTCCAACCAACAATTACTAAGGAAATACTAATACCGTCTTAGTTAGGGATCTTACCAGAAGAGCCATAGCTACAATAATGTCTTAATTCGATACCAGACCTGATTTTCGGGAACCCTTCTCATTTCATCAGAGAATGAGAACTAAAGTGAGAGCCAAAGTGTTACTGTTAGAACCATCATTTGGGGCATACTGGAAAATTTTGGGGCATACAGACTTATTATGCCATCCAATGATAGATTATAAGGGGTGTCCTAATGATGCTTAAGTTACTATAATACCCCTGCATAGTTTAAATTACATTAATACCCTTCTACTAAATTAAATTCTAATCCTAAAACTCTCCCACAAATTAACCCATCCCCTAATTAACTACCCCACTTAATTACCCCCACTAATCAACGGTTACCCATTAATTAAGCGTTACTTAATTAATTTCATGACATGTAATCGATGGTTCGATTGGTGTTGGACAGCGAGAAATAGACTTTGATTCTATAAAATTGCACACTGAAAGGTATTTCCCACAAACCCGTTGCTTGGTTTTTCGTATTTCGTTGATTTCATGACATGTAATCGATGATTCCTCTAGGTTTTGGTAGTTCCAGAGTAGTGTTCGGCTCAAATTTAGCAGCCGAACTTAATTTTTTTTTCTGACGAAGAACAGTTCGGCTGAAAACATGTAATGATTTGAATATCGAATGAGCCGAACCTGAGTGTTCGGCTTATAATTATTTTTTTCTGCTAATCAGCCGAACTTGGATACAATTACTTAATAATCCATCTTACACTGTTCGGCACATTGTTCGGCTCATTCGATAAATATCGAATGTGCCGAGCTTGACTATGTATATGGCTAATAGCTTCCTATAAACTTGTCCATTTATAGGTGACTTATCACATTGTTTAGTAGAGTCATATTTATTTATTTTGGAAAATTAATTAAGGTGTATCATTTTTTTTAGCACCCATTCGGGAAAATTCAAAGAGAAGCTTAAAAGGAGAACAATGGAAGTGAATACTTCTAATTCAAAAACTCCCAAACCTCGAGGTGGTGGCACCAAAAACTTGCATGCAGGGAAAAGGAAAAATGACAAAGGTGGATGTTTGCATGTAGAACAAGAGGATGATAATGATGAAAATAAGGGTGTAGTATGAGGTGATGATGAAGATTGTGGTGGAGGGGGAGGAGGGGATGATGAATATAGTGGTGATCGCGAACCTCTAACTTGATTTTTCTTCTCAAAATTGATGCATGTCGTTTTAGAGCTTTGGATGTATTTTTTATGATGTGGAAGATAATACGAATGATAAAATGTGGTGTAAAAAGATGATAAAGATTGAAAGATTTGTTCTTAAGGATTTTCTTATACAGAGCTCTCAAAGTTAGGCTGTAGAATCCTTCCGAAACCATTTCTCCTTGAGATAAAAGTCAATTTTGCGTCTAAACATGTCCCAAAACAGTGTCAGGTTCGGCTAATACCTTGCCAACCTTTCCCGGCCGAACCTGACAAGTGAAATTTACCCCAGGTGGTTGTCAGGTTCGGCTGACTCGATTAGATTACTTTTAAGCCGAACTTATCTCTGTAAACACTTCGAAAATCTTGATTTTTAGGCTCCGGAGTTCAGCTAACTCGTGATGATGAGTTATCAGCCGAACTTATCTCTGTACACTCAAGTTTTTAGATTTTATTTTGGCCATAACTTCTTCGTCCGGTGTCGGAATGGCCTCATTATTTTTGCGTTGTTTTTGTCTTTTCATTCTCTTGAAGATGATAATAATATCTCATTGATTTGAATGAGTTTAATTTTGACCTTGATGTTCTCCATTAGTAGACTTCACTATCGTTTGGGTTAGGTTCGGCTCATTCGCAATACTATTTGAAAGCCGGTATTTAAAGTTCGGCTCATTCGTGTTTGACTTGAAAAGCCGAACTACTTGTTATATATGTGTTCGGCTTATTGGGGACTAATATTATAAGCCGAACTGTTCTTATTTATCAAGGTTCGGCATACAAATTATTTGCCGAAGCTAACTCTGTTGCGCCGAACTACATACAAAAATCAAAAATTTTGGTGAATTCAAGATACAAAAAGGACATTAAAAAACGTCTACAACCATACCTATGTATTAGTAGCCTTGGGTTCCTCATCCATGTACTCATCTTCGGAATTTGGCTCCAAAAAGTCATCATCTTGAGCTTGAGAAAAAAGTTGAGTTTGAGATTGAGTTTGGGTAAAATTATTTTCATAATCCAACAAATAAGCCATCTCCGAAGCTCCATCGTAATTGATATGTATTTTCTTAGGTTTACGTGATGAAGATTCACCTTCCTCACTCGAATTTGGATTACACATCTATCAACAATCACAATAATCTCAAAGAAAAAAAAGTTTTTTTTCTTCTACTTCTTCCTCCTCCTCTTCTTCTTTTTCTTCTTTTTTCTACTCACTCAATCTATTTAAAAAGAAAATTATTATCCTAAATTAAACTCTAATCCTAACTCCAATCATTAACAACTAATCAATTAAGTTAACACTAATTAAACACTAATCATTCAGGGGTATTTTAGCATTTATGAAAATAGGTTGGATAAGGGATACCCTAGAAATACTATTTCCAACCCTGTTTTTGTCTTATTCAATATGCCCCAAAATTTTCTTGTATGCCCCAAATGATGGTTCTACTGTTAGGGGAACCTCGTATGGGCCTTGGGAAACACTAGAGGGGCTTTTCCATGATTCGAATGTCTGGTTAGTTTGTTAGAGGGTGTCCCCATTCCCCAAAGTTTCATGTTCATGCGTTTCAGGAGGTCCTAGGTATAGATGGGGCAAAACGATTTGCTGGTTTTTTACGGAATTGAGGAGACGACCGTGTGGAGGAAACTCCTTGAACCGAGCGAACTGTCAAACCTCACACAGATGCACTGCAAGAAAGGAGTGCTTTGAATTCGAGAGATCAATCTGTAGGACTTCGGCCTAAACCAAGACAATGGCCGTTCCAGAGTCAATTCGGTCACAAGAGAGGATGAGTCGATATGTAGGAGCGAAGCTGACAAATGTGTGAGATCAATGGTGATCGAAGATTGTAGGTGTGTTGCGTATTCTGAAATAAGATAAGTTCTGAATGATTGAATTTGCTCTGTTGAGAGTAATTGCTCAAACGTTGAGTTATTAATCTCGTGTTGTCTGTTTGACGTGAGATTGTCCTCCTTTCAATCATGATTCAAAGGCTTATTTATATTGCCAGAATTGTAAACACCATGATCCCATGAAGTGTGACAGTTGATGGAATCAAAGAGTGGAGAAGTGGAAATCGTGTTAAAACCAGTTACTCAATGTGCGGATACTTGGTCGATTTTCCATCCACTACTTTGCTAACTCCTTCAACTGATTGTACGACTTGCTCACATTCTCATCGTGTGTATGAACAAACGTGCTGTAGACCGCCAGACCAAAACCCTAGTTAATATCCCCCATGTGACGCGATTGATGTCTCGTGATTGTGGAGTCTGCGAGGCTGACGTGTATTTAGTCAGTTGTTGACTTCATGGGACGATGAGTCCTTGTATTGTTGAGTCGAACATGATTTGCAAATATTCTGAGACTCATGAATTGAACATGTCTGAGACAGAGGTATGATTCTCACGTAAATGTTGATAGTTAAGGTGAACAAATATTGCTCATTCGATGGATTGTTGAATATTGACAATTGAACCAATATTCCTTAGTCTGAGAAAATGTGGCTCGTCTGATGAATTATTGATAGCATGACCAAATGAAATATTATTTAAAATACTAGCAACTGAGCCGAGTATAATTAATAAAATGTTGATCATGGAATCGTCGTAAAATTATTAATGTTCAAATCCAGAATTATGAACCTTGGACTCGAAACCCTAATTCGATCAATTGATGATCAATCGACGGTTTATTGAAAATTAACCACGGAGTGAAGGAGGGACCGACTACATAGGATGATGAGTCGACCATGTAGCGCCCAGATGCTCGAGTGAGCAAAAATACCAAAGTCTCTTGAAGACCAGTTAGCCAGAAGATGATTAAATGCTGGTTTAATCATTTATTAAAATAATGCTCGTCTGAGCATCAGGTGATAAAACCTAATTAATTATGAATAGGCGAGGGACCGACCAAGGGGTCATGAAACCGGCCCTGGTTGGTCACGGGATCGAATGACGATCGTTTCATGAAATTCCAAAATTGTTTGGAAGAATTTGAACCTAATGTGAACAAATTAGGTCAAATGATGAAAATATGAGGGACCGGCCTCTTGCAAGCCAAAGAGCCAACCCTGGTCGGTCAAGGTAATATGCTCGTGTCACCAAAGTGTTCGTATCTCAGTCCTAAGAATTTTAATATTTTGTGATGTGCATTTGAGCAATCATTTGAGAAAATATGAAGAAATCAGGGATTTTGCTGAAACTGAGGAAACTTCATGAGATGAAGGAAAATAATTATAAAATGAAGGAATCATGAAATGTGGGACCGGCTATGGCCAAGGCATGGCCGGCCGGCCAATGAGCCCGGACCCATAGCATTTTTCCTAATTTTATTATATTTTTCATGATTTTATGAAAATACCATGAAATCAAGGAGTTTGTTGAAATCAAGAAGTTTCCTTGAAGTGAAGGAGTTTCCATGAGGTGAAGGAAACATAAAAAATAATAATCATAAAATAAGAGGCGTGTGGGACCGGCTAGGGCATGACCGGTCGGCTAGGGCCCGGTCCCACGAGTTTACCTAATTTTATATTATTTTTCATAACTTTATGAAAATATCATGAAATCAAGGAGTTTCCTTGAAGTGAAGGATTTTCCATGAGGTGAAGGAAACATAGAAAATAATAATGATAAAATAAGAGGCGTGTGGGACCGTGGCTAGAGGGCCCTAGTCCCACCATTTACCTAATTTTATATTATTTTCATGACTTGAAGGAAATATCATGAAATTAGGGAAATACCATGAGATCAAGGAATTTCATGGGATGAAGGAAAGAATAATAAAATAATAAGGAATGTAAGGTGTGGGGGGCCAGAAAGTACAACTAGGGCATGACCAGGACGGCTAGTAGGCTTGGTCCCGCATACCTTTCCTAATT
This sequence comes from Papaver armeniacum, assembly GCA_023531295.1. Taxonomy (NCBI): domain Eukaryota; kingdom Viridiplantae; phylum Streptophyta; class Magnoliopsida; order Ranunculales; family Papaveraceae; genus Papaver; species Papaver armeniacum. Next base: position 214,576 of record JAJJWW010014949.1, on the reverse strand, counting down.
ATTTATTATTTCCTTGATGTGAAGGAAACACCATGAGGGAATTTTCATAAGATCAAGGAAAATAATAAAATATAAAATTGGGTGTGGGACTGGTCACGGCACACGGCGGCCAGTGGGCCCGATCCCAAGCCTTGTAGTCGATATTTTATTATTTATTATTTTCTTTCCTATTTTGCATAGGTTCATCGTCCCGTCGTATTTTGAAATACTCATTCGTGCATTCAGGTGCTCGTTAGTGCATTATTGTTGAGTACACTTGCACCATTTTGGTCAGGGCTTACTCGATAGTAGCCCAGATGTCCGTGTGTTGAATATTTATTACTAACCCATGAATTCAGCTGGGAAGAACCATGAATTGAAGTAATGAAATATTATGGAAAACATAGAATATTTTCCAGGGATTTCAGTTGATGAATCTGATGATTTAGGAATAATTAATTGATGGCTCTATACTAGTACGATCGTCTATGAGCATTAATTATTCAGGATTAATATGCGCTAATTGAAACGTCATATTTCTTTTATATAGTCAGGGAAAACATTGTTACATCCTGAAGACGTTATTGCTCTATACTAGCGGTGCGATTGTCTAGGAGCCATCCAATCTTTCGATTCTATACAAAAGTAATTACTGAAATTGCTCGGTATTCATGAGATTTGCCGTTGCCTCGGTGAGAGACTACACATCTACATACACTCGAGAGAAAGTATTCTCGATCGAGAGATTCTTGTGGCATGAGCTTTCATGCTTTCGATAAGAGACATGAGCCTCAATACTCGTCGATTGCTCGATCGGGAGCATATACAATTATGGTTTTATGATTTTAGCCCTTGTTAAAAATCCACCATTTACATTAAGTCCCAGCAGTGAGGGACAGTCATGTTCCTCGGTCAGCCTTTGAATAGTGATTTTCTAGTTCTGAGATGAAACAAGTAATTCAACTTAGTCGTAAGAAAGAATGTTACCGGATTTTCGATTGCACAAGCGAACCGTGGCTTGAACGAAGATCCCAATGGCATGATAGAGCATCGTCTGACGAGCGTAAATTGGTGTAGCACCGCTCTTTTTTTTTTTTTTTTTTTTTTTTTTTTTTTTCAGAAGTTGATAACTTGTTCATGAGTTGTTTATGTTAAAATAATATATACATATGCATGTATAGACGTGAGTTTTGTAAAAACCCTTGTTTTAGGAACAGAGACGTTCGTTCGATCGTTAGTTTAAGAAACTAGCAATAATCCCTAATGTAGGAGGGATTTTTTTTTTTTTAAATATCGAGATTTTAATAAACTCTCGTTTCAAAGGTGGATGCTTGTACGAGAGAAAAGTTTTTTTTTTTGAATAGACGTGCGTCTGTTAGTAAACAAAATTTGTCTAAGAGCTTTCATGAAAAAAATTATTTTCGATATGTAAGCTTTAACAAATTTTGAAAATATACTCTCGAGGGAGCAAATATATATGTTTTTCAAGTTCACATGAGTTTCACGTTAAAATATATTTTTTGTAAAACGGTAGATAGTAAAACAGTGTTGAATGCTATTAGAAGTTTCCCTGAGTGCACATCTTGTGGTAGAGATGGCCTTCGGGCTCAACACTTACTTGATGCGTTGTGTGGTCATGCGGCTGCAGTTTCTGAGGAACTGCTTTCATCCATTGCTGGAGTTGTGAATTTGTGGTTATCAGGTGATTGTCTTGCTATTTTAGGGCCATACATTGCCAGTGCACCCATCACCCCTCTACTTAAGCCTGATGGTGGACTTCGGCCCATCGCAGTAAGAACAATTTGGAGAAGACTTTGTTCTAAACTTGCGGCAACCTCAGTGTGAAGAGAGATGGACAACTATCTAGGTGATCATCAATTCGGTGTGGGGATTCCTTGTGGAGGGGGAAGTATTCTCCATGCAACAAATTGATTGATGGAATTACAAGGTACGCAAAGTAATATCAGTATGATGCTTATAGATTTCACTAATGCATTTAATCTAGTGGATAGAACAACCTTAATCACAAAGGTGAGAGCTAGATGTCCTAGTATAGCTAACTGGGTTGAGTTCTGTTACGCTCATCCAGCAAGGCTATATTACAATGAATTTCTCCTAGCATCAGCTCAAGGAGTACAACAAGGCGACCCCCTTGGTCCGCTCATTTTTTCCTTGGTGTTACATCCACTAGTTTGCAACATTGCTGCACATTGTTCCTTGAATATGCATGCATGGTATCTCGACGATGGAACTATCATAGGAGATACTTTGGAAGTGTCAAAATCCCTCAAAATCATCCAGCAAGATGGTTCTGCACGCGGTTTGCACTTGAACATTAGAAAGACTGAAGTTTTCTGGCCCTCGCCAGATCCACGGAGTCTCATAGAGGGTGTTTTCCTATCCAATATAAACAGACCATCCAGCGGCGTTAAACTCCTCGGAGGGTCAGTTAGCCTCGACAATCAATTCTGTAGTGTTATGGTCTTGGCCAGAGCTGATAAAACCATTCACATGATGAAATCAGTAAAACAGTTGAAGTACCCGCAGAGCGAACTCTTATTACTACTTAATTGTACCAGAGTCTCTCGATTGTATTTCACTTTACGCACCACTCATCCTCAAATTCTACAGGCATCTACAAATCATTATGATCAACATCTATTGCGATACCTACAACACTTGATTACCAGCGATGGCTCGGGTTTTGGATTGCTTCAATAAAATAATTGCTACATTGTCGTTCAAAGATGGAGGTTTTGGTGTCTATACAATGGCTGACACCAGCCAATATTGCTACCTGGCATCACACCTTCAAACACAACACCTGTAACATACTATCTTGAGCTCCGTAGATATGTCAGTTCCCAGCCACAGTTATCAGTATACGCTTAATCAGTTCGTGCAGGCTTGTGGTCTCTCATCTCTCAACATCAACTCTGTTGCCCCACATCCTATGAAATCCCTAGCAACACAGTACTTTGAGGTTGTAAGGAGAGAGCTACCAGCCAAGTCAAGGGATACTATTCTGTGGCAAACTAACCGGATAGAACATTCCTTGGATTTTTTGAAAACCATTCTTATCCCATGCCTTAATCAAGCACTTGGGCCGCATCAGTTTCGTGTCGTTACTCAATACAGGCTTGGTATTCCATTGTTCCCTGAAAATAGCACATGCCCTTGTTGTGGACGCGGTATGGATGTTTTTGGCGACCATGCTCTCCATTGTGCAAGTGAAGTTGGCCAGAAATTTAGACATAACTTGGTAAGGGACGTTGTCATGGATATTTGTTACAGATCAGGTGTTGCTTCTGGGAAGGAAGTAGCTTTGGGATTTTTGACTAACAATGACATGGCTCTCAAGCCCGCTAACATTCTTATATACAATTGGATAAACGGTCAGGATACATGTTTTGATGTTACTGAAGTTTCGCCTTTCTCGAGTGGTGAACCTCGCAGTTTCACACCTGGACATGCTATCTCTATGACGGCTACTCGTAAACGCAACAAATATTTAGACAAATGTGCATCTCAAGGGTACCAATTTTGTGCTTTGGCATTCTCCACCTTAGGGGAGCTTGGAGAAGACTTCATTATCCTGCTCAAGAGATTAAAGAATTGCTTGACTAACTATGACGTCAATAGCAAAGTAGGTGGTTTACTTTTTCATAGGGTGGGTTTGGTTATCCAGAAGGGTGTTGGTGCTCAGATTCTCGCCCGACTCCCGCCCATTCATGTGTAAATAATACCTTTTGTTTATTTTAATAAAATCCTTGGATGGCATCCTTTTTAAAAAAATAAAAATAAAATAATAATAATAACGGGTAGCAGCTCAGCTGGTCATCCTCGTTCGTTAAAGGTTAATGCGCTCCATGAGGTCACATGTTCGAGTCCCTGATGGCCAAGTATTGCAGAATTTGACATGGAAGGTAGAGTTAGCTTACCCCCCTTGCGACATAATCATCCCCCTATCCGCTTCGTCTCCCTTGGCTGGTTCCTCATGAGGCTCGCTGGTATGCTAGCACGACAACCTATTCAATTAATGTAGTAGTTAGTCGTTGGAGCTTAGCTTGTTAGGCTTCCAAGTAGTTTCATGTAATATAATCATTATCCAATAATATAATGATATTATAATAAAGTTGGTGAGGCTTTTACTACCTTTGGTGAGCGTGGTGAAGATGCAATCATTTTCATGAAGAGATTGAGAAATTGTTTCATTCATCATGATGTTAACAATAAAGTTGGTGATTCCCTATTTCATAAATTAGGTTTTGTTATTCAAAAAGGTGTAGGAGCCCAGCTTGTTGCTTGGCTACCTACCATCTCTTGTAACCTTGATTTTGATTCTTTATAAATTGCCCCCGGGTGTGTTTTTATAATAAAAAAAATAAAATAATAATAATAAAAAACGGGTAGCTAGCTCAGCTGATCATCCCCGTTCCTCAAAGGTTGATGCGCTCCAAGAGGTCATAGGTTCGAGTCCCCGATGGCGTAGTATTGCAGAATTTGACATGGAAGGTAGAGTTAGCTTGCCCCCCTTGTGACATAATCAGCCTCCCTATTCGCTTCAGCTCCCTTGGATGGTTCCTCATGAGGCTCGCTGGTAGATTAGCACGACAACCTGTTCAATTAATGTAGTAGTACGTCGTTGGAGCTTAGCTTGTTAGGCTTCCAACTAGTTTCATGTAATAATCGTTATCCAATAATATAATAATAATTTATAATAATATATAATATAAAAAAAACGGGTAGCTAGCTCAGCTGGTCATCCCTGTTTCCCAAAGGTTGATGCTCTCCAGGAGGTCACTTAGCTTGTTAGGCTTCCAACAAGTTTCATGTAGCAATCGTTATCCAATAATATAATAATAAAAAAAAGGACCAACTCTATAGTTCTAATCAACAACGCAAAATTAATTATCGTCAGCAACTCAAAATCAATCATTTTCTACGACCCTTCAATTTGAAATTTTAATTTGTCTTTGCACGTGAGTTGTTGGTGTAAGTTGCAACTTGAAATTTTATTGGCTAGTTACGCGTCGGATTGGGGTATACCTAAACTAATGGGGTATAAATTTATATATTTATTTTTGTAAATAAGAATCCACTAAAATACTAGAATATGGTCGAAGCCCGAATTACATGATGAGTAGAGCCATGCATCTAATACATAATGATTGGAATCTCTTCTCGTTATATTATAAGAATCCACTAGAAAACTAGAATATGGCTGAAGCCCGAATTACATCATGAGTACAACCATCTAATATAGAAAGATTGGAATCTCTTCTCATAATATTAGATTTATCTACTAACAGTTTGTGTTTAATACATGAAGGGTGGGGGTATCCCAATCTAAAATACCATAAAAAAATTAGCTTCCTTTGCTAATGTGTCTACATTACCCGTTCTGGGCACATAATAAAGTCCTAAGAAGTACTGACAATGTCTTGCTCGTCTGTCTGCTTCCTCCAAAATAACTTTACTGCTCTAACATATGGCCATGTGATTTCCATTTAGACTTATTAAGATTTCACAATCACTTTCTAGGCTGAAGTTGGTGAGGTTTTTTTTTTATTATACCCATGTTGGTGCCTGCAACAAACTTATTGTTTCTGCTTCTTGTGGATCTGAACATGTTGAAGGTCATGCTCTTCCTCCTTCAAAAGTACCCGAATCATCCCGCAAAATTAGTGCAAAGCTAGATGGAAGAGAATCATAAATCCATGTTGCATCCACATTGATTTTTAGTTTCTGTTTATCCGGATATGACCAAGGAAAATATTGTTGTTTATCTCATTTTCTATTGTTTTTCCTAGTCCAAGTTTCTTTGAATTTCAGAGTTCTGCATTACAGCAAGAGATTCTTCAGAACTATAACTACCAACATCCTTAGGTATGGATACATTGCCTTTTGTATTAACAGGAGGATCATAGCCTTTAACTACACGTACCCAGGTTTGAAAATCACGAGCTTGAAGATAAGCACACATAGAAACTTTCCACCCTGGGTAATTTGAGCCATCGAAGACCGGGTGGCACGATATTGAGATAGCACCTCTCCATCCATAGAGTCGGATCGCTACAAACACAGACTTATAAGGTCTTGAATGTGTTTGCACCTTTCTGATACCAATTGAAAAATGGGGGGTAAAAACAACCACACCCAATATTTCGCTTAGCAATCTGTATGGACAAACTCCAATATACTTTCTAGAGAATCAACTAGACAGACAGACTCAATCTAGAGAAAATCATATCAAAGAGTTTATATCTCAATCTCTCGATTTGATCTTTACTCAAGCAAATAGAAATCTGCGAGTCTTTATCAAAGAGGGATAACTTGGATGGTACCAAAGACCAATATCCAAGTGTCAACCAATTTAAATCAATAACCAAAAGGTCGGATATTCTAATTGATTGAACAACGCACAACTTTGTGATATTTCAATTATATAAACAAATATAATGCATAATAGAAATAACACGACACCAGAATTTTGTTAACGAGGAAACCGCAAATGCGAAAAACCCCGGGACCTAGTCCAGATTGAACACACAACAGCAGTATTAAGCGCTACGGACACTAGCCTAATCCAAATTAACTTCGGTATGGACCAGTAGTTGAACCCCAACCAATCTCACACCGATCCAAGGTACAATTATGCTCCTCGTCTCGATCCCGGCGGGATGCTGCGTACTTGATTCCCTTAGCTGATCTCACCCACAACTAAGAGTTGCTACGACCCAAAGTCGAAGACTTTAATAAACAAATCTGTATCACACAAAAAAGTCTACGGTAATAGATAAGTTCGTCTCCCACGAATATACATACAAGTTTTTATTCCGTATTTTGATAAATCAAGGTGAACAAGAACCAATTGATAACCCGGACTTATATTCCCGAAGAATATCCTAGTATTATCAATCACCTCACAATAATATTAATCGACGCAGCGAAAAAGGTATTGCGGAATCACAAATGATGAGACAAAGTGTTTGTGATTTCTTTTCTATCTTGCCTATCGGAGATATAAATCTAAGGCCAATTATTCCAATTGTACTGCAATGCGATAGAAACATCAAGATCGGATCACACAACTACAAGAAAAGTAGTATCGAGTCGGGGCTTCACAATCCCAATGAAGTCTTTAAGTCGTTAACCTGGTTTTAGAAGAAGAAAACTAAAGTTTAAAGGAGAATCGACTCTAGCTTAGCAAACTAGTATCACACGTAAGGTGTGGGGATTAGGTTTCCCAGTTGCTAGAGTTCTCCCTTATATAGTCTTTCAAATCAGGGTTTGCAATTAATGTCAGCTTAGTAACAAAGCATTCAATATTCACCGTTAGATGAAAACCTGATTAGATTCAAGCTAATATTTCTCAACCGTTTGATCGAAACCTTAGCTTGTTACACACAAATGAAATGTCCAATTTTGGGTTTATGTAACCGTTCCCAAACATTAACATTTGTTGGTTCAACAATAGTTAACCAAATGGTTAGCCATATGATCACTTTCATATCAACCATATTCTTCTTCACCATAACTAGTTCAAATGACTCAAATGAACTAGTTAGAGAGTTGTTCAATTGCTTAGATCTTATGAAACTACACAAGACACAATCGAAGCAAAAACGATTTGATTCACTCGAATCGTTTCATGAACTTTATAGCCACGGTTTGCAAAAGCATTCCTTAGTTTATATAAACATGAGTTCAAGAACAACCGATTTTAGATATAACCTACTCAAGTTCGCGGACTGGGTTCGCAGACTTAAGCTCACGGAAGGAGTTCACAAACTCCAGCAGAAATTCTCGGGTCGAGAACTTCCGCCAGTTCGTGGACTGAGTTCGCGGACTTGGCTCACGCCACATTCCGTTTCTCTTGATCAATAAAGTTCGCAAACTTTGGTTCAAGGAATAAGGACTTATACATATATGTGTTTCCACAACAATGATTATATCCTACCAATGGTTATGTAATCTAAACTCTCATTTCAATCATTGAAACATTCTCAGAGAACTTTATATAGCCGTTATTCACAGACCATTTTTCGTCAGAGCAATTTTCAAAGTGATTGAAACATAACATGACTTTCGTCACTAGCTAAAGATGAATTTGGCTAAAGCGAAAGCTTACCAACACATATTTCGAGAAAATTGTAGGATCATAATATCGCAACGGACAAGGTTCGCGGGATTAATAAACGACGGTGTCGCGAGGGAGTCGCAGGGAGCTAAAATAAACGACGCGATGAATAACGACAAACAAAACAATTGGAAGACATGAAACCTGGTGAGGGTTAAGAAGTGTCGCGAGAATGAATATTCGTGCACTTGCGACACTTCGCGAGACATTCCCGAAAATAAAGGATAGCTTAGCTATCATCCACTATGTATTACCCTATATAAAGGGCTAAATGAGTCTGTTGAAAGGGAGAGATCTTTTTGAATGGGGAAGCAAGTCATTAGGAGAGAGAAAGTTTAAGAGCGCTTTAATTTCCAAGTGTAATTCTATTGTACTGTAAAACATTTCATGGAATCAATTAATAAATATTCTTGATCACACATCTTTCAATGGATTAGTTAAGCAAAACGAGTAAGGGGTGTAGTGTGGGATTTCCTGCTGAACTACATATGCGCTAGAAACAGGACTGAGCAAGAGATTGACGTAGAAATTGGAAAGAATTTGGATTAACAGAGAAAAGGTTTGGAGAGATACTCAAGAATTCATTGAAAAAGAAAAATGGCTAGAAGAAGAAACGTACAAGGGCAACCAACGATTGTAAGAAGAAGTGGGAGACTTGTTGGAGAAAGGAGGAATGAAACAGGAGAATCGTCAAGGATGAATATGAGAAATGATAGAGAAAATCAAAATCAGCCACCGATCTCCCCGGAGCAAACGCGGCTGTGGATTATGATAGAGTAAGTGTACATACCTGGAGATCTGATTCTGAAGACGAGAGGGAAGAGGAGCAGCAGCTGGTGAACAATGGACAAGGAGGAGGAGAGCAAGGAATGAATGGAGAAATGAATCCAAAACGAAGAAATCGCAGCGTTAGAAAGATTGAGACAAACAATACATGAAGAGAGACGACTAGAGGCGAGGAACGAGCAAACTTGACAAGACGAGAATCATGAATTGAGGATGGAAAATATGAGATTGCAAAATAGGAGATCAAGAAGTAGTGTGAGATCAAGTTCAAGATCGATTAGGGAAGAAAGAAGGAGAGTTTTACCAACGAAGAAGTCAAGAAAACCAACAAGAAACACAAAATCCAAGCACAGAGCAGCATGGCGAGAGAAGAGGGGAAATGGAAGATCGTTATATTCCTCATCCCGAAAATCTTCAAGATGAGCGGAATAGGGAAAATCAAGGAAACGGTCTAGCGAGAGGTTGTGAAAGGATAAGAGCAGAAATGGAAAATCAAGAGATGGAAGAGGCAATCCGGCAGAATAACCATGACAACCGGGAAAGAAGGAGGGAACAAAATCGTACCAATAGAAATATTAATGAAGAATATGAGAGGGTGCAGATGAGAGCCGAGAGACAACCAAGAAGAGAGAACAACCGATATAATGGCGTGCGAATTGAAGAAAGAAACGAAGAAGAGCGTCGCAGGGAAAGGAGAGAAGAAAATAACGAGCAAGAAGGTCAAAACAGGCACGAGCGTAGAAGGAGAGAGGCAGAGCTAAAAAGACCAGTAGAATCAAATTCTGAGGCAAATGAACAAATCTTAAGAGAACTGGCTGAAATGAGAGGATTACTGAACAATAGAAGGGAATGAGGAAGGAAACAATTGGACGAAGCCATCGCAGAAGCTGCGAAGAATCCCTTCACGCTAGAAGTACATATGGGAGGAATACCTCCTAAGTGCAATCTACCTGCATTAACCAACATCTTTGATGGAACAACTTGTGCGGTACAACATATCAAGGCTTATATGAGATGTATGTTGCAGTGGGAGAATCATGATGCTATACTGTGCAAATATTTCGCATCAAGCCTAATAGGAGAAGCACTAAAATGGTTTGAAGGTCTGCCAAGGAACACAATCACATCATTTAACCATTTACAAGCCACATTCCTGGGAGCATACATAAGTAACAACTCTTCACGACCGTGTATTGAAGATGTATTCGGGTTGAAACAAAGGGTTGGCGAGAGCTTAAGGCAGATTGACAATAAGATGGAGGACCATGTGTAGCGAAATGGCGGACGCGGGTTGAGGAAAGATATCTCATCCTCTCATTTGTGAATGCTCTCTTCACTAACTTGTTATACATTCAAATTTTTAGAATCAAAAATACAATCACGATGGCGAACTGCGAGAGTTACAGAAGAGTATATTGCCTTAGAAGAAAGACAGAATGAAATGAATTCTTATCCAAATGAGCACAAGCTCGAATGTTGCGAACGCAAGCTTATTGCCTCAATTCATAAATACAAGGCGAGCACTTCGCAAGGACAAAAGGGAAGGCTGATGAGGGACAACGGAAGATAGTAGCCATGGGAAGCCACGACCAAGAAGAGTTTGAACGAAAAGGAACTACTACAACCGTAATGAAGAATAATAAGATTCAGAGCTAGATCATGTACAAGAAACTTACGGTGGACGAAGGCAAAATAATCATGCAAGGCGAGAGAAGTCGCAGAATAGTATGGGAAGAGATTAAGATGCCTCCATTGAATGCTAGTGTGGAAAAGATCCGGGAAGCTATACTTGTAATGGAAGATGTACCAAAGACCTTGGAACGTGGGAATGGAACCACCACCGGGCGGCGAAGCCATGAGTTTTGTTCTTACCATCGCTTCCATGGGCATCAAACAAACGATTGTAGAAACATAAAGAGAATTATTCTCGGGATGATTGATCGGGGAAGTCAATCACTTTCTAAAGGGAGAAGAAAAAGGCCGACATTACCACCACCACCAGAGATGCACGAATAGTGTCGGCGAAAGGAAAGGAAACATTTGTGATAGAAGTTGGAACAAAAGCTAAAAATTTGAACTGCAACTCTATCGTCCACTCCTATCGCACAATCGAAGATTTTCATGACAACGTGCTCGGTAGAGTCTTTGCGAGAGATGATAATGATAAAGAAATAATGAGTCAAAGCGAGAACGCATTGAGTTAGAAAAGTGGCAGTGAAGACTATTTCTTTCTCTGAGATGAAGTGCCAAAAGGAAGAGAAACACATGATAGCCCGTTGGTTGTGAAACTAGAGATTAACCCAAAACCAGTTGATGGAGAAGATAATGAAGCGAGTAAGATTGTCAAGGATCAACCGAATCCTAATCGATACCTAAGTTCGGTAAATATTCTTTTTACCATACTTACAAGACGATGGGAGGAAAGGATGAGGATTTGATCCCTTCGACATACAAGATATATGGCTTTAATGGCACTTGCAAAACAAGCCAAAGGGAGAGGTTCACATGAGAATACCTCTTCAAGGATTATCAACGATGTTTTATTCTCGTGTGGTTGACGTGGAATCTCCGTATAATGCGCTGATTGGGAGGCCATGGCTTCATGAAATCTTGGGGTCGCATCAACATACCACCAATGTATAAAATTTCCACATCCAAACGGCATTGGTATTATACAGGGGAGATTGGAAGGAGTCGCAACAATGTCACGAGGTTGATGTAGAAAGTCACAAGAAAGAAATGCCAAAAGAAAGGGTTGGAAGCAACATGTGAGAGATGAGCAGAAAAAGGAAAACTGATGGTGGATGCTATAGAAGTAAGGATTACCTCATGAGGTGAATGCCTAGAGACAAAGCGAATATTATGATAATAAAGAAGCGAAGGATATGAAGAACAAAAGGCATAAGAAATGAATAATCAACAAAAACAGGGAGAAAAAGTAGCAATTGAAGTAATGATAAAGTAGAATCTCATGATCAAGAGTATATGAGAATTCGGTTAAGAAAGAAAAATGAAAATACAACAAATGAAATGGAATTCTCTGAATACTTCGAAACAAACATCAACAAATAATGAAACATGAATGATTGAATGATTTAACAAAGATGAATGAGTAAAAGAATGGGACGAACCTTTATGGCGTACACCCTAGTTCGCGAATAACATTTCGTAAGAGGCAAATGTAAGACCTAAAGTGCGTCATATAAGGGGGTATCTCTCGACATGGCTCGGGGGGAAGGTTACACCGCTCCCGAAGCCCGAGTCATGAAAATTTGGGGCCCATGAAAGCCTATCCGGAAGAGGTACCTTGGATTCCCAACTATATATATAAGGTTATACCCCCGGTTGGGCGACTGGAGGGTCTCTTCCTAGGAGTCGATGTATGCTCAAGGCGCCGAGGTACACGGTTGAGCTTCGAGTGCCCGGGATGGATGAACCTACCTGGCCATTCTTGGCAAGTCTTGGCATATGTTGCACTGCTCAAGAAAACTCCACTTAGGGTGCAGTCTTGTAACCATAAACTCTATAGGTATAAGGGATAAGAGGTCACGAAAACAACCGGTTGTTGTTAAGACCGGATGGGAGGAGCTAGTCTTGTATGGCCGATGTTTCGCCTCCTTGAAGGGGCAACCAGGGAGATGATAAGGGCGACGCTCTCCATTAGGGAGTGTCAAAACAAGACGCAAATGTCATAAGGCTATGTTTTCGCAAGAGAATTTAGGCTTGTCATATTTGTGCAATGATCCTGAAGAGGCAATAATACTAACGCGAGGGTAAGGCGAGATCAATGGGTCTTTACACGACAGTGTACGGACGTCCTGCGATTTCGTCGCAAGACGGCAATGTCATGGGGCTTTATGTTCGCAAGGATATCTAGACCTGTCATATTGTCGCAACTAAAACATCCTGCAGAGGCAAAAATACTTGGAAAATGATAAGGCAAGATCAATGGGTCTTTACATGCAAGTGTAAAGACGTCCTGCGATTTTGTCGCGATGAAAGGTGGCAGGGGAAGACCTCTAATTAGGGAGGTCTAACTTGGAAGACCACACAAAAATGATAAGGCAAGGTCAATGGGCCATTGATTTATGAAGATACCCGCGATTTCGACGCAACGATACATTTCAATAACAATAAAATTATTATCAAACCAAATACATGATGACAACTAAAATCTTCCATCTGAAGATAAATAACAGAGGCAAGTATGGGAATGGAAAAGATGGAATATTGTTATTCATCTTCTGATGGAAGAGTTATACATCAATAATGTTAGCCAATTATATTACAAAGAAGAACTACCAAAAAAGGGGAATGAAGATTGAATTTAGGGGGGAACAATCCAAGAAGTACACTATAATAAAGAGATACAGAAATGTACAGATATTAGAGGCAAATAAAGAAAACAAAAAGAATTATCTCTTTGGTGATTCTTCTCCTTCATCTCGATTCTTCAAATCTATTATTCTCATCGCTTAATTTTCTTCTTCGCTAGCCTCACTATCGAAACGCCGAGACAGTGTGATTCTCGTGAACCTTTTCAAAAGCCAGGGATATGAATGCGAGGGATATTGTGGTCCTTACAAACATACTCCATGGCTTCATTGCGAAAACGAACGGCATCATTATTAAAATTCGCCACTGTCGTTAGAAATTGTTTCTTCAACTTGAAATATTTATTCTCGCGAAGGGAGAGACTCTTTGCGAGCTGTTCTTTTTCAGTTTCAAGTTCTTCAATTCTCGCTGAAAAATTCCTGGCGAGTTGTTCTTTTTCAGATTCAAGCTCTCTAATTCTAACTTGAAGTCTCTTCTCGGATTCTACAAATAAGTAACGACAAGTTAATAATTTACAAGCAATACTACATAAGAAGCATGAAGGTATAATAAGTAACCTTCTCTATCGTATATCATATCTTTAATCAAGGAAGTATGCTCGGCATGAAGACTAACATCAACACCTAGGTTATTCCCGGCATTATCTAAAACTTTCGCAGCCTGTGCGAATTCATCATCACTATTAATAACAAGAAGAGAACGAACTTGCTCTTCTCATTTTGCTTAAGTATGGTATTCGATGAAGGAGTTCATCTCGTTCAACTTGCACACCAAGAAGAGATTTGTGGAATTCTCGCTAACGCCCGTGCACCTCTCGTTAGTAATGCGATCGTTCTCATCTATGAGATCACTAATTTTCTTCCTTAAAGTCTTGATTTTCTTCTCGGAATCAAGGTACATTCGTTTAAAGCGATTAGTTAAATTTAAACTAGATCTTGTGTTCGATCTCTAAGAGATGATATTTGGATTGAAGATCCTTTAATGAAAGGAGGTTAGTTTTATCTGAGAAACTACTTAGAGATTGATTGAGGTGAGTAAGAAGGACATCATCATTCATAGGCTCGGGAAATGAATGGAGAAGAATGGATTCTTCTGAGAGATTATATACGTCTGCGAGAATAATAGTCAGACAAAGAAAAATAAAAGATAGCATGAAAAGGATTTGAGAATTGAAAATTATTATACCATAAAGTTGTTTTGATTTGAATTCAAGAGTGATTACTCTCTCCTTTTGGGAGTCCAGATCGGCTTCTAATTTTTTGAATCTTATCGCGAGATGACGCGGCTTCAACTTCCAAATTCTTGGGTCTTCTTGTTCAATTGTAAATTTCTCTTTTCAAGATTATTGCGTCTTCTCTCGAGATCTGAGGCAACTACAAAAGAAGTTTTTCCAACCTATGAAAGAAGATAGAAAAACCGTTAATACATATATATTTAAAAATTTAAAATTAACAGGAAATATGATCGCATGCATACCAAAGACCCAAGTGCGTTCAAGAAGCCGGGAGACACAATTCTAGAGGCTCCATTGAAAGAATTATTGCCTCTAGTAAAGCAAAGATTACACACATTCGCGAGAGCCCCGCAAAGGGAAGCTAGGGAGCATCTCCCATTCCTTGGAAAGAGTCCGAGAAGATGCTAGATAACCGATCCATAGGAAAGCCGGGCCAATGGAATCTCTTTAGCGAGAGAGGGATTCGAATCATGGTTATCCTCGTCGGAAGATTCGAGCTTGAGCTAAGACGAGAAGAAGACTGAGTCTTTCGCTTCTTAGTTAATGGAGCGAGAAGATTTATCTTTGCGAACGACGGTTTTACCCTTTACTTCTAATCTTCGCGGCTGACTTCAACTCCAACCTTCGCATACGGTTAAAGATAAGAAACAGAGGCAACAATATTGTTTCAAATAACAAAGGAAATGTTTCTTACTTCACCCGTAGCGATCGAAGTATCGTCGAGTACTCTCCAACGGATTATCCTTGTAGCTTCTTCTCAATTTGGCGATCCCAAAAATTCCACAAACTCAAAGAAATATAAAAAGAAAGTTGCGAAGGCAAGATTTGAAGTGGAAAACATACCTCTTTTGCCTTATCAGGCCATTTGAATTCCCAAGGATGATATCCTGCGAGATTCGCAGGAAGAATATGCGAGCCCGCGATGTAAGGGCCATTTAAAATCAAGGGTACAAGCCACCACTTCTCATCCTTGGAGTGGCGAGGAGTAGTATTATTGCCCGGATGCCAGTCAATATCTTGCATGAGTAATTTATCCTCAGGGACATTATCCTTCTTTTTCAGGCGAATGCCCCAGCGAGATTTCGCATTCCTCATCTTTATCACTGAATAATTTTCAAAAAGTTCTCTACAAAGTGTATTTCTCAAAGAGCTATTTCCAAGTTTGTGAAATCGGGGTGTCTAACAGTATTAGGGTATAAAGATCCTTTGCCAGCACCACGGTTTGCGAACTCAAGCATTAGGCGAATGCAATCGCCACTTAATTGATAAACAGCCCGAGAGAATTTTTCATGGGCCAAGATTTCATAAAATAAAGGCATCTCAGAATTATATAAGGGAATGGGAAGTCCTGCGAGAAGCTGACCTAGCGAGACTATAATTTTTTGATCATCACATTGATGATCAGAAAACAACTTTGCAGAAGAATAGATGAAGATTCTTGATCGGGAATGGTTGATAGAGTAAAACCCTTCTCGAGCAACTTCGTTGAACTTCATTAAAAGAAGATTTGTATGCACGACTAATGAAAGCCATTATCAAGTATGGGAATGGATGGGAGGTTGGAGATTAGGATCAGCGTTAGAAGGGATGAAGAAAGAGTTACAAGAGCAGGAGCGCAAATTGCGGAAGGAGAGAGTCAAGAAAAGTTTCAGAGAGAAACTAAAAGAAGAAAAGAGGAGGAAAAGAAAGCTATATATAGAAAAAATCAAAAAAAGATTCTTGAGGAAAACGAGGGCATTTAATGCGAGAAGAGACACGAACGGATGAGAATAAACGGGTGGAAGAGACGTGTCAAGAAAAGACTTTAATAGTCAAAATCAGGTAATAGTACGGAGTTGAAACAGAGATAAGGATAAATAGTTGCGGCAAATCAAAATATTGATTCTCATAATATTCTCTCCCTCGCAGAGGAGATGTAAGGAGAGACAGGAGACGGAACTTCATATATATACTACAAAGAAGCTTCCTAACTTCGCTAAAAGAATAGAGGCAAGTACGTACTTTTCAAGAAAAATATTCTTTCGCTCGTTCCTTCACCGATTGAAACCAAGGATTATTACAACAATGAATTTTTCCTTCAAATCGCTCTTCAAGCAATATTCAAGGAAAAAGAGGCAAGATGTAGGATCATAATATCGCAACGGACAAGGTTCGGATTAATAAACGACTTGTCGCGAGGGAGTCGCAGGGAGCTAAAATAAACGACGCCGCGATGAATAACGACAAACAAAACAATTGGAAGACATGAAACCTCCAAGCGAGGGTTAAGAAGTGTCGCGAGAATGAATATTCGTGCACTTGCGACACTTCGCGAGACATTTTCGAAAATAAAGGATAGCTTAGCTATCATCCACTATGTATTACCCTATATAAAGGGCTAAATGAGTCTATTGAAAGGGAGAGATCTTTTTGAATGGGGAAGCAAGTCATTAGGAGAGAGAAAGTTTAAGAGCGCTTTAATTTCCAAGTGTAATTCTATTGTACTGTGTAAACATTTCATGGAATCAATTAATAAATATTCTTGATCACACATCTTTCAATGGATTAGTTAAGCAAAACTGAGTAAGGGGTGTAGTGTGGGATTTCCTGCAACTACAAAAATATAGGCGAGTTAAACCTGGCCCTCACCAATTATACGACCACCGTCGGCTAAAATTTTTCCGGCAACGGCTCCCAAGTCCGGTTTCGCATTTGTGACGGTTTACAAACCTCGGAATATTTTTCGGCCGTCAGTCTGTTAACGTTAACTTGGCCACCGAGTTGGATTTTAGAGAGAAATTCTCAGTAACATAAATCTTATATAAAACTTGCATTCATATATAACAAAGTTTTAGGAAGTTCTCCATTGAACTTATATTCATATACCATAAAGTTTTACAGAGCTTTGAAACTTACATATATATGCAAGTATATTTTGCTGTTTTAAAAACATCAGAATTTAGTACGCCTGTGTAATGT
The DNA here is from genome assembly GCA_023531295.1 of Papaver armeniacum. Classification (NCBI taxonomy): domain Eukaryota; kingdom Viridiplantae; phylum Streptophyta; class Magnoliopsida; order Ranunculales; family Papaveraceae; genus Papaver; species Papaver armeniacum. The sequence continues at coordinate 197,141 of JAJJWW010014949.1, read as the reverse complement.
TTGTGAACACAACTGATGACATGAAAACAAATTAAAAAAGACATCATCCCATTCCCTTACATTCAAAAAATCACCCACCCATATAAGGATATTAGTTGGATGTTTCAAACCGCTCAAGAATATGAAAGGCAGAACTTAGGAAATGATGATCTTCCAAATACCAAAGCAGTTCAGCAAACCTCAGATCTCCATAAAGATGAGTAAATTACATCTTCCATATAAGCACTTTCTAATGTTTGAATTAATTCCTTTGTTGACTGCCCTTCTTTTGGTTTGATTTGACCTCCACCGTTCAAACAACCTGTCAACGAACAAACCAAATTACATCCAAAATCGCCTTCAATCTTAGACTCATAAATTCACGCTTTATTGAACTACTTTTCATCAAGCACTTACCTGATGGACAGGCCATGATCTCCAAATAATGATAATCACATTTTCCAGTTTTAATCTGCCTGACAACATTTTGCAGGTTCCGAAAATAATAACAAAGGGCAAACTTCAGAACTCTTTTCTCCCCGTCCAAAATAGTAATAATAGTAATAATTACGATACTAGTTAAATCTCAAGTGAGGGAAGGAAATTGATGATACATTGCTTTCACAGACGGAAATTGCCACCACAAATACCTGTAACAATTCCAAGACCTCTCCTGATGTCAAGACCGAATCTACCTCTGCAACCATTGGGTTTTCGACATCATTCCTAGTTTCTCCATTGGCTGCAGTTGTCGGCGATGAAGTTCACCACAAAAATTAACACTATATCATGTGTTCAGGCTAATCATATATGACCAGACATCGTATGATGTTCAAATAAGTTAACAAAGAAACTGAAATTTGAAAACTAAAAAAAACAAAATAAAATAAAATTTATTTTCAATCAAAATATTCACCTTAAAACACTCCTGTAGGTAAAGCTTTTTCCTTTAGATCCTGCATAAAAAGGAAAAAAGAAATTAAAAGTAACAAAGAAAAAAAAACCCTAGAAATCAAAAAAAAAAAAAAAAGAATTGAATCTTCTTTTAAGATTAAAATTTCCACATTAATAGACTCCTGATTCCTCAAAGTTTCCTCTTTTAGTTCCTACAAAAAGAGAAACCAGTAACTAAAATTAATAATTCGCAAAATAAAATCAAACCCATTAATGGATTTTCCATTATAAGGTTCGAATTTCACCTTAACAGCCTCCTCAGCTTACTCGTAGCTTCATCCTTCCATTGCTGCAAACAAAAGCAATTAAAATTAAAATTAACATTTAGGAAATTACTTTTGTTTAGAGAACAGATCTGTTAATGGAAGAACAAATCGAAAACAGCTGGACGAGATGATAACGAAAATTATATGGAGGAGATAAGAGAAGAGACGAGAGAAGGTAACATGGAAGAGAAGAGGCGAGAGCAAACCTGGAAGTTCTTCAGCGGCGGAGAAAAAATGGTAAGAGAAGAAACTGATTAAATGACCAGATATTTTTAGAAGATAGAAGATAAGCTCAAAAGTAGAATAAAAAGTTTTTTTTATTAGTTAAAATTTGGTTAAATAAGTGCCGGAGAGAGAGGGTCGGAGTGCAAAAAAAGGTGGAGTCAATTCTCAAACTATTTTTTGACGGTTGGGAAACCGTAGCTATTATTCTGTCTGAATTTTTTTTACATTGTCGGAAACACGAAGCTGACAATAGAAAACTGTTCCTTTGACTAAATCTACTATTTCCCACAGTTGGTCAAAAACCCTCACAAATAGTCATTATTTGTGACGCCCTTTGATGAGTGCCAAATATTGCATATTTATACACCTTTTTATTGGCATTTTACTCATCTTTTGTGCTCATAAATCAGATATTATCCCAGATTCTGTATTTTCTTTGTTTTCAAGAATAAATATTTGTATTAATTAATTTTGTGTTTTTAGGTAATAAATAAAGCTCGGAAAATCTGAGGAGCCAAAGGAGCAGATAATTGGAGACAAGCATCTATGGAGTTGAGAGCCAAAGCCCGCGCGTCGAATCGGGCCGCAACCCAACAAGGAAGACATGGGCTAGAGCTACTCATGACCCGAATCCGAACCCGCTCATCCCGAGCCGCGAGATCGCTTCTAGCTACATCCTACTTGGTCGCTCCATCACTTACATCATTGCTTGATGCCTCCGCTCAACACCAAATCGCCCGAGTCGCCTTCACCCGCTCGTTGATCTTCTCCACTAAATCCAACACTCGCCGCATCCTTCCCATCATCCGTCAGCCGTCCCCGCCTCACAACGAAGTTACTATACCTACACCATCGACAAAACCCATCAACCTAATCTCATTTCTCCCTCACCTTTCTCTTTCTTCTCCCACGAGTTCTCGAGAAAACCCATACCCCTTCTTCCTTCACCCATACCTTCCCACGCCCATGGCAAGAGCTCCATCATCACCCCCATCCCCTTCTTCCGTCGCAATCACTACTAGCCTTCTACTCCGCAACCCTCTCTCTCTCTTATTTATCTCTTTCATAGCTTCTCTTCAACCTAGAAGATAGGTTAGAGATAATTAGGGTTAGGGTTTTCACCAAACCCCCATGCATGTTCGATTCAGAGGTCGAGGCAAGACAAGGCGCATCGGGAAAGGTGTTTGGGTCATCGATTGTGGTTAGTTGGTGTTTTTTGTGAGTTATAAATTGAAGTTTTGAGGGATGAGAGAGGCAGTCAGTTTTGAGTCAAATTTTAGGGTTCATATTTAGTTGTAACTTTAAATTGAAGTCATTTTTTTATTATGTTCATCATGTTCTAAACACTCTGCTAGGGTGCAGATGAAACCACTAATGCCTATACAAAGTTAATTCATTATCAAGTTTCAGTTATTATTGTTTTGTATTGCATTAGGACTATTAACTAATTGTTGAACAAATTATCTTGTGATAGAGTGTACTGTAAAAAGACACTCTATACTAGGAGTCAATTAGTGAAAGCAATTAGCAAAATTTCCACATAATACCTCCAAGGGTAGTGTAAGATTAGAACTTGTGTGTATTACCTTAGTATAGGTTTAGAGGTGAATTCAATCACCCCCGGTGCCCTCAACTCACCGGTTTCACCATCTTTGCTTGTCATTACCTTAGTTTATAGTCACATTCCAACTCAAATCGAATCGACAACAATCCATTATTGTGTTACACTTCATAGAGATCAGTTAAGAAAGCTTAAGATCAATCCTTGCACACCCACCTCTCGTGGATCGACTCCACATGCTTGCCACGCCTCCAATAGGCCTGTGCACTTGCAAAGAAGACGTAGGAAAATCACTTTTAAGCTCCTACCAAGTTTTTGGCGCCATGCCGGGATTTGGTAGTGTGCATTGTGCTCTTTAGTGCTTTTCTTCACTGTTTTACAACCCATCTGTGTATATACATGCTCTGAAATTGTTGTTAGTAGTCACCTTAGTATATTTTTATTTTGTTAATTATCCATTTATGTATATGGAAATCTAGTTCTGTTTTATTAGCTGTAACTTTTATTAGCTGTAACTTATTCTGTTGAAGTTTGACTTAGCTTAGTTTTACACTCTGCATTTTACTTCACTTTAAAATATCTTTTCATTATAATCTCTAGTTAGGTAGTCCTCTGTTGATAGTGTCACTCACCAAATTATTTGCATCTCCACCTTTTGAATTTTCTTATATGCATCACTTTCCCTCGTAGCATAATTAGCTGTAACAAACATCCACTCCTGCATCTAAGCTTTGTAGCCTAGTTATTTCATTTGTGTATATTCCCCGTAACTTGGTCTCGCCCTAATGTAGGATAACCAAGTACGTGAGGCCGTTATTCACACCGCAAGTAATGTTCTTTTGCTTCAATTTTTGCAAAGATTGAGAACTCGAAATTCTCTTTTGAGTTACGGTGTGCTTGCTGTGGGTCAGCAACCAAGGTAGAGGAGAGAGCAAAAAACCAGGGTGGAATTGCCTAAACCCAAAGTGTTATACCGGTGGTAATGTATCCCAAACTTTGCATACATGAATGAATGAATGATACATACTTGCTTGTTTGACCATTGTGTTGAATGCCAGACTCTGCTCACTTGCTAGCCCCTGAAGCTACAAGTTTGAGCTATCACCTGTGAAAACCAAATAGTTGAACAAACCCTGAGCCGACCTGGCAAACCATCGGACCTAGCCAACCGTGCATGAGTCAGAATACCTTGCTAGCTCCTCGAAGCCGCAAGCCGTGAGCTTAGTCTCAGTGAAAGTTAAGTGAAGTCAATCGAGCGAGTTGACTCCACGTAACCTCGTGAGCTATCTCGCTATATTCAAACAAAGATTTCCTTCCCACCAACCTTACTTCTGCTGAGCTAAATTGTTCTCGTGATCTTTGCTTTGGACCTTGATGCATGCTTGAACTTGAATAACCATTCTCAGGCAAACCTGTATTGCCTTGGCCGTAACTCGTGTTGCATTGCCTTGTGTGTTCTACAACAACCCTCGAGCTCGAGTTTGACATCAACCTCGTACTTTGGTATCTGAGTGAGTTGATGTCACAAACTCAATCGAGCCGCTTGACAACCTCATCTTTGCACCCGAGCATGCCCTGTTGATAATTGAACTAAAACTTGCCGCATTGGCCGAGCATGTTGTGAATAACCGATTATATTCATTTGCTGTTGATCTTTGTACATGCTCTGAATTTGTGTGTGACCTGTGGTATTTGATCGAGCTGTTGAGTAGCAGAATTTGCTTGAGTTACATCTTGTTTTCAAACAACACAACCCTGCACATTGCTTCACCACTGAGTGAGCACAACCTATCACCCCTGCACCATTTCTGTCTTGTGCTGAGCTTAGATCAGCCTGCACAACCATTAGGCTATTTCAAATTGTGTAAAATTGTGTATCTTTGTTTTGCTCGTGTATGAGATTGATCTCGCTCTTGACTTGTGTTGTGAGATTTGCCAATCTCTAAACCCTCACAGCCAAGCCCATACACCTAGGTCGTCAACCTCGTGACCAGCCAATCTTTGTGTTGAAAGCACAAAGTTGCACCGATCCAGGCAATGTACTGCACCGTGGCACACACAACAAAGGCTTGAGTTTGCCAAACTCGCACCAACAAAACCCCAGGCCGGATAGTCAAGCCGAAGCAACCCTTGACAACTAGCCCACTTAATCACACCAAACTCGGGCCGCAAACAACTAAGCCCAAATCATCCGAAAACTGGGCTCGCACGATAACCGAAGCCCAACCACTGGGCTCAACCTAAACCGGGATGTACCCTTCAACTGGCCGTGTACACAGCCTAAAGCCCGCATACCCAAACTAAAACCAAACCGAGCCCACATCATTTGGGCTAGAACCTATTCTGTTGGCTCTACAACATCAATAACCAATCTTTTGGGCTTGAGTCTTGTTTTGGTGGGTCATTTTGAGTCTTTGCTTTCCCGTGTTGAGATTGATTGTTTGTTAACATGCTAGATGCTAGCTAGGCTATGATTGTGTCTTTAGAGACCAAACAAATCGACTAGTTAGAATCCGCCCCTACGAAATCGTTAGCATACCCGGCTTCTTCAACCGAAACCTAAGCCCCGACTTCTATCTCAAATGTAAACCATGGGTGATGAACCAAACCAACCCCGTAGTCTCAAAGACTACATGTACCCAACTAGGCAAGCCAGCCCTCTTGCATCATTCTCACCAGCCGATGCTTGTCGCTTGAACCGAAAGCAAGCACCATTCATATGCTACCCGTGTTTAGAGGGGTCAATGCCGAGAACCCCTACCATCACGTGAGAGACTTTGAGGATATTTGTGGGACTCGCGTTTTAACCAAATGACAGAGGAGTCCCTCAAATTGAGATTGTTTCCTTTTTCTCCGAAAGACAAGGCCAAGTCTTGGCTTCATGCCCTACAACCACAATCCATTAGAACTCGGGATGACCTCACAAAAGAGTGTTTCAAAAGTTTTTCCCAAACCATAAGACGGTGTCAATTCGCCGTAGTCTAAATGGTTTTGTACAATTAGACGACGAAACTCTAGCAAAGTACTTGGAGAGATTCAATGAATTATTACTCCAATGTCCCCACCATGATTTTGAAAATGGAGACTCGTGCAAATATTGTATGAGGGTCTAGATGTTAGAACCCGAACTACGCTCAGTCAATGTGCACCGGTGCATTTATCGACAAGAGTGCCGATGACGCTGGGCTTTTCTAATCGAAGTCGCTGAAAAGACTCAACAGTGGGAGTCCATCCGAGAACCGAAACGACTACCCCCGCACAAAATGTTCATAGAATCGAGTCGACTTTGAGGGAAATGCAAAAATGGCATCTTTGGCCCTGAGAATAGAAGTGCTTGAGTTGGAAAAGAATGTAAAATCTAATGCCCCTGCTCTCCGTGACCAAATTGATATGGCCACTTGTGCCGCATGCCATAGTTCTCACCACCTAGTGGACAGCCGCCCGTTTTACATGCATTTCAAGAGTCTAAAGCCGAGCAAGCCAATGCATTATACTGAGGCAAGAGAACAACCCGTATTCTCAAACCTATAACCCAGGGTGGAGGAATCACCCTAACTTCTCATGGTCCAAGGGATCTGTACAAGGGGGACCAAATAACAACCAAGGATACTCATATCCTAGAAACCCCCAAGTACAACCACCCACTCAAGACCAGAGAAAAAGACTAGCTTTGAAGACCGTGGTTTGGTCTGTTAACCCAAAATCTTACGTAACTTAGGAAAACCACCGACCAACGTTTTTCACAAGTCTAGAAATTAAAATGGGTCAAATCTCGTGATGCATTGAATGAGAGAGAGAAAGGCAAATTTCCTAGTCAACCCCAACAAAATCCAAAGAATGTGTTTCAAGGTGCTCCTCTACCCGCAATGAAACTTCACATAGTCAGCAATGCTATCACCACTCTCCGAAGTGGGTAGAATTGTTGAAAACCATGTAGGTGTACCACCGCAAGCGAGTCTCCATCGACTCACCAAGACACACAACACCACGTAAAACATCCACCGTAGAGAAAGAATCGAGCCTGCTGATAAGACCAAGAGTCCTACCGATGTTGATGTTTCTTTTGCTAAGTCATGTACTTGTTGCTCCATTCCCACAAAGGTTGGTGCAATGTATGGGGGTAACTAATACAATGAGATTTTGGAAATGTTCAAGAGAGTTAACATAAACATTCCATTTCTCGAAGCAATTAGACAAATACCCACCTATGCTAAGTTTTTGAAGGACTTGTGCACACAAAAGCGTAAGCTTCATGTGCATAAGCGTGCCTTCCTCACTCGAGCAAGTGAGCTCCATAATCCAAAACAAGATTCCCACTAAGTTTAGAGACCCGGAAGTAGTCCAACGATTACGTGCAACATAAAGCGACCATACGGTCGAAAAGGCGTTACTAGACTTAGGAGCCAGTGTGAATCTTTTGCCATACTGTATGTGCAATCGGGCCTTGGGAGTCAAGCCCACACCCGTTACGCTACGCTTAGCGGACAGATCCGTGAGAATCCCCCGTGGTATTATTGAAGATGTGTTAATCAAGGTTGATAAGTTTTTCTTTCCGTAGACTTCATTGTCTTAGACACTCAACCCAAGTAAAACCCAAGTAATCACATTCCTGTGATCTTAGGACGTCCTTTCCCTGGCGACGTCCAATTCCATCATCAATCATCGAATGGTGTGTTGAAATTGTCTTTTGGTAACATGACCGTAGAGCCAATGTTTTTAACACTAGTCAACAACCCATTGATTGTCATGATACCGATTTGCATGAGATTAACATGATCGAGAGTCTGATCCAAGACTCTCGCCCGACATTTTGTCGGTGGACCCTTTTGCAAGCATGTTTAGATAACTTTGACTTAGATCTCTTCGAGTCTAAGTACATTGGTGAAATTCACTGTTGCTTGAATCTGTCCCACACATGGATATTGCTAAGTGGCGTAATGCAAGTGGAACCACTTCCACTCTCCGATACCAAATCTGCCCCACCTCTTGAGACACCACCTAAGCTTGATTTGAAACCATTACCCGATACCTTGAAGTATGCTTTCTTAGGTCCTTTTCCGACACTTTACCTGTGATTATTGCATCATGTTTAGACACTAACATGAAAGTAGACTCTTAGAAGTACTTCAAGGACATAAAGGAGCCTTAGGTTGGACCATCTCCGATCTTAAGGGTATAAGTCCCACAATTTGCATGCATCACATAAACCTTGAATAGAACACTAAACCATCTAGGGAAATGCAAAGGAGACTTAACCCCAACATGAGAGATGTTGTCAAGGGTGAGATTCTCGAATCGCTTGATGCGGGTATCATCTACCCGGTCCCCGATAGCCAGCTGGTCAGTCCTATTCGGTAGTACCCAAGAAGTCCGGCATTACCGTTGTTCAAAACGAGATGAATGAGCTCATTCCCACCCGTGTGACCACCGGGTGGCGAGTATGTATTGATTATAGAAAACTGAACACAAGTGACCAAGAAAGATCATTTTCCCCTTCCCTTCATTGACCAAATCTTTGGAAAGGTTAGCCAAACATAGTTACTACTCTTCTTAGATGGATATTCGCTACAACCAAATTCACATAGCACCCGAAGACCAACAAAAGACCACATTTACATGTCCTTATGGAACATTTGCTTATCGTCGTATGCCTTTTTGGGCTGTGCAATGCACCCGCTACTTTTCAACGTTGCATGATGAGCATTTTTTCCGACATGGTAGATAAGTTTCTTGAGATTTTTATGGATGATTTTTCCTGTGTTTGGGTATTCATTTGATGAGTGTTTGCATCACCTCACACGTGTGCTAATTAGGTGTAAGGAGAAGAGTTTGGTCTTGAATTGGGAAAAATGCCATTTCATGGTTAATTCGCATTGTTCTAGGGCATATCATCTCGGAAAAGGCATAGAAGTAGACAAAGCCAAGGTTGATCTCATCCAACACTTGCCTCAACCTCGTTCTGTGAGGGACATCAGATCATTTCTAGGCCATGCGGGTTTTTCACCGCCGATTCATCAAAGACTTTAGTAAAATTTCACGACCTTTGTGCAATCTTCTTACAAAAGATGTTGCATTTGTCTTTGATGATGCTTGTAAGGAAGCATGGGAGCAATCAAGGCTCTCCTTACATCTGCCCCTATAGTCGACCACCACGATTGGTCATTACCATTTGAGATTATGTGTGATGCGTCCGACTATGTTTGTAGGAGCTGCTTTTGGGCCAACGAGTAGACAAACTCCCTTATGTGATCTACTATGCTAGTAAAACACTTAACGATGCTCAATTGAATTATTCCACTACCGAGAAGGAGTTGCTAGTCAGTTGTGTTTGCATTAGACAAGTTTAGATCTTATTTGATAGGGTCTAAGGTCATCATTTATTCGATCATGCCGCATTGAGATATCTTTTGTCTAAGAAAGATGCTAAGGCTCGTCTAATTCGATGGATACTCTTGCTACAAGAGTTTAACCTCGAAATTCGAGATAAGAAAGGGTCGAAATGTTGTTGTCGATCACTTGTCTAGGTTGAATGTCGAACCTTCGATGAATCTCCGTGCTAATTAGGGAATCATTCCCTGATGAGCAATTGATGCTTGTGTCTCGAAATGCCTTGGTTTGCCGATATTGTGAACTACCTCGCTACGGGTAGAATGCCCTTGCATTGGTCTAAACAAGACCGTTCTAAATTCTTGGTCAAGTTAAACACTTCCTTTGGGACGACCCATATTTGTTTAAGTACCGCCAAGACCAAATCATTAGGAGATGTGTCCCCACTCAACAAAGGGACGTCATTTCTTTTTGTCATGACCATGCATGTGGAGGCCACTTTAGTGCCAAGAAAACTGCCGCAAAGATCTTGCAAAGCGGTTTCTATTGGCCAACACTGTTTAAGGATTGCCATGCTTTTTGTGTTGCTTGTGACCGATGCCGAAATTAGAAGTATCTCTAGGAGAAACATGATGCCCTTACAACCTATTTTGATTGTTGAGCTGTTTGATGTTTGGGGTATTGATTTCATGGGACCATTTCCTAACTCTGAAGGTAAGTTATACATTCTTGTTGCTGCCGATTATGTCTCTAAGTGGGTAGAGGCCATTGCATCCAAAACCAACGACCATAAAGTTGTTCTTTCTTTTCTTAAGGAGAACATTTTCTCCCGTTTTGGAACCCCTAGGGCAATAATCAGTGATGGAGGTAGTCATTTTTGCAATAGACCCTTTGAATCACTAGTGCGCAAGTATGGAATCACTCATAATGTTGCAACACCTTACCATCCTCAAACCAGTGGCCAAGTAGAAGTTTCTAATAGGGAAATTAAGCATATTCTTGAGAAGACCGTCAATCCTTCTAGAAAGATTGGTCTTTGCGCTAAACGATGCTTTATGGGCCTATAGGACTGCATACAAGACTCCCATTGGGATGTCTCCTTACAGACTTGTGTACGGAAAAGCATGTCATCTACCTGTTGAGTTAGAACACCGTGCATATTGGGCTGTGAAGAAATTGAATTTTGACCTTGATAAGGCTGGAACCCGTAGAAAACTTCAACTCAATGAGTTAGAAGAATTGAGAAACGATGCATATGATAGTGCCAAAACGTACAAACATAGGATGAAAGTGTTTCACGACAAGCGCATTTTGCGCAAGTCTTTCACACCAGGTCAGAAAGTTTTATTGTACAACACTCGTTTGCACTTGTTTCCAGGAAAGCTACGTTCTCGATGGTCAGGACCATACGTGGTACGTACCGTTTTTCCCCATGGAGCTGTAGAAGTTGAAAACCCAGCGAACAAGAACATCTTCAAAGTCAATGGTCAGAGACTGAAACCATTTCTGGAGCATCTTCCACCAGAAGTTGAGACCGTTGACTTGGAAGACCCCATCTATGTGGACTAGACTAGTTCACTTGTGTACATACATATGGACTAACAATCCATTCTCTCTCCCTTTTCTTTTTCTTTTTGCATAGTTTTTGATGTGTGCTAACCAAATTTTTGTCTTGCGCTCTTGATTGTTTGCTTTCAAAGCATTCATCTTTCTATGGTTTAGCAACACCCTCTTGCATCCGGTAATCTCTTCCCTTTTCTCCTTTCAACATAGTTCTCATGGTATGTGATTGTTAAATTCTTTATATCTGTTGACACATTGAGGACAATGTTTGATCTAGGTTTGGGGGTGTGATTTGCATTTAGAGTTTTTAGTCTTTTTGTTTTGATTCTTCTGAATGATCATTATTACGATCAAGAGTTGAGTTAACTACACAATTATCAACGAAAGTCCCCAAAGGTTCGCCTTTTTCAACATTAGCATCAATCAAATATTCATCACTAACCATATGCACTTTAGAATTATCCATATCTTCCTTATATTGATCAATGCCTCTTCGCAAGATAGTCATACCTTCACGAAGTTCTTGGAGTTGCTCGTTTGTAGTCTCTTTTGCTTTTTGAAATTCCTCTTGTAAAAAGGTGGAAACTTTATCTATAAAATTAGAGACTTTTTGTTCACAAACATAAGAATCCTCCCATCCTTGTTGTTGTTCACACACATATTCACCATAAGGTTGTTGAGGAAAACCACAAGGTTCCATGGAATATTGGTCATAACCAATGAATTGGTTTTGATTATACCCATGGAATTGGTAGTTGTCGTATTGTTGAGGTTGTTGAAAACCGTATCCATTGTTCCAATATGCTCCGTCCATCGAAATAAGCACCTGAAATAAGATTCTCAAAACAAGGTTAAAACCCAGAAAATAAGAAAAAAGAAAACAAAAACTAAATACAAAAATAAGAAACCAAAAACAATTGACAACCGCTGCCTCCCAAGAATCGGCGCCAAAATTTGACCTAAGTTGTCACCGACACAAATATAATTACACTTTCTTACTACTCAAAATATAAATATAGCAAGGGCAAGAAAGGATCGATCCCACAGAGAGGTCTAGGTTGTCAAATTGTTATGGTTTCCTATATAAAACACCGAGGATTTTGTGATTATAATAGACTAAATAAAACAAATAAAAGCAAAGAAACAAGTAAGCAAACAAATAAGACAGAAGAGATATTGGTTAAGGATTTCGTTTTCATTCACTAACATGCTTTTCACAATAACTAGAATTGATATTTAATCTCAACTTTTATCAAAGACCCTAGAATACCTTGATCGCAAGAATATCCCGCAAATCTCCTCATGTCATCAACAAACACATTAAAAGATGCGAATATGAATTCTACCTAAAGGAACAACCTAACGTGTAAAAGCACTAATCAAGTTTAATTCCCTAGATGCGTTAAGTTCTATGAAATCAGGCCAATCAAAGCAATTGAACGTGGAAAGCGCACTAATTCAATTTAACAAAGGTTACGATTCACATATGATCATAAGAATATATCACTACAAACTATAATCATATTATGCTACTTGTATCCAAGGAATATCACTTTTGCGTATAATAAACCCTAAACTAGCAATAGATGTGATTAGAAGTTCTACCAATTTGCAACTTGACAAAACAATCAATCAATCATAAAACAATATTTTCAGAGAATTGCAAACGATAATTATGAGACAAAACTAATATATTGAATCAAAGAATCATATTTTGTGAAATCCAACTATTCCATAACCAATAATAAACTTAGGTACTCATATTCATGGAGTTCATCACAAGAAGAAAGAGAAGAAACTTCATGGTTCTAAACCCTAGAATAAAGTAGAAGAGATAATAAAAACGTTGTCCCCAAATATTGTAGAAGTCTTCCCTTTTGTAGTCTTTTTCTCCTTCCAAAACTAGGTTTTGTCTTCAAAGTCCATTAGTTGGAAATTCACCCGCCCACAAGTGAGAGAAACCCGTGTAGAAATTGTCCCAAAACGCTCGCGGAAAATGGGATTGTGGCCGAATTTAGTTTAATAGTCGCTAAAGTACCTCGGGTGACCGGCAAAGTCAAACCGCCACCGGTCAACGGTCGAACGGCCGGGTCAATCGGGTTGGATCGGGTCAGGGCTCGGCCAATCACCGAGTCAGTACTTGGGTCGATGGAGTCGTCCGAAGTCACCTTGAGTCGGGCCATCGCTTTGGTGAGTGAGTGACTAGCTTTGGCTCGTGCCATTGCACAAGGCGAGATGCCGTGTAGCACAATCATTGTGCTTCTTCCAACCATGATGGCTGTCTTCCCCGCTAAGCCATTCCACTACCGCATTTGAAAACTCGCAAGACAATCATTAGCTTCATTTGCATCAAGCAAAGATCCCGAACTCCACCAAAGATACAAACTTGAGTCATCCCCTGTCACATTACAACTTTAAAAACTCAATCACATCATCACCGCCATCAAGCCACCAAAGACCAATGCATCTTCTTTGTGATATGTTCAAGAAGAACACTTCCAAGATTGCCAAAACCATCAACATGTAGCACCATTAGCTCCAATGACAACACAATCACTCAACAATCTCAAAACTCTACTTCCATTTTCTCGCTAATCCCATCTCCGCTTTTCATGGCATCGACTAACCCGAGTTGTTTATCACAAAGACACGCCATCGAACACGTCCTCGGTAACAACATCACGGTCTCCCGTTAACATCATTCCTCGAATCGCCAGCTGCCATGCACTACTTACTCAATTCCAAAGACTCTCGGCTCGAGCCACTTCAGCACTTCAATTCGAGCTTTAAATGTTTGCTCCATCTCAAATGCCAGAATCAAGCTTCTTGCAACCGCATTGCTTCACCAGTAGCTTCAGCTTTCTACATCTGCTACTCGACACCTTCACTGGCAAGCATCCCGCATCATGCCACTGCACCCATCACCGATAGGCTAGAGAGCATCCCTAGCTCCATGCCCGCACTCTTCCTAGCCATTGCATCACTTCCTTGCCGAATAACCAATAGTCGCAACTCGATTCATATCTTCTAACTCACTGCACCCTTTATTCCCCTTGAGCTCAAGCCTTAAACTAACAGCACAGATCACAACTCCACCTGAACTCAGCTCCGACTCCGCAATTCATTCTTGCCAGCTTAATCTCATCACCAGAAATTCTTCACTGTTTCAAAACCCATTTGCTCTTCTCAGGTCTCACTGCAACCATTAGTTTAGAAACTCCAGCATCAACCCATGAGCCATTCTCTTCTTACACCTGCATCATACATACATCTACTCATTCCACATTCCATGTAACTCATTCACAGGCCCTGGTTCTTTCACTTGCAATTGCTGCACCTGAATCAAACCCTGTTTTCATCCTTACTTCCCTCTAAAACATAACCTGCAACATATATAGCTAACTCCACTTCCAGCTTGCCAGCAACCACCAATTATCACCTGCAATCTCCCTGGTACATCAAGCATAACACTTCACCTAGTCATGCGTAACCCATTCTCCATCCTCGAACATTCTTCCACCAGTTCCATCAATACCACCGTCAACAAAGACTGACAAGAACTTTACCAAAGACTCGGCCATCAATTCCAAAGATTCGATCCTCTTGCAATCAAATTTCAACCCACTACAGATCTATCTCAGGCTACAAACCCATCTTCGATTGCAAGAATAATTCCAGAGAAACCCTAATTCCTTCTCCGATTCGATAGCAAAGATCAACACTATCTTCTTCAAACCTACAGAATCAAACCCATTTAAACATCACAAAACCCTAATTTCTGCTCTTCTCAATCAACAAATAACTCGAGTATCTCCATTGTCTCTCACAAATCCCATTAATCCATCTTTAATCCAAATTTTGCTTTCATCACCATAATTCCACCTTCTTGTTCTTGTAATGCATTCAATCTCTCAATTTTCTCGATCCTCGGCTCACGATTTGCTCTCTCTAAGGTGAAACTTCAGGTGATATTGCAGCAGCCATTTTTCCTCAATCTCGGATGAGAAATGAACGATGGTTCCTCCGTATGTTAGGTAGTAGGTTGGGATGGTTATCGCCACTGGTTGCTTCCGATAAGGGCTAACCTAATGGCAGCCCCTTAACCATTACCCGACCGCGTATAGTGTTCCTCCCAAAAGAGCTGCCCCTTAACCATTACTCGGACTGGATAATGTTCACCCTGGAAAATGACAAAATTGCCCTTTTTTCTCAAATTGGTTGATTTCTACATCTTTTCCTCCGCGCGACTCCGAGTACCTAATAAACTCAAAAGCACACATAAGATACATAATTTACAAGAAAACTCGCAAAGAAAGCATAAATACTAGATATTAAATACGGTGTATTCTACACCTATCAGTACTGTAAAAAGACACTCTATACTAGGAGTCAATTAGTGAAAGCAATTAGCAAAATTTCCACATAATACCTCCAAGGGTAGTGTAAGATTAGAACTTGTGTGTATTACCTTAGTATAGGTTTAGGAGGTGAATTCAATCACCCTGGTGCCCTCAACTCTTCAGTTTCACCATCTTTGCTTGTCATTACCTTAGTTTATAGTCACATTCCAACTTAGTCGAATCGACAACAATCCATTATTGTGTTACACTTCATAGAGATCAGTTAAGAAAGCTTAAGATCAATCCTTGCACACCCAATTCCCTGTGGGATCGACCTGTGCTTGCCACGCCTCCAATAGGCCTGTGCACTTGCAGTAAGACGTAGGAAAAATCACTTTTAAGCTCCTACCACCCTTACAAAAAAACCCTCACTAATAGGACCTATTTTTGTAGTGAGTAGTCCTTCGTCTTGTATGATGATTGCCATGGAGTCTTGAGCTCAACTACACTTTCTATCCTAGTCCGAGACCTTTAGATAAAATAGGCTAAAATCAAGACTTATAGTTTTGATCACTAACATTGACAAACATGCTTGAGATAGCAACGCATGCGAGTTCGACCAAGCAATGCTCTAACAGATTCAATTCTCATTAAGTTTATTATACATAGATTTTACTGTAAATTTCCCTGTATTTGTTAACTTCCATCCCAGGTTTTCTTCTTCTAGGAGATTATAACTATTCAGGAATAAATTAATCTTACATATTTTTACTGCTACAAATTTCGGGAAGGAATCAATCAAATATGCTACAAGTATTAGAGAGTTATTAGAAGAGGTTTTATATGCTGAAAGATTATCACCCAACCCTGGTATCCAATTATCATCCCAAATGTTTATACTTAGGCCATCCCCTACTTCTCATACACTATTTTGTTCTACTAGTTTTAGGCCTTTACATATACATTTTCATATCCATGAACATTTATCAGGGTGTTTAGCCATGAGAGGGAATTTATTTCTGAAATATTTAGGCCCTAAAACTTGAGTCCGTGGAGAAGTAGGTTCCTTTAGTAATGTAAGTAGGGGTGAGCATGGGCGGGTGTGGACGGGTTTTCACCTCATCCGCATCCTATCCAATACTTTAAAGATTTCAAAATTGGCATCCATATCCAATCCATCATCTAACGGATTTAAATCCAATGGATGCACAAATGGACATATTGTATATGGATAATCCAATAGATTTGTTTCAATTAAAATTTGTAATACCCCGATATTCGGCAATGGTTGGATGAATGGAATATAAATAATGGTTTGTCCTTTCCTAACACCGAGGCCTTTTCAGCATAATTGGCTCCAGAGTTTGCATAAAAGTCTGCAGTTAAGCATGCTCAGGAAGGAGTAATCCAGGGATGTGTGCCCTCCCTGAAAATTGCTGCAGGATGACCGCAGCGATGCCCGTCAAAAACCCCACACTGTCGGATAAACGCAGTGGCTAAGTGAGGACAATATCGGTGCAGGATCGGGTCATTACAAAATTTACAATAGAGAAATAAAGGAAACATAAATGACTTCTTATAAAACCTACACATCTTATATATATATATATATATATATATATATAAATAAATAAAAGTGTCATGTGTCATGGACAACACCCAAAGAAAACACCCTAAGATTTCGTAAACTATCTCTATATTTTTTGGAACTATATAAATACCCTTAATCTAATGAGTTTGGATTCCCAACGAATTTTCAAGGTTGCATCCCGGCGCAATCCATAATCCGTTGGGTTGTAAAAATCCCATACACATCTAACCCATTAACGAATGGTCCTGGCACCCATCCACACAAATACGGTTGGTCCGGGTGGAATTCGCGGATTCAGGGTCAAATGCTCACCCTATCTCCTAGCCACCTTGGCTGGCATAGCTAAGTTAAATTTGTGAACATCTCTAAAACCTAAGCCTCCCTTACTTATTGGTTTACACATACTACTTTGCCAGGCTTTGGGTAATATCCTTTAACATTTGGTTGTATTCCTACCCAGAAACCTCTTTGAATTGCATTTATTCTATTAGTTTTTTTTTTTTTTTTTTGACAAAACATTCCATCTGGAAAGTGGGAATACTAGCTAGGAATGATTTGTTCAAAATCTGCTAGTCTAGGGCAAGACTTTACTTTCACATCCTTGATATTTATGTTCCATCCTTTCTACTATATTCTTAAAGGTTTTTATATTAGATTTGTCTATGAAAAGAGGCGCCTGCAGATATGAATCACTTAGATTCATATGCTTAATTTTCAACAGTTTAGACATTATTTTTTGGTTTTCTGGATGAACTTTTTTACTAAAAAATAATCATGATTTGACGAAATTGATAAATTGTCCTGAGGCTTTACCAAAAAAATATCAATTGTACTTAGTAACTTTTTACATTATATTAAGTGTGCATTTACAAAGGGAAGACAATCATCTGTAAAGAAAAGATGAGATATTAGACTGCCTTTCGGAGCTAATTTAACTCCATGAAGGATTTTTTTATTTTCTTGTGTTAAAAGGAGTCTAGAATAAACTTCCATGCATATAATGAACAAATACAAAGATAAAGGATCTTCTTGACGAATGACCCTAGAAGGATTAAAAGAGTTCCCTAGAGTTCCATTTAATAAAACAAAAATTGACGTTGTTGAAATACATACATTGCTATTAAGAAAATACACTTCATAATTGAAACCAAAAGTTTTTAAAGCTTTAAGGAGAAAGTCCCAATTAACTGTATCAAAGTCTTTGGACATATCTATTTTGACTCTTAACCCTCATGTTCTAGCCTTTTTCTTCTTAAAGGAGTGGCTTATTTCATGGATTACTATAATGTTATCTGAAATCCGTCTAGAGGAGAGGAAAACATATTGGAAAGGTGATATGATTGTCCAGTAAAGGTTTAATTCTATTTTTTATAATTGTATCTATGACTTTATATATTGTGTTTCAAAGACCAATTGACCTAAATTTACTGGGGTTTTTCAGTTGTTTTACTTTAAAAATAATAAATATGTGAGGTTTATTGATTTTAGAGTTCATCTGTTTTGTTTGGAAGAAATTTTGAATTGTGAAGGTCATTTGAGATCCAACTATGTCCCAGCTATTTTAAAAAAACTAAACGGGAAACCATCTGGACCTAGTGATTTATTTGGTTTCATTTTATTAAGGACATAGAAGATTTCATGTTTGGAAGGTATAAAAGTGATGCATATAGGTTTTCATTAACTGATACACAATCTGAAATATTTTCTAGGATGGACTCATGTAAAGAATGATTTATATTATCAGCTTTAAAAAGACCTTGAAAGTAATCAAATAGGATTTCACTAATCTCTTTTCTATTATGATTGACTATGCTTTGATTATTGGCCGAACATTCAGTGTTATGCCACTTTCTCCTTCTTAGAGTAACAGTATGGAAGTATTTTATATTTTTTTGTCCTAGTTCTATCATGTTATCTCTTTATTGTTGCTTTGCTATTGCTTCCTAGGTATCATAGAGATTTTCCAGTTGGCTCAACTTTTCTTTTAGAATTCTTTCAGATTATTTAGAAGTTCCTCTAGATTTAATCCTTTCTATTTCTTTTATTAATCTAGATTTTTTTTTTTATGTTGTGTTACCACAACAATCAAACAACATGATGGATATGTTTATTCTCAAACCACAAGGGTAAGAGCCTGCTAGTTCATGGAACCAAAGTAGGACAATGATAATACTGCAGTAGATTGACTAATTGATGATAAATAACAACCGCCTCTCTTACAGTATAAATGCTACAAACCCTATCTCGAGAGAGTGGAGAATCTAGACAATACATCGGGTGACATCTAACCGGTGTAACATAACATAACATAACTAATAATCCCTAATGATGGATAACAGCTATCCCATTTATTACTACCCATGCATAATAGCACCCACTCATCTAATTACTAACAGCAGCCTGGCAGCTATATGACAATTCCATCCCCTCTGCAAAATCCTTGTCCTCAAGGATTAAAATTTGGAAAATGAGCATGAACATTTGCAGAGTCCTCCCAAGTAGCATTTTCTGATGAAGCATTAGTCCATTGGATAAGCAAACATCAACCCAAATTTTTTCCTTGAGATGGTTCTGGAGTCGAGAATGATAGTTGGATGTAACACAATTTGACCTTCATGATCTAAAACAGGTAGAGTTGGAGATGGTATGTGACTGGTACCAATCTTTTTTTTTGAGTTGAGATACATGGAAGACAGGATGGATTTTAGAGTTGAGTGGTAATTGCAGCTTATAAGCAACAACACCAATCTTTTGAAGAACAGGAAAAGGGTCGTAGTATTTTGTAGAGAGCTTAACATTTTTCCTTGGTGTAATAGAGGACTGCCTATAAGGATGCAACTTTAGGAAAATTAAGTCCCCGATATCAAAGCTCCCGCCTACTCTCTTGGTATCAACATAGAGCTTCATTCTCTCTTGATCCTTATGAAAGGTTTCTCTTAGGAGACTAAGGACTGCATCCCTCTTCTGAAGATATTCTTCAACAGCTTCGACAGATGTAGTGATAGAGGAATGAAACAAGGTATGGAGGGTCATAGCCATATAAAGACTTGAAGGGACTCATCATGATGCTGGTATGAAAGTTGTACCACCATTCAGCTGGAGGAAGCCATTTGCACCAATTTTTAGGTTTGTGGCTGGACATGCATCTGAGGTAGTTCCCCAAACATGCATTGACTCTCTCAATTTGGCCATCGGTTTGAGGATGATAAGTAGTACTTAGATGTAAGTCAGTGCCCATAGATTTGAATAATTTGTGCCAAAATAAGCTAGTGAAGACCTTATCTTTGTCATATATAATAGAAGTAAGGAGTCCATGGAGATTAATTACCTGATTGATAAACTATTTAGCAACATTAGCAGCCGTACAAGGATGGATAAGATGAATGAAATGGTTGTACTTAGTTAGTCCGTCCACTACTACTAAGATGACATTATTTCTTTCACTGAGTGGAAAACCTTCAATGAAATCCATTGAAATGTGTTTCCAAGCTTGGTCTGGAATGTGTAGTGGTTGCAGAAGTCATGCAGGGTGATGGTGTTCACCTTTATTCTTCTGACAAACATCACATTAAAAGATAAAAGAGTATATATCTTCTCTCATTTTTGGCTAGAAGAAGTAAGTTTTAGCTCTAGTGTAAGTGGCTTGAATTCCAGAGTGGCCACCATATCAGAAGAGTGCACCGAAAAAAGAATAACATATCTTGTGTTGGAGTCAGTACCCACATAGATTCTGTTCTTGAATCTTAGCACCCCTTTTTGATAAGAAAACTTCTCCACGGCAGAGAAGGGTTGATCAAAGAGCTTGAGAAATAAACTGCTTTTGCCTTAGTGTCATGAATATATGTAGATGTTAGAGCACTGCTCGGTCGAACTCGCAAGTGTTGCTATCTCAAGCTTGTTTGTCAAGTTTAGTTGTCAAAACTATAAGTCTTGATTATTAGTCTACTTATAGCTATGTCTCCGATTAGGATAGAATGTGTAGTTGAGCTTTAGAACTTCACGGCGTTCATTGATTGAAGACGAAGAACTACTAAGGGGAGCTTTTGGAACTTCATCAACAAAAGGTATGTGGAGACTTGAACTCATCTATCACTCAGAAGTCTATTTCTATTCTATCTCCTATTGAGACAAAAGTCCTATAGCTATATAGACTTTAAATTATACACATTTGATATTTCGAACTGAGTTTAACTCGCTTACATATTTCTCGAAATATGTGTTGGTAAGCTTTCGGTTTAACCAAGTTCATCTTTTATTCTTGACAAAAGTCAAAAGATGATCATGTGAAAATCGTCTGGTAACATCTTATATGATTTGTGTGAGACAGTCATTTGATGTAGAATCGAAATGTTTCGTATTGATCATTTGATCACTTGAAAATTTCTTTGAAGCTAATAGTTTGTGTGAGACATCTATTCTCATTTTCTAAGAATGTTTCAATGATTAAAATGGGAGTTTAGAACAATTAACTATTGATTGGATATAACACACTATGCGTACGTGTATGCTAACTGTTGCAAGTGTATTCCAAGTCTGGGAATTTAGTATGCATACCCATATGCGTACTGATACAACAGTTAAAGTCCGAGAATTATAGTATCCATACCCGTATACGTACTGATTTCAACTGAGTTCGATCGTGAATGACAGTATGCGTACTCGTTTGCATACTGGCGAACAGACCAAGTCCGGAACTCTAAGTATGTGTACCCGTTTGCATAATTAAGTGGTTAAGTTCGAAAATCATTTATTCATGAACAAATGCATTTATATAATAAGGAATGAAATCTTTGCAAACCGTGGCTATAATGTTCATGAATCGATTCGAGTGAATCAAAACCGATTTTGCTTCAATTGTGTCTTGTATACTTCTACGAGAATATAAAAAATTGAACAACTCTATAAATAGTTTCATTTGAGTCATTTGAACTAGTCGTGATTAAGATGAACAAGGTTGATATGAAAATGTTCATATGGCTAACTTCGGTTAACTATTGTTGAGCCAACTAAGTGTACACGTTTAAGTACGATTACCCATTTCTAAATAAAGGTACATTTCATTTGTGTGTAACAAGCTAAGACGATCTAACAGTTGAAAGATATTAGCTTGAATCGATTAGGTTTTCATCTAACGGTGAATATTGAATGCTTTGTTACCAAGGTAACATTGATTGCAAAGCCTGATTTGAAGACTATATAAGGGAGAACTTTAGCAACTGGTAAACCTAATCCCCACACCTCCTGTGTGATACTAGTTGTGACTAGAGTCGATTCTCCTTTAACCTAGGTTTTTCTAAAACCATTATAGGTTAACGACTTAAAGACTTCATTGGGATTCTGAAGCCAGACCCAACTATTTTCTCTATAGTTGCGTGTTCTGATCTTACTTTGTTCTATCGTATTGAGTACTATCTTCTCTAAGATTTGCTCGAGATTTAATCTCCGATAGGTAAGATAAAAAGTAATCACAAAGCTCTTCATCTCATTCTTTGTGATTCCACAATAGCTTGTTCTGCTACCATATGGTTAAGTTATTATGAGGTGATTGATATTACTAGGCTGTTCTTTTGGAATATAAGTCTGGTGTATCAATTGGAACCTGTTCAAAGACGGAACAAAACTCGTACGTATTTATGTGGGAGACAAATTTATCTATTCAATAGAGTTTTCTGTGTGAGACAGATTTGTTTATCAAGTCTTCGAATTTGGGTCATAGCAACTCGTAGTTGTGGTTGAGATCAACTAAGGGAATCAAGTGTGTAAAGTCCTCCTGGGATTCAGAGGAACAAGGAACGCGACTATACCTTAATCAGTGTGAGATTGGTTAGGGCTCAACTACATTCCAGTCCGAAGTTAACTTGTAGTAGGCTAGAATCTGTAGCGGCTTAATACAATGTGGTGTTCAAATCTGGACTAGGTCCCGGGGTTTTTCTGCATTTGTGATTTCCTCGTTAACAAAATTTCTAGTGTCTGTGTTATTTCTTTTCCGCATTATATTTTCTATGTAATTGAAATATCACAAGTTGTGCATAGTTCAATCAATTAGACAATCCCACTTTTGGTTGTTGATATAAATTGATTGACACTTGAACATTGGTCTTTGGTACCGTTCAAGTTGTTTCTCATAATAATCAGGCTCGCGGATTTCTATCTGTTTGATTTGCTGATTACATTGAGAAACAAAGATATAACTCTTGGATGTATTTTCCTTGATTGAGTCTGACTGTCTAGTTGATTCTCTTGGAAATATATTGGAGTTAGTACATACAAATTTCTTAAACGAAATATTGGGTGTGGTTGTTAGACCCCCGTTTTTTCACTAGAAGCAATGTCTCGAGCCCAAAGTGGTTGAGTAACAACAATTGAGTTACATTCAGCTTGCAGATGTGGTCTTCTTGACAATACATCAACAATTTTATTCTCACTTCCTTTTTTATATCTTATCATAGTCAAATACAAGAAGCTTAATAAGCCATTTTTGTTGCACCACAGTAGCAGTTTTCTATTTAAGGATATAATTGATACTTTGATGATCAGTTTGGATGATGAAATACTTTGATGATCAGTAGTGTCTCCACCTTGTTACAGCTTGAGCAATTGCCAGAATTTCCTTCTCATAAGTAGATAGAGCATCATCCATTTGTTCTAATGGGTGACTGAAAAATGCAATTGGTCTGCCCTGCTACATTAGCATTTCCCCTATACCATTCTCACAAGCATCATCTTCCAGGATAAATTCCTTAGTAAAGTCATGGAGAGCTATAACTGGGGTTTGTGTCATTGCCAGTTTGAGTTTGTTGAAAGCTTCAGTAGCTGTAGGGGATCGGGTATAGTCATTCTTCTTTATGAGATCAGTAAAAGGTCTGCTAATGAGGCCATAACCATGTATAAACGTTCTATAATAACTTGTGAGACCCAAAAATCCTCTCAACTCCTTAATTGTGGTGGGAAGTGGCCATTCATTCATGCTGGAAATATTAGCAGGGTCAGCTTTAACCCCTTCTGCAGTGATAATATGGCCCAAAAATTCTAGTTCTGGTTGAGAAAAAGCACTTGGAAAACTTAGAAAGAAGTTGGTGATGCCTGAGAATATCCAAGGTGATTTGTGGATGCTGAATATGTTCCTACAAGATTGAACTGTAGATCAATATGTCATCAAAGAAGACTAGAATAAACTTCCTTAAGTGTGCTTGAAATATATCATTCATGAGAGCTTGAAAAGTTGCTGGGGAATTAGTAAGACCAAAGGGCATCACCTTAAATTGATAATGGCCATGATGTGTTCTAAAAGCTGTTTTATAAATATCTGATAGCTCAATTATAATTTGATGATAACCAGACCTAAGTTCAATCTTTGTAAACCACTTGGCACCATGAAGTTCATCCAGTAACACTCATAAATGATGGGTATTGGAAAATTTTCTTTGATAGTAATAAAATTGAGCATAATCAAAAAAAAATCTTCGTGCGTTGTCTTTCTTCTTTACCAAAAGGATATGAGTTGCAAATGGGCTATGACTTATATTGAATAATAACGGAAGCTAACATATCCTTGACCAAATCTTTTACAACAGATTTCTGAATGAACAGGCACTTGTAGGGTCTCATGGAAATGGGTTGAAAGTTTGGTTTAAGTGGAATGGTATGATCCAAACTTCTATGTGGAGGTAGTTGAGAAGGTTCAGAAAAAACATCTTGGTATTGATGGAGAAGATCATAAATGGGAGGTGGTATAAGATGTGATAGGGGTTTGGCATAAATAGAAAATAATTGAGCCATGACATCATGAGCGTGTTTAGTGAAAAAAAAAACTTAACTGCACTACCACTCATCATTAATAGAGAAGATTTTTTTGGACTACCAGAAAATGTGATCTTATTATCTTTATATTTGAAGGAGATACTGAGCTTTGAGAAGTTAAAAATAACATCACCAAGTTGCTTGAGCCACCAAAGACTAAGTACCATGTCAGATCCACCAAGTGGAAGTAATCTCAGTGGAGCACATAAGTTGTAGCCTTGCATAGGCCATTTAAGCTTTGAACAGACCCCAAAACTAATTGTCTTCTCCCCATTATCTATAGTGACCAGTAATTGAGCAGTAGGTGCAACCCCACAGAGCAAAGTGTTTGCCAATTTATAATCAAGAAAACTATGAGTACTGCTTGTACTAATCAAGATAGAAATAACATGTTTCTTAAGAATTCCTAGGATTCTAGTTGTTTCATTACTGACATGTCATGTGAGAGCATGAAGTGATATCTCCATGTCAGGGTCAATTGGTTATGTAGTGTCCTCTTAATAATGATCTTCAAAAATGTCATAGGCTCTCTTCTTGTAATGTAGTATCAACCATAAACAGTTGTTGTTTTGAACAAACATGATCTGGTTTGTAATATTTATCACAATTATATAATAGACATTGTTCTATTATTTTTCTAGCTTTTTCAGGAGTGAGTCTCTTAATTGGCGAAGTAGGAGAGTGCACAATTTTAGGTTGTTGGTTTGGCTTGAAGGTGGAAGGTTATGTGGAGGTGGGTTTGAGAGGGAATTTGTTTGCAGTAAATTTTCTTGGTGCAAGATTGTTGGAGAACGGTCTATATGAAGGTTTGTGATGTTTATGTTGAACAAGGACTGTTTGTTCTTGCATTTTGCAAGAAAATAAGCACGCATCAAGGTGAAAGGATGAAACATAAGCACAAAGTGTTGAATATCTTCTTTCAGACCTCCAATAAAACAGTTGATAAAGAAGCTCTCTGGTAGTTTAGGATGAATACTAAGTAATAATGCATTGGAAGACTCAAACTCCTAAAAAAAATCATCCACAGTGGTTTTATGAGCTAATTTGTTTAAGTTACCAACAATATTTTCATTAGCCAGATTCTCAAAATGTAAACAAGCCTATTCACTGAGTTCAAACTATGAGAGTACAGATCTAAAGGATTAAAGGTTTAAGAGCCATTTTTCAGCCTTACCATCCATATGCATAAATGCCATCTTTACCTTAAGTAGTCCGTCTTTGATGTTGTAAAGCTGAAAGTAATGATTGCACTTTTAAATCCATCCCCTGGGATTATCACCATCGAATCGTAGGAAATCCAGTTTAGTTATACGCTGTTTTGGAATAGATTCTGGACCTCCTGTTTGAAAACTGAAAACATATCCATCGTTTTCATTGTTGAATCTGTTGTTTGAAGACTCAACTCTTCCTGGATATGAAACACGAAATACTTTATGAGAAGAAAAAAAATCTACAAAAGATTCCATATGTAGTTTGAAATCTTCTTTGGTCATCATCTTATCGATCTTGTTACTCAATAAATTGATATGTAACTAATGTGCATCATATTTATCTAGTAATTCTTTGCAAGTTGGATTACCAATGGTCCACTACCTCCCATGATGAAACAAGGATTGAACGTCTCTGATTCTAATTATTGTGTTACCACAACAATCAAAAAACAAATGGATAGGTTTATTCTCAAACCACAAGGGTAAGATCCTACCAGTTCAGAGAACCAGTATAGAATAATGATAATACTGCAATAGATTTATTAATTGACACTAGTGGAAATCAACAGTTTCGCGACCGACAAAGCAAGTCATTTAACTCGTATCTATGACTTGCTTTGTCAGTCGAAGAAAGGGTCGCTGTTTGAGCGTCTTTTTCAACTATGACGTGTCTTTGCGGGTCGCGGTGTAACTCATATCAACGACCGATTGTAACGGTCAATACGTTAAGGCTGACCCAAGTCTGTCATAGATTTAGATTTTTTTAATATAAAAAAAAATTAGATTCAGATTGCCTGACTGAATCCGTCTGAGCTGACTGAATCTGAATACTCATCAAATGGAACTCAAATTGAACTCAAATGAGAGTTCAAATAAAAACCAAAATAAACTCAAATGAGAATCAAAATCAAACTTAAATGAGAACCAAATTCAAATTGCACACAAATAGTCTTTCAATTCAACATTCACTAGGTTCAAATTACAGAAAAAAGGTATAAAATCTAACTTCAGACTAATTTAAGTTTTTACAACCATAAAAGTAATTAAGTTCTAAGATTCAGTTACAAAATGATAAACTAATAAACGATTGGCTAAACAGCAAAAGGATAAACTCCGTTGATGATGAACTTAGCCCATATTTCATAATGGTCTACCTGCACAACAAAATAAGTTCCCCCATTTTACACTGCAGCCTTAGAAAAGTCACCAGTAACTGCAAATGAAAACAAAAAAAATCAATAAATCATTTTACACTTCATAAACAAATGTCAGAACCTAGATTATGCACCAGCGGTTAAGGTCAAAACCTAACAAAATACATAACCCGAAGATGTCTAGAGAAACTAAACACTATAAAACCTAAATGTACCCAAATAGAAGATGCATCATAGCAAACCTTAATGGCAGCACAATGTAGGATCATAATATCGCGACATCAATACTTCGCGAGATTAATAAATGACGACATTGCGAGGGAGTCGCAGGGCAGTAAAATAAATGACGAAATGAATGACGACAGCCGAAACATGAGAAAGGTGTGAAGACTCAGCGAAGTTCAGGAGTATCGCGAGGATTAATACATGTACACTTGCGATATTTCGCAGGTAATTCCCGAAAATAAAGGACAGCTTAGCTGTCATCCACTATGTAGTACCCTATATAAAGAGTTGAACAAGTCTGTTGTAGAGAGAGTTCTTTTTGAATTGTTAAGCAAGTTATTAGGAGAGAGAAAATTTAGAGTGATTGTAATTTCTTTAGTTCTGTTCTATCTTTCTTTGTAAACATTTCAAGAAAACAATTAATAAAATTCATAGTTATTCATCTTCAAATGGATTAGTTGTGTGAATTCTAGTGAGGGGTGTAGTGTAGGATTTCCTGCAACTACATAATGGCGCTAGAAACAGGGAGAGAGTGAAGATCAGTATTGTGATTTGGAAAAATTTGGAGTAAAAAGAAAAGAATTTCGTACAATTTTCGGCAAATTACTGAAATTAAGAAATGGCTAGAAGAAGGAATGCATCAGAACAACCAAAGACTGTTAGAAGAAGCAGGAGATTAGCTGGAGAAAAGAGAAATGAAGTAGGTGAACCCTCAAAAATAAACGCAAGAGATGGAGAAGAAGGTCAAATTCAACCACTAATTCAACCATCACCGAATAGAATAATAGATTATGATAGAGTGAGTGTGCATACATGGAGATCAGATTCTATGGAGGAAAGAGAAGAAGTGCAACAATTGATAAATAATGGACAAGAGGAGAGAAATCGAGAAGAGATGGGAGAAACAATTCGTGGAAATGAAGAAATCGCAGCATTAGAAGCATTAAGACAAACAATACATGAAGAAAGGCGGTTAGAAGCGGAAGAACGTGCAAATTTAACAAGGCAAAACCATGAGTTAAGAATGGAAAATATGAGGTTGCAGAATAGAAGGTCGAGAAGTAATATCAGGTCAAGATCAAGATCAGTTAGAGAGGATATGAGGAGAACATTATCTGTAGAAAATGTTAATGAAGAAAATTTGGAAAGAGAGCCAAATTTCGGTGAAAGAGATTGCGAGAGAAGAGAAGTGGTAGAAGATCGTTATGTTCCACATCCTGAAACTTTACAGAATGGCCAAAATGATGGAAATCAAGAAAATAGGCGACACCAAGGGCAGAATAATCCAATTAATGAAGAAAATCAGGAGGAAGGAAGAAGAATACTGCATGGGAGAGAAACACGGAGGAAACAAAAGGAGATTGAAGATGACATTGAAAAACATTATATTGAACAAGCGCGTCTAGCTTGCGAAAGGGAAAGATTAAGAGCAGAAATGGAAGAACGAGAATTAGAAGAAGCAATTCGGCAGAACAATCATGACAATCGAGAAAGGAGGCGCGAACAAAATCGCAACAATGGAAATATCAATGAAGAATATGAAAGAATACAAAGGAGAACTGATAGACAATCAAGAAGAGAAAATAATAAATATAATGGTGTGCGAATTCGTGAAAGAGACGAAGGAGAAAGTCGCAGAGAAAGAAGAGAAGAGAATGATGAACAAGAAAATCAAAGTAGACATGAGCGCAGAAGGAGAGAGGCAGAATCGAAAAGACCAATAGATTCGAATTAATGCAAATGAACAAATCTTGAGAGAATTGGCGAAAGATGAGAGGAATGTTGAACAGTAGAAGGGGAGGAGGAAGAAGACAACTGGATGAGGCCATCGAAGAGGTCGCGAAAACTCCCTTTACACTAGAGGTGCAGATTAGGAGGAATACCCCAAAGTGAAATTTACCCGCATTAACCAAAGATTTTGATGGAACAACTTGTGCGATACAACACATCAAAGCTTATGTGAGATGTATGTTACAATGGGAAAATCATGATGCCATATTGTGTAAATACTTTGCATCAAGTTTAACAGGAGAAGCACTGAAATGGTTTGAAGGTTTACCAAGAAACACAATCACGTCATTCAACCATCTACAAGCTATATTCTTAGGGGCATATATAAGTAACAACTCCCCGCGAACAGGTATTGAAGATGTATTCGGGTTGAAACAAAGAGTTGGCGAAAGTTTGAAACATTTAAATGTGAGATGGAAGACACTGTGTAGCGATATGGCTGGAAGGGTGGATGAAAGATATCTCATTCTATCATTCATAAATGCTATGTTCGCAACCAATTTGTTGTATATTCAAATTTTTAGAGTCAAGAATACAATCACAATGACTGAGTTGCGAGAACTTCAGGAGGAATATATTGCTTTAGAGGAAAGGCAAAATGAGATGGAATCATACCCAGTTGCGAATACAAGTTCAAATGCTGCGAATGCAAGCTTATTACCCAAATTGATAAACACAACTGGCGAGCACTTCGCAAGGACAACAAGAAAGGATAATAGATGATGGACAGCCAAAGATAGTAGTTATGGGAAGCCGTGATCAAGAAGAATTTGAAAGAGAAAGGAACTACTACAACCGTGGCGGCAATAACAAAATTCAAAGACTTGATCATCCGCAAGAAACTTATGGAGGTCGAAGGCGTAATTATCATGGAGGGCAAAGAAAGTCACAGAGTAGTATGGGAAGAAATCAAAATGCCACCACTAAATACTAGCGTAGAAAAAATATGGGAAGCTATACTCTTGATGGAAAACATACATGCACCATGGAACATGGGGAATGAACCGCCACCAGGTGATAGGAGTCACGAGTTCTGCTCTTACCACCGCTTTCATGGACATCTAACAAATGACTGCAGAAACATAAAAAGAATCATCCTTAGAATGATTGACCAAGGAAAGCTGAATCATTTTCTAAAAAGTGAAGAGAAAATTCAATCGTTACCACCACCACCAGAAATGCACAGGACAAAATCAGCAAAAGGGAAATAAACATTTGTAATAGAAGTTGGAGCGAAAGCAAAAAATTTGTTTTGAGAAGAGAAAGGTTGATGGTCGATAACATAGATACAAGAGGTAAAGATACATTGCGAAGCAAGTGCATAAAGACAGTTGAAAATTATGATGGAAAGGAATCATTAAGAGGTTTGAATGGTGCAGAGGCAGAGAGTAGCATGAATAAAAGATGTAAGAAATGAATAATCGTTATCATCAAAATTAATGACAAAGGCATATCAAGAGCAAGAGAAAGAAATAATTATTGAAGAAGTAATGCGCGAGAATCTCGCTATCAAGAATGTATGAAAATCTGATTGAGGAATTGAAATGAGATTATAACAAACAAAGCAAGATTATGCGATAGCTTCGCAAACAAAATAACAAGAGATAATAAAAAATGAATGATTGAATGAATCAACAAAAATGAAAGAGTGAGTGAATGGGACGAACCTTTATGGCGTACACCCTAGTTCGCGAATGATATTTCGCAAGAGGCAAATGTAAGACCTAAAGTGTGTCATATAGGGGGGTATCTCTTGACATGGCTCGGGAAAAGGTTACACCGCTATCGGAACCCTGAGTCATGGAGATTTGGGGCCCATGAAAGCCTATCCGGGAGAGATACCTTGGATTTCCAACTATATATATAAGGTTATACCCGGTTGGACGCCTTGAGGGTCTCTTCCAAGGAGTCAAGTGTATGACCAAGGCGCCGAGGTACACGGTTGAGCCAAGAGTGCCTGGGGCATTTGAAGTGTCTCGGCCATTCTTGGCAAGTCTTGGCACATGCTTTTCGGCCCGAAGAAAACTCCACTTAGGGTGCAGTCTCGTAACCATAAACCATATAGGTATAAGGGATAAGAGGTCGCGAAAACAACTGGTTGTTGTTAAGACCGGATGGGAGGAGCTAGTCTTGTATGGCCGATGTACGCCTCCTTGAAGGGGCAACCAGGGATATGATAAGGGCGGCACCCTCCATTAGGGAGCTGATAAGTGTCAAAAGACGCAAATGTCATGAGGCTTTATTTTCGCAAGAAAATTTAGGCTTGTCATATTTGTGCGATGATCCTAAAGAGGCAATGATACTAATGCAAGGATAAGACGAGATCAATGGGTTTTTACATGAAAATGTAAAGACGTCCTGCGATTTCGTCGCAAAGACGGCAATATCATAGGGCTTTACGTTCGCAAGAATATTTAGGCTTGTCATATTGTCGCAAATAAAATATCCTGCAGAGGCAAAAATACTAAAGAAATGATAAGACATGGTCAATGGGTCATTACATGAAAGTGTAAAGACGTCCTGCGACTTTGTCGCAACGAGGGGTGGCAAAATAAGACCTTTAACTAGGAAGGAAAAATAAGACCACACAAACAATGATAAGGCAAGATCAATGGGTCATTACATAAAATTGTAAAGACGTCCTGCGATCTTGTCGCAATGATGAACTTCAACATAAATAAAGAAAAAGCCACACAAAAAACTGAGGAAGCAAATAAGCTTGCGAGAATGATTATATTTCTTCATATAGAGTTAACAACAACAGTGGCAAAATTCAGAAGTTTCGTTATTCAGAGATAACTGATCAAATCTCTCATTTGAAAATAAATAACAGAGGCAAGTAAGGGAATGAATAGGATAAAATCTTGTTATTCATTTTCATACGATAGATTTACGCAGTCATAATGCTGGATAATTGTACTACAAGGAAGAAAACAAAGGTTGAATTCATATTTAGTAATCCAAGAAGTTTACAATAAGGGGTCCCAGAAATGGAAGATCAAAAGGGTATATATACAGATATTACAAGAAGCGAAAGAAGGATAAGAAGTTATTTCTCTGTTGATTCTTCTTCTTTATCAGATTCTTCGATTCCGTTATTCTTTTCGCCAGACTCTTCTTCTTCGCTAGCTTCACTATCAGAAACGTCTGAGAAAGGCATATTTTCAGGAATTTCATCTAGAAGCCAAGGGTATGAACTAAGAGGAATGTGGTGATCATTGCAAACTGTCTCAATAGTTTGATTGCGAAAACGAACAGCATCGTTATTGAAATTCGCCACTGTAGCTTGCAATTGTTTCTTCAACTTGGAATACTTGTTGTTGCGAAGAGAAAGGCCCTTTGCGAGTTGTTCTTTTTTCAGATTCAAGTTCTCCAAACCTTGTCTGAAATCTCTTCTCGGCTTCTGCAGATATGTGACAATGAATTAACAACTTAATAACAATACTACGAAAGAAAGGAGCAGTAAGGAATAATAAACAACCTTCTCTGTCAGAAATCATATCTTTAACCAAGGCAGTATGCTCGGCATGAAGACTAACATCAACACTTAAGTTATTTCTGGCATTATCTAGAACCTTCGCAGCCCAAGCGAATTCATCATCATTATTTATAACAAGAAGCGAACGAATTTGATTTTCTCGCTCATTAAGTATGGCATTCTGGCGAAGAGATTCATCTCGTTCAATTTGGACTTCGAGAAGAGATTTTTGAAATTTTTCTAATGCATGTGCACCTTTATTAGCAATGCGATCTTTGTCATCTATAAGACTGCTAATTTTCTCCCTTAAAGTCTTAGTTTTTTCATGGGAGTCAAGATACATTTGTTTAAATCGGTTGGCTAAACCTAAACTAGATCTATGTTCAATTTCTAAAAGGTGAAATTTGGTTCAAGTTCATTTAATGAGAGAGAATTAATCTTATTTGAAGAACTACTTAAAGATTCATTGAGATGAGCGAGAAGAGCATCATCATCCATAGGTTCGGGAGTGAATGGAGAAGGACGGCTTAATCGAAAGATTATAAATGTCTCCGAAAATAATAAGTCAAAGTGAGAAAAGTAAATGTCAAAGTAGAAATGAAGAAAAGAGGAGGGTGTCATACCATAGAGTTGTTGATTAACACTTTGAAGTGTAGTTATTTTATCCTTCAGGAAGTAGACTCAACTTCCAAATTGTTGAATTTTTCATCTTTCTTGCGAGAGGTCGCAACTTCAATTTGTAGTTCTTTGATCTTTTCTTTAAGTTGAAGATTTTTCTTTTCAAGATTGTCGCGTCTTTTCTCGAGGTCCGAGGCAACAACAAAGGAAGCTCTCCTGCATCAGTAAAGGGGAGTAAAGAAATTGTTAAGATAAGGTTTATAATCGAAATCACGTAAAAATAAAGAAATATGAACATACCAAAGCACCGAGTGCATTCAAGAAACTCGGGAGTCATAGTTCGGGAAACTCAAATAAAAGAATCATTATCCACTAGCGGGGGGCATCGCCAATATTAGCGAGAGTTTTGCAAGTAGCAGATAAATGATCATCTCCCAATCCTTGCATAGAGTCAGAGAAGACACTAGACAATTGCGCCATAGCAGATTCGACCGAATGATTCTCCTTTGCAAGAGAAATATCAATCTCATTTTCATTTTCATCAGAACTCTCGCTAGTTTGAGAACTAGAATAAGAAGAGGGATGGATTTTCCGTTTTTTAGAAGATGGAGCAGAAGATTTATCCTTGCGAGGAATGATTTTATTCTTGCCTTTAATCTTCGCAGCTTCAGGAATGTCAATTTCTTCAACGCCAACCTTCGCACACGAATGAAAATAAGAAACAGAGGCAACAATATTGTTAAAAATAACAAAAGAAAGTATTTCTTACTTCATCCGTGATTGATCGGAGTATCGCCAGAGTACTTGCTTTTGGACGTCTTTTATAACTTTTTCTCAATTTGATAATCTGAAAATTTTGCAAGCCTAGTAAATATAAGAGGATGGAAATATCGCAAAGAAAACCTGAAAAAGGAAATATACCTCTTTTGCCTTCTCGGGCCACTTAAATTCCCAGGGACGATAGTCTGCGAGATTCGCAGGGAGTATATGAGAACCTGCAATATAAGGTACGCTCAAAAATAAAGGAACAACCCACCACTTCTCATCTTTGGAATGACGAGGAGTATTATTTTTGCCCGAGTGCCAATCAATATCTTGCATAAGCAGACTTATCACTCGGGAATATTATCTTTTCTTTTCAATCGAGCACCCCAAATGAGATTTATCATTTCTCATATTTATTAGTTCATAATTCTCAAAAAAGTTTTCTACTGTATACTTCTCAGCGACTATTTTTAAGTTTGCGAATCTAGGATCTTTGACATCATCAGGATATAAAGATCCATTACCAGCGCCACGGTTGGCGAATTCAAGCATTAGACGGATACAATCACCGCTTAATTGACAAATAGCTCACAGAATTTCTCATGAGCAAGAATTTCATAGAATAAAGGCATCTCGGGATTGTAGAGAGGAATGGGAAGGCTGAGGATTTGACCTAGCGAGATTATGATTTTCCGATCATCACACCGATGATCGAAAACAGATTTTGCGAGAAAGTATAGATGAAGATTCTTGATCAGGAACGGTTGATAGGATGAAGCCCTTCTCTTGTAAATCCTTTTGAGCTTCATTAAAAAGGGGTTTATATATACGACCAAGTGAAGACATTTTTAGAGTATGGGAATGATTGGAAAATTGAGGATCAAGAGAGAGAAGAAAAGAAAGATTTGCAGTAGCAGAAGCGCAAATTGCGGAAGAAGATAGTTGAAGAAAAGTTGCAGAGAGAAAGTAAAAAGAAGAAGAGGAAGATAATAAAACTATATATAGAGAGAAGAATTCTCGAAAAGATAAACGCATTTAATGCGAGAAGGGACGTGAACGGTCAAGAAAAAAAACGGTTGAAAGGAACGTGTCAAGAAAAGAGTGGAACAAGAAACATATGAAATAAATTATGTGTAGAAGTACGGGGTCATAACGGATAAAGATGAACAGTTGCGGCATTTCAAAATATTGGTTCTCATGACATTCTCTTCTTCGCAGAGAAGACATGAGAAGAGGCAAGATGTAGGATCAGAATATCGCGACATCAATACTTCGCGAGATTAATAAATGACGACATTGCGAGGGAGTCACATGGAAGTAAAATAAATGACGAAATGAATGACGACAGCCGAAACATGAGAAAGGTGTGAAGACTCAGTGAAGTTCAGGAGTATCGCGAGGATTAATACATGTACACTTGCGATATTTCGCAGGTAATTCCCGAAAATAAAGGACAGCTTAGCTGTCATCCACTATGTAGTACCCTATATAAAGAGTTGAACAAGTCTGTTGTAGAGAGAGTTCTTTTTGAATTGTTAAGCAAGTTATTAGGAGAGATAAAATTTGGAGTGATTGTAATTTCTTTAGTTCTGTTCTATCTTTCTTTGTAAACATTTCAAGAAAACAATTAATAAAATTCATAGTTATTCATCTTCAAATGGATTAGTTGTGTGAATTCTAGTGAGGGGTGTAGTGTAGGATTTCCTGCAACTACACACAACATACAATATGACGCAACACAGGATGGCAGACATTTGAATTTATACCAATTCACCAAACAACAAAGTTATAGTACTGCAAGGTCATTCTTGATTTGAGCTGAAGAAAGTCAATTTCTTTGTTCTTACAAATAATAGCGACGAGTGCTTTTAACTTTATCATGGCATCTTCTTTAATTTCTTATCTAAACATATGTGGGATAATCACAACCAACATTTGAATATAAGCCCAGAATACATTCATGTTTGTTGAGGGTCCATCCAAGGTACACCAAACAGTATAATTCAATTTGCAGAGAAAAGGCTACGATAGAAGGGAAGGCGTCCTAGAAACAACTGCATAGCATGATACAATGTTCTAAAACAGCAAGATTCACAGCACTAAATTCCTACAGTCAACCGACAAGCAACAAACAGCTTATTATAATCACATCTTGGAAATGATAGACTTGTCCTCTAGTTTTCCTAACAAACTAGGTGTTTCATGTTCTGTCTTAGATGGTGGAGGCTCGGATTCAGATGTGCATACTTACATCACCTAATTGATGTCAATGCCACGTTCCAAGTAAGATATGAACTGTTAAATACTAGCCGTAAACATTACAAGATATGATATGATGAGGGATTGCATATGGGATTAAACAATGAAGAGAATTGCGAAGATACATACCTCGATAGTTAAGGCATTATGATTGCATATGTTCCACAATTCACATTCAGGTAGCTCCCTGACGGCATAAGAGTTGAATGTATGGTCAAATATCCATATGTAATAAAGAAGGAAAAAAAGAAAAACAACTACACAAGTACTGAATATCAATTTTTACCTGAAAATCCATATACTCATCATTTACTTGAGCATCTCCATTCCAATACTCATCATCTCCAACAGTTGCAGAAATTGGAGCTTCACTTGCGGCTCCAGTAAAGACAAATGGATTTCAAAAGCATTCTTGTTGGGGTCTGATCTTATTGGAGACTCCAAAACCAAATTCCAATGTAGCCTTGTCACATCGCGGCAGTAAAAAACTTGTCTAGCTTGAGAAGCATGGATGATTGGCTCGTCAACTTCTCTTGAGTTCTTCATAAACTTTTTGAAGTTGACAAACCTCAACTTTGTATCTTGGTCCACATATGATCCGTTTAGTTTGTCTGTTATTCGCACCCAATCACAGTTAAAAATAACTTCTCTGAAAACTCCATTACAAAAATTAAAATGTAGTGACATATGGATATGTGTGCATGATAAGTAAGAAATGCAGACTCACAAGCGGTCCATTTCTATCCGAGTAATAAATGGAGACTTACAAGTCTGCTTCACCAATGCATTGCTTTACGATGACCAAGATGTGAGAAGAATTGTGAACAGTTACCTGGGTTGTTTTCAGCACAATTAGTCCTTGAACTTTAGAAGTTAACTTTATGGCATCCTACTTCTTCACTTCTGCTTCTGCTTCTGATGTATTTTCGCTGACCGGAGTTTAAATCCTGAAAACCGATCTATAACCTTAGAACTTTAAACGATTTGCAATGAGAATTAGAGAATCCAATAACAACTAAATGATAACAAGGAATGATGCTCAGATAGGTTCTTGTGATTTACCTGAGTCAGAGCAATGCTAGTCCATTATCTATGTTTCTCAATCCCCACCTATTATCAATGACATACCAAGAAAAGCAAGTTACATTTAGAAACAAAACTATGTAATAGCCAAAATAAAGAAGAATTGAAGCACATGACAGCAAATGTCGTCATTGAAAGATATAATTGTCAGACTCTGTCGATATGGAAACAAGCACGCATCTATTACCAAACCATTGAATTGTAAATATGGAACTTTCGATCAACTATTTATCAATTGATATGTAACAAACCTGAAACATCAGGACCAACCATACCTGTAGTCGATGAAAACTTCGGTAAAGGTGAAGAATGTCCAGTGCTCCAAAGTACTTTTAGTGTTAGCGAGAATTCAAGAAAAAAATTGAGCACCCAGAAATAATTACAAGACAAGGAGATTACATAAAAATGGGTTTCTTTTACCCTTTTCCACCCTTTAGGGTGCGACAGAAATGAACGATCCTTCTTCAGTGGCCAATTTAGCTCAAAGCAAGTAGGTGACCTGCAAATATACCGAGAATGATAACATAATGAACAAGTATCCAAGTAAGAAGCCTGATCACATATCAAAGTCACGAAAGACAAACCAGAAATACTCATTGAAGTCGTCCTAATTCCTCCAATATGAGTGGAAAGTTTTCCTATTGTTGAGTATAGAAGTTTCCTGCAGATAATCAGTGAGATGGATGAACAGTTGCAACTAAGAACAAACATAAAGGAAACCTAACAGGTTAATTAGCACATATAACATGTTGACGAAGAACAATTTTGGTCTTTAAAACCCGATCACATAGTTGTTGTCGTATTTTCCCATTGATTCTACAGGGAGCCTTACATAGCATAATCACCTACTGACAGATAATTCCTAACACAATACAAAGCATGCACATGTCTCCTTTATATCTTGATCCTTAATATTGAGAATTCCACCGATTTTCCATAAGGTACTTTTGTTTAACGAGATATATCAAGATGGTCCATATGAATAAAATAAAAAATCATCCATTAAATCTGCCATTCATTTGGTGAACCCATGTGTATTAGCAATTACAAATAAAATAAGAAAAACAATGCACTAACCTTAACCATTGTCTCATAAATGGGAGAGATGAGTTGTTCAAGGTAAGACACGAACCATTATCACCAGTACAGCTAACAGCTGGCTGCGCCTCGCCATGGTCCAACATCGCAGTCAGCTCTTTTGCCATCTGCATACCAAAAGAAACTCGAGTCTAAGAAGGCAGGCGTGGAATTTTCAAAACTCAAGCACATCATTAAGACATTAAGTCATAAACTAGATTAGATGGTTTGGAACTCCATCTTTAGAAGGCTTGGAACTCCATCTTATAGTTAAATATGCCAGCAGCCCTATAATACATGCTTCCTTAGATAATCAAATTGATTCTTTTTTACATCAATGCGGAATGATAGAATTAAATAAGCATTAGACAACTTATCAAGGAAAACGCACATAAATGTGGCCGTTGCTAGAAATATATCGATTTGTACGTATATTTGTAGAAAATCTGAATGCAGGTGACCTAGTCTCAATCATAGTTACTGGATAAATAGGTTTAAGTGACTAATCGGCCTACATAAAGTGACAAAAATACTCAAGTGGCGAAATATATAACATATGCTTTCTGGAAGAAAACAGACATTTGTAGCCTCCCCAAAACACATAAGTATAAAGAAACTAAAAAAGAGTTTCCCACCCTTGTTTTCCGCTTCTAAACTGTTAGAATGTAACTAATGTAACTGGTGTCTGTAAAGTACAACACACCTCTGAGCACGACATTTCCAATCTTCTCCAAAGTTTGAAGGAGCAGGAATACCACCCAAGATCTGTCAGCAAGCAAAACCCAAGATAAATCCCATGGGAAGCACAAGATAAACAAAGGGTACACAAGATAAATCCCATGGGAAGCACCTCCCTTTAGACCATTGCAGAGTTGGGTCTTCAGTTTTGCTTAGAAAAATAAGCAAACTCATGAGCGCCTTTGCAGCAGAAACATACACTACACTACAAGTCATAATAAGCAAGGACCAAGAGATCACACATACTTGATAGTGGAAAGAAACAGATAGTTCACATCTTCTCAATTTTCTCTTTATATCCACAACATCGGCACATTTGATGGGTTTCAGTATGAGACATTTTCCTCTAAAAGTACCAATTCAAAAATTTCTATAAAATTACCAAAATCGCAAGTCATCAAACTGCACAGTTATAATCAAACAACAGCAGTAAGAAAACTGATTCCAAACTCATATTCATGTGTAGTAGTAACTTATATAGTTATATAGTTATATTTGAAATGGTTAGTAGTAGTAACTTATATAGTTATATTTATGTGTAGTAGTAACTTATATAGTTATATTTGAAATGGTTTTCTTCTTTGCAAAGCATCTAAATAGTAAATTATCTTTGAAGTTTAATCTTACAACTCATGCGCGATACAGATGAAAAATACCCATTCGAAAACATTCTTCAAACATCATAACACCCTATCTAACTAAAATTTCAGATCATTCATTCAAGAACCTAGAAATCTACAAGAGAGAATACCCATTTGTTATACATCTTGCAAACAAAAATATCCATTTGAGATCTAACTATTTTATCAACAGCAACCTTAAAGCACTAATCATTTAACAACATACAAGGAAAGATCATTATACCTTCATAGTTCGCACCTCCACCCCGATTTCATCTAGAGATACTCTTGTTGTTACTGCAAAACACACAAAGACGAAATTTTAGTGGTTGCACAAAGAGAAACCCTTGATAGGGATACCGAGAGAAACTAAGAATTGAGTACACATACCAGTACCACTGTCAACTCCACCAACCGCTCCTATTAGCGCCTCAAAACCTTAAGAGCAACATCAACAATAATACCAGAATCTGTCACCAATTTGACTCTCTATTGCCTTCTGTACCTCTCAGATTCAGAAAATAAAATTAATCGAAAAAACCCTAACTCCAAAATTGAAATAGAAGGGAAAATAAAAAGTAAAATAGAGTTCACCATTCGAAAGACATGAACATTTAGATGAAGCGTTCGTGGTGCTAATTTATAGATCTGAGAGCTCGATTTCCTTTTAGTGAAGAATACACGAAAAACTTGACCGGTGGAACAAACACCTTTGCTTCAAATCATGTCTCATTCCTAATCACGAAAACCCTTATATTAGAATCACATATCACACCTAATTTAATACACGATATTTGTAGTTTCAATTTTGGGATGAATGGAGAAATAATCAGGTTGAATCTGTTCCAACAGATTTGAGATGTACAACTCGAAAAGTGAGATGAGGGATTTCAGAAGAAGAATCTATAGAAGGGTTTATTAGTTTCGTTGAAATAGCATCTAAGATTTACTAATTTCTCTGTTTCCATGGGCTAGTTCCTTAGGTTAGAGATGGAGACCGAGAGAGAAGAAGAAAGTGAAAGTGAGATTGGATATGGGAGAGAGAAAGAGATATTTATCTGCCCAATAATAAAATCTATCATTAGTAAATCAGTTTTCATCCGTCGCTGGATCGGCAGTATATTTAGGACTAAATGGTAATTATTCCGCGACTGTGTTAGACATCCCTAATTTCTCCGTATTTTTTTTATTCCCAGACGGTCTTCTTCGGTCAAAGGTGTATAAACGGTCATCGGGGGTCGATTCTGTGGGTTGTTAAAACCTCATTCTCCACTAGTGTGATGATGAACAACAGCCGCCTCTCTTAGAGTATAAATGCAACAAACTCTATTTCGAGAGAGTGTCGAATCTAGACAATACATCTGGCGACATCTAACCGGTGTAACCTAACATAACTAATCATCCTAATGATTGATAACAAATAGCTCATTTGTTACTACCCATGCATAAGGGCACCCACTCAATTAATTGCTAACAACAGCCTGGTATATGAGGTTTTCCTTCCCGGTTAACCAAAAATGTTCTTTTTCCTGTCGGCTAAGTGTTCTCCTAATGTTATTTGTTCAAATTAGCTATTTTTAAATATTTAATTCCAAATCTTTTCTTTTTGGAAGCAATTAAATTCCAAATTTATAAAGTTTTTTAATTTCAATTTATAAACAAAACATGAACATAAAAAACAAAAAATTCATTCATGTGGTTTAAGAAGAGTGTAATTAAAATAAATTGTGGATGACGCCATTTAAAATAGCGTTGAACGCTATTCTTACTGGCGCTGAACGCTATTCTCAATAACGCTGAAGTAATGCTATTTTGATTGGCACTCAACGCCATTCTTATTAGCGCTTGACTTACGCTATCCACAATGGCGTTCAGCGCTATACTGATTGACGCTTCCTGTCTTTTAATGCGCTATTCTGATTAGCGCACTAATGGATTCCACGGGACGTACCACAAAATCATGGAACACTGTTTGGATTTTTTTATGAAAAACACCAATTTGAAAGCCACTAGACTTGATTGGAAGCCACTAGACTTGACATTCCAAATTTTTTCCACACTTGGAATATGATGGATTCCACCATAAGACTTGCTCTTGTAATCCCAAACTTGAGACCAAAAACGATCAGAAGATTGAATAAGTATAAGTAATGACTTCCTTAATCTAATTTTCAGTAGCGATTTCCATGTGAGAATCCCAGGATCATGCTTCCAACTAGTGAGTTCCCATCTAATTATGTCATCCTTATCGGTTATCAGTGTATTTCCACCTAAATTCTATGGGATAAGATGCAGCACATAACAAAACAGAGATGAATATATGATATAAGAAGCTGCAATATAAATACCTTAGAGCAAATCCTATGGGTAGTCCCCAAATGAAGACTAACTCTTTCATATGAAAGAGGACTCATTCATATGAACGAGTGAAGCCACTATGTGCAAATTTAAAAAGGAATACTACACGGGAGACTGTCTC
Organism: Papaver armeniacum; assembly: GCA_023531295.1. Taxonomy (NCBI): domain Eukaryota; kingdom Viridiplantae; phylum Streptophyta; class Magnoliopsida; order Ranunculales; family Papaveraceae; genus Papaver; species Papaver armeniacum. The sequence continues at coordinate 155,037 of JAJJWW010014949.1, read as the reverse complement.
CCGTATAATAAAAAAATTCGAAGTAGACGGGGAACTGTCCCTATCCAAAAAAAAGAAGAAGAAAAACTCTACATAGACGGGGGACAGTCCCCGTCCAAAAAAAAGAAGCAAAAGAACTACCTAGTCCCCCGTCCACAAAAGAAAAAAAAATAAAAAATTACATAGACGGGGGACAGTCCCCCATCCAAATAAAAAAAAACAAATTTTTTACAACCACTCGTTCAGATGAACGAGTGCACGGTAGTGTTGGGGTGAAAGTGAGGTCGGTAGTCCCCATCTGAATGAGTGCACCAACAGATGCTCCCTTAGAGCAACTGCATTGGTGCGATCATAACCAAAGACCAAAAAAAAGACCAAAATTTGGGTTTAGTCCGTGTTGCAACGCTACGGCAGAAGACTAAATTTGGTGGAGCGTACGTTATAAGTTCGCCCATTGGTGGAGCGTACATTATAAATTCGCCCGATGGGGCGGAGATATAAAACACGAATAAATAAAAAAAATGGGGCGGAGGTATAAACCACGCCCCACTAAAGAAAATAAATAAATGGGGCGGTTGTATAGTTCACGCCCCACTAAAGAGAAAAAGAAAATGGGGCGGAGGTATAAAGCACGCTGGTGTGGGGCGTGAAGTTTATGCACGCCTGGTGTGGGGGCGAACATTATACGTCCGCTCGACTATATTTAGGTTTAGTCTTGGTCCCCGACTAAATATAGTATGGGATTTGGTTTTGGTCCGGATTTTAATCGATAGTCTGTCCCGCTGTGTCTCGTTTTTTGACCAAATATTTGGTTATACTCGCCCACTGTGGTTGCTCTTACCAACATTAAAATAAAAGTCTATTTACACGTCTAGCAATATCTTAGTAACCCCTAAATCTAGTTGCCATTGCTGCAGCACAAACTAACAAAAACAATCAATTACTAGGAGTCGACGGACGGGACGGACGGGAGGCGGAGATTTCTGAACAGTTTCGGCCTATTGAAGTTTTCCTAAAAACCCTTGAACAGAAAAGAACGAGCCTTTAGTTCGGACTAGTCCGAAACTAATGCATCCGTGTGGGGGAAGTTTTCCTTTCTACTAAACAACGGCAAACATACACGGCCAAGCATCCTCGCCATGGTCGTACCGCTTGGACCAAAGGAATAAAACTGCATACCGATTACGCACACTTCTGCTATCCTAAAACCAAAATTTTACCACACAACAGGAGCCTAGTATCCAACAGACAAAACACACCCAGACAAATCAGTAAACTATATCACACAAACTCACAAACCTCATAAAACAACACCAAGAAATACAAATAATTCCAGAAAAGATACGAAAAGGCAAATTGCATCACTTGAAACACTTGGCGTCCAATAGTGCTTCTCCCTCAAAAGGTTCCTGATCTTCTATCATTTGATTCACCCTTTCCTTCTGGTTTTCATCAGATATGTCAACCTTTGTCCACTCGTACAGTTCCATATCGTAGCATTCATCCATAATGAACTGGGGTATCTCAGGTCCACGGAACAACCACAATCCCTTCACCTTGAAAGGTGCCTCTGAACCAATGATAAGCATCTTTCCAAATGCATATTTGCGAGCTAAATCCATACGCTGCAAAAAACCACCGACCTTGTTCAATGTGACGAAAGAGACAGTGTTCTCGTCATTGTATTTGTAATCACAGAACCATAAAGAGTATCCCTCTGGATCGTACATCTCCCAAAACCCTGCAAATTAATTTGAACACCGTAGCTGAGAAAACCATAATCAATGTTATAAATTTATAATAGCTTGTTCTGGTATGTCCACAACGCAAAGAAGTCCTCATTTAAAGAGACATATCAACACAAATCAACTACATCAGCAAGTTGAGCGACAGATATAACTAGGTCAAATCTTAAACAAGCAATTCAGGGGTCCTTGATTAATATGAGGAAACTGGTTGGCTACCACACTAGAGTGCTTCCTTAGATCATAAAACATTTAATCAACATTTTTTCCTGAGGCTCGTATGGGGATGATCAGGGATCTTATGATGATCTTTCCATTTAACGCACCCTAAGAGTCACCATTTTTAAGACTTAATAACCGTGTACAAAAGTGTTTTGAGAGCATTGGAAATTAAAACTGGGGTAGTCCTAAAAGAACCCAAGTGGATTCTAGCAAGGATGAAACACTCACTTAAAGCTTGTACAAGAATGTAAATGAGGATTGGGCAAGTACAAAATGGATGTACTTGAAAAGTTGTATCTGGTACCAAAATGATTGTTAAATGAAGTGTCATTACCTTTAATAGCTACCTCACGGAAATTAGTTTTGGTGTTCGAGTAGAGCCTCTTCCATTCATCCAATATCATCGTACTAGGGGGGAGCAAATCGAGAGGATTCTTTGCCTTAGGTTTTGGTGCTTCATCCTGCTCAAGGACTTCTGCTTTAGGCTTGCTAGACTCATTCTTCGGTCCACTTTTTTCCTTGGGCTTCTCAGCTTCTTTAGGCTGAGCAGGAACACTTGCAGATGGAATTGGTGGAACAGATTCTGTCTGCTTTACCTCGCCAATCAATTTGGCGACATTTGGTTGGTTGACCATGGTCCAAAAGTATCTTTCTACATGGGGGAACTCCTCAGTAAAGCTTTCGGTCATGAGATAACTGAACCCCATAGACAAATTGCATGTCATGATTATGTCAGCAAGTGTAACACAATGGCCGACTAAATAAGTGTTTGAAGCAAGGTATGAGTTCAGAGCAGTTAATGCTCTCTTGAGGCCGGCGATGACAGCTTCCTCAACCTTGTAACAGGAAACAAATGTGCATATAAGTTAATCCAGACAATGAGAAGCAAACAAGATCTGACTGAAACAAGGGTAACGGAAAACAAATTTCAACCAACCTGTGGTACAAATGAAGCATAACCAAATCTCGGATAAAACCAACACAATATATTAGAATCAACCTCCAACGACGAAAAATCAATCCATTGCTCGATATGACCCTATTTCAAACAATTATCATAATTATTAGCATATCAATCATTAAAGCGAAAAAACAAAATAAATAAAAAAGAAGAAAGAATAAGCCAGCAAAACAAAATACATGTCTTACATATTCAATCAAAGACGAACCAAGGAGAGGGCTGCCTTCCTTCAAGCGAGCAACTGAATAGAACAAAATAAAATAATAAGTTGCATACAAGTTTGCAAAACTATCAACGGTAAGGTGTTTAAAGAAGAGAGGAGCCTCACCATAACATGCTATGGCATTACTCTCAAAAACAGGTCCATCTGGAGTTTCAAGAACAGGAAGCTACATACGACAATCAAACACACATAAGGAAAACTACAATAAAAAAAAATAAGCTACGGTTTTCTCTCCTAACTACAAAAATGTACCTTTCCAATCGGGTTCATTTTAAGGAACTCAGGAGTCTTATTCGTGACACCCCATTCAAAATCCTTGACCAATTCAATTTCAACACCACTGTATTCTGCCGCAATGAGTACCTTAAAGACATTTTTGTTTGGAACGGCCCCATATAGTATCTAGAACACAATACGAACAGAAAACTATAAGAAAACAAACAAAAAAAAAAAAAAGCTAGCATAAAAGTTTGGAGACACAGTATGAAAAATCAAAATTGTCTCCCTTCTCTAATTGTTCCCAAAGGTAGCTTTGAATTGCAAATCCTATCGACCAAACTAAAATCTCTTAAAAGTTACAGATCTCTACTTGTTTATAACAATGGCTTTGAGTGAATAAGACGTCTAACTCGTTTCCCCAGATTTTTAATACTACTATTCATCAAGGACCATAAAGACCAATCTCTTATAAAACCATCAAATTCTCTGCACAATCTTAAAATCTAATAAAAATAACTACAATTTTATGACAGAAACTGAATCTCCAATCAACAATTACAAAGGAAATACTAATACACTGGAATCTTACCAGAGGAGCCATAGCTACAATAATGTCTTAATTCGATATCAGACCTGAATTTAGGAAAATTCACCTCGTTAAACCCTTCTTATTTCCTTGTTGAAGAGAGAGATAGTGTTCAGGCTTTCAAGGGAGTGGAGAGAGGAATTGGAGGCGGCTATGTGATAGAAAGTTAAAAACACTGTGTATGTCTTTCAAAACCTGGCTTGATTGGGGTATACTCAAACTAATTGGGGTATACCCAATTTTAAAGGAATTCTTTTTTAAGAGCAAAGGAGGAGGTTAATGGGTAAAATTACAAAATTACCCTTTCCCATTATAACTCTAATTACTACCTAAATCAGTTTTCATTCTCTTCATTTCATCTTCTTCTCTTCTTCTTCTCCTCCACAACCTTCCTAAGCTCCATCACCCCCACCACCACCAAAACTCGTCGATCAATTCGTTAAAATCGTCGATTCGAAAACTCCGATTAATCTTCATCAATGGATCCACCACGGAAGAAGGCAACTCGTATGAAAGAAACTAATCGAAACCCAATGAATATAACCCGAATTGCAAATTTGGTTGCTAAGAAAGTGAAGAAAAAACGGTTGAAGAAGAAGAAATTGAACCCATTAAACACGTGAAATGGTGCGCTTAAGAAAGTAAGGGCTTGTTTAAACTCACTCTAGTACTTCGATTTCATGTTTGCATGTCAAATTAGGTCGGAAAAATTCGAATTTGTGAATTGGCGAGTCTGCGACGCCGCAAGGTTTTTTTATCGACCTTTCCTCAGGGATTTCATAGTTAGTGTTTGGCCGGGAGGGTATAAGGTTGAAGAACTTGCCTGGCTGTATAGTTTCAGAATCGCTACTAGCTGGGTAGCGGAGTTATTCATCTCGTATACCATTCCTTGTCTTTTGTTTTTTAATGAAGCGACATCTTATTATTGTTTACCCTTCCTAACTACTTGTTTAGAATGTTTCGATGCCTAGAATTTTTGAGTCCTAAGGGTATTTATATAAAACCATTAAACTTGTTTGTCACCCGATGATGTGTGGGAAATGGACCTTTCCGACCAGTTTAGTGAAAAATCCTATATTTTTTGTGTGCGCCGGAAGGCTATTTTGATGATACACTGCCGACTTTGTCTTAGCCGACAGTCATCTTTTGGTCGACCTTACCGGCCATTGTTCCGCCGGATATGTTGTATATATCTAACATGCCGGCCTGTAATGTTTTTTTTCTGAATTGTTCTTGTTCAGATTGCGAATGGCAAAGAAGAAAGCAACTCTTAGTCCTCCTTCAAACCCTCCTCGTGTTGGTGATAAACTCTTGTCTTCAAAACATTGAGGGGTATATGTTGTGCCGGGAACGACGAAGGTCTTAGAACCACTATCTGAACCCAATGATTCTGACGAGACTCTAGATGAAGAACAATCAATTTCATCTGGTAGAAGAGGTGATGATGATGATGTTGATGAAACCAATCCGAATTATTGGAGGAGGTAACAATGATGATGATGATGATGGTGATCAAGACATGCCCGAGGTCAGGAGGAGGTAATGATGATGGTGATGATGATGATGGTAATGGAGATAAATGTAAGAATATCATCGAAGATGAAATTGTTGAAGAGGAAGAGGAACAAGAAGAAGAAGGAGATGGAGATGGAGAAGGAGAACAAACTCTAGCTATTGTTCAAGCCACCGAAGCTTCGCTTCAACTTCAACCTAACGAAGAAGATGGTGATCACTAAACCTGGTGATTCTCACATGCCTTCCAAACACTTGATGGTTGCACTTTGAAAGAAGGTGAGCCTCCAAAAGGGACCCCAAGAGATCGTGGAGATGTTCTTTTTGGATACAAACACTCATGGGCATGTACGGTCCATAATACTATCGTAAGTAATCTTAATCCATCTTTGTTATTTATTCAAGTGTGTAACTATCTTAATTAAATTTGCATCAAGTGTTTGTATTTCTTTTCATTTTATTTTTTTTGGTATTTAGGATCACAAGCATGCCATCCGTCTCATGAGGCGCCAAGCTTCGTGTTCAGTGATGCATACTTGGAATCTTGACTTGGAATGTGAGGAGGTGAAAGTGATTGTGAGGAACTCCGGGTTGTTGCCTGCGGTGGAGAGTTCGAATATTAATTATGATAAAGTTACCATCTCTGCATTCTGTGAGAGGTTATACGGAGAGACTGATACTATGTTATTCCCATTTGGTGAGATGACGATAACTCCCGATGATGCTCAACAAATTATAGGCCTCGAGGTTGATGGAAAAGCAGTCACTGAGGGATTCGATAATTCCATTTCTTTCGGGAAGATTTACGAATTGAGCAAGAAATTGTTCGGTTGGAGTCAGGTTCAGTTGGATGATGTTCTTGACAAGAAGGATGGTCGACTAACCAAGAAGTTTAATGTGAAGAAGTTGAGGGACGGATTATGGAAGACTCAGGAAATCCTTGATAGGGAAGGAATGGTGCACCCGGTGTGAATCAATGCTACCGCGGCCGCTTATTTGCTATACACCCTGGGCAGATGTATCTTCCCCGACAGTTCCGGAAACCAAGTCAAGGCCAGTTACTTGCAACTATTGGATCCCTTACATGAGATGCGTGGGTATTCTTGGGGTACTGCGGTGGTCGGCTTCTTGAACAATGAGTTGACAAAATCTTTTAGGGCACTCACTAAGCAAGTTAACGGAAACACATGTCTCTTCCAGGTAATTTTATTGTCTAAAACATTTATATTCACAAAATTCTCGTAAGATAAGGTTCTTACAAAACTTTTTTTTCTTTTTGCATAGGTTTGGATATATGAACACTTCCCTTCTTTTTTCAAAGACAACTCTTACGTCAAAGTGGATAACATTGTTCCGGTTCATTTGCCAAGAGCGCAAAGGTACAATTTTAAGGGTACTCAGGATAAGGAAATGCCGTAAAATCTTATGAAACTCCGAGCCGCCATCGACAAATTGGGATCGGAAGAGGTGATATTTGATCTCAGACGAGAGGATAGAAATCAAGGTTTAATCCCAAGGAGAAATGAAGTTGTTGCATTATACTATGGACCCTTGATGACCGTGTTTGAAGGATTTTCAATGTACGATCCTGTTGATGGGTGAAAACTACTCTGCAGAATTTGGTAATTTGGGGTGTGGATGAGGAATGAATCTAAACCTTCAACAAATGCACTGCGCGGTGAGTGCTTGTAGATTCGAGAGATCAATCTGTGCAAGTCCGGCCTAAACCAAGAAATGGCCGTTCCAGACTTGTTTCGGTCACAAAGTGAAGGAGATGGGGTTGATCTTAGGGAGGGAAGCGAAGAAGGTGTTGAGATTGTGAAGGTGTTGGCTTGCTTATGACTTGTAACAGAAAGATGAGCAAGCTTACGGTTGATGCAAGCAGGCTCTGAGTGTTTGAATACGGTTTTTGTATTAACACTTGGTTTCTGTCGTCTGAACTTGTGTTGTTCTCCGTTATTCCTTGTTGTTGGAAATAGGGCGGAGAACCTATTTATACAAGTCATTGAGCCTCATTCACGTTTCTCGTGGGAAGTGGAGGTAGTGGAATGATGGAGTAGTGGAGTTGTGTGTCGGTAACACACGACCCGGTCTTGCCCACTTTTCCTGTTCATCTCTAACCGTCCATGACTTCCTAACACGTTCTTGTAATGGCGTGTTGCACGCTGCACGCCGTAAACCGCTGGACCAATACCCCGCATGTATCCCCGGTTTGTGACATGATTGATGTCTGGAATGTGGATCGTGGATCCACGAAAGATAGCATGTAATGCGAATTGAATAATCGCGTTATTGGGAAGTCGATACTTGTGAAGTATCGTGTGTATTTTATGCGAGTACTGCATTGTGGTGTGGTAAGGTGATGGGTAATGACGCCTTGCGACCAATTGACTCTCGACCGGGGTTGTATAACCAAGTCTGGTGAAGTTGGACTCCGATGAGATGAGCTTTGAGACACTCATCTCGCGGCCGTTAATGAGTATTAGGGTTTTTGAAGAGGTGCGCAAGCATCACTCTCAACTTGGTCGAAACCAAGCATGGGAAGGATTTTGGAGAGGACCGACCATACATGCGTGTTGACAAGATGATGGTGTAGGCGCCGTATTCCGTTCCCTCATGAAAGCGCGATCTGGGCCACTCAATTTGACCTAAGCAAAGAGGAGTGGTTGAGATCGGTTTGCGGCGAATCTCTTACCGCAAAGGAATTGGTAACCGCGTGATATTCCCGCTCACGTTCCAAGACAACCGTCCTTGGTCGGTCTTGGTCGGTCACTCTAGCGTGTAGGTGGTGGGCTGGTGTTCACGCCCATGTCTCACCGTCCCATGAAAACGTGATCTAAGCCACTCAATTCGTCCTATGAAGTTGAGTGGTCAAGATTAGTTTGCAATCTGGGAGGTGTAACCACACAAGTTTGACGGGCGTTTTGGGGTTAACCAGGGCATGATATGCCTTGGCCGACCGCATGAGGAGGTAGATGGGCCCACGGTGGTCATGTTGGTATAACCTAGGACTGCTTAATCTAATCTGTGACCCTCCATTCGTGCTAGGAGAAGATGGACGCGCGTGATGGCTTGAACCCTAATTTTGGCTTTCAAAGCCGTGCGACCATGCTCTTTTAGGGGACGAATTTGTTGTAACCAATCGTGGTTGGTTTTGACCGATTGGTCAAGTGTGTAGCGGTCACATGGTGATTGTGTCGACATGCTCCGGGCCCTTTGAGTCTACATCTACACCCTCCATCTATACTGCGAAGATGGATGGTTGAGACCGTTTTGCGGCACATGTAATATGCCGCAAACCCTAATTTAGGGTTTTTCCGTCCATAATGCTTGGTATGGACGATTTCTTGGCAAGCGAAGGCCAATGGTCGACCATGCGGGGTCGGCCGTGTGTATTCCATACCCGCTTGGGGGTGATGGAATTGATCCGGGGTCATCCAATCATGCTTGTGGAGTTGGATGATCATGATCGAATCATATCCGAACCGATATGGTCGAGTGCCGGATGCTCAATCGGGCTAGTATAACACACCGAGAGGGCTCAATCGGGCTAGTATAACACACCGAGAGGGCTCGGGCTAGTATAACACACCGAGAATCAACACATGCGGGTATTTCGTACATGGTTTCATTATAGTGCTTGGAGGTTCGTGTTACTCAGTAAGAGTAACACTCGATCTTCATGCCACACTGATAATGATTCATTATAGTGCTTGAGGTTCGTGTTACTCAGTAAGAGTAACACTCGATCGTCATGCCACACCGATAATGAGTACTGAAATACAAGGCTGATATGAAATTCACAGGAAGGGATTGTTGCTACATGCTCCAACCTGGAGGAATTTCATGTATTCACGGAATGGAATTGTTGCTACATGCTCCATTCTTGGTGAATTAAGTGAGGGAGTATCCAACACTTATAAATGGCTTTGTCTTTTACAAGATGTCAAATGATTTTCCGGGTTTTTACAAATTTAACCTTAAACGAAAATCCACCATCAACATTAAGTCCCCGCCTAGCACATAATGGTTACACTATTGTGTGGTAGGCATGAGATGGTGACAGTTGAAGATAAAACTTATGAGACAAAGTTAGATGTTACCAGGAGAGACGGGTCGTCCTGTCCTCCGAGCATGCGAGCGTTCCCCTAACAGGATGTCAGTCTTTCCAGCTTCGATGGACTGTTACGCCTATTTCGTTCGTGGGGCTACTGCACCTGCTTGATCGAATGTGGGCTTGATGTGCCTGTTTTGGTTAATCGTGGGTGCGTTGCGTCTTGTGTGCTCAAATGTAAATGTGGGTCCTGTAGAAAGAATTGAAGCGACTTACGGAGCAGGCCAGGAGAGCGTTTGAAGTGTTGGTGTTGGAACGCCTTCTTCTAGAGAGAGAGAGCTTTGATTGGGGACGGCTGTGTCTGCTTCGACCAATCTGGGGCTGGGATCAAGTGGTACTTGCCGCGTTCCTGGCTGAACGTCGACCCTGTGTTTCGACTGAAAATCGGCCCTGCTGCGTGCGCCGGACTTGTTACTTGATCAACACCGGACTTGAAACTTGAGCTATACCGGACTAGAAGCTTGATCTTGAAAACTTGAGTTATACCAAAGCTTGATCAATACCAGACTTGAATGATGCTTGGACCGGCCATTGTATGCTCCGATGTGAGTTGTGTCTTTGCCGTGTGTGACTATATTTCTCATGCGCTTTCATACGAGTTCTAACTCCTGTGTTTTATTTCATTGCGGTAGAAAGAAGAGAACTCCTGTCGATATGTCTTCTGGAGATAATGCTGGTGCCAAGTCAGGAAGTGTTGACAGCTTCAAAGATATGCCGAACATCGATGATGAATTGTTCACCGCGCCCTTCCAACTATATGAAAATATCTGTTCCACAGGATAGCCCTCCTCCTATCGACTTCAGGGTTTTTCATGCTCCGCTGGGTCCTCATGAAGGATGGATGAGACGTATGTTGAGCAATGAGTACATCAAAGATAACTTGACCCCGGAGCGCAGATTGTTGATGTAGCTTGAGTGTTGAAACGACTTGAGAGGATGTTAAAGTGGCTTCTGGTGCGAACATTGAGGTGGATCCTGGAGAGTGTTGAAGTAGGATTATGAAGCGAAAATGGGTCCCGGAGAGAGCATTGAGGCGGCTCTTGAATAGACCATTGAAGCAGCTTCTGCTGGAGGGAGCGTTGAAGTGGCTTCCTCTTCAGTTCGATTTACTCTTGCGAATTCCATGATTCTTGACTGACCATCTTTCTCGTGTTGAAGAAGTTCTTGACTGGCGGCGAAGGAACTCCATGCTGAGCCTCAGTCCCCAAGCGTGGTTTACATGGTTTGTTCGTAGTGGTTGTTGTCGAGCCAGGTACGGAATATCTTGGACGTTGTTTCATCATTGTGGGAGTCATGCATGTGGTACTGGAGTTGGATTTGATGGACGCGCATGATGTTGTATCTTGGTGGTTTTCCTCTTGCTGCTTCAAGGAACTGCTTACAGAAGGCTGAAGGTTGTATCGCCTGTTGGTGAGATATATGCCCCCGGATCTTGTTCAACCACTGTCTGATAGAGTAACTCGCCCGGATCTTGCTCGATATGACGGTTGGACATCGTTATCTTCTTGAGGCTGCTCCCTTGAGGTATCGTCTCCAGTGGAAGATTACCGTCATAGAGCGTTGATACGTTGCACCGGTATTCCTTAAACCAAATGGCAGTATGGTATAATAAAAATTTCCGAGAGGAGTTCGAAAAGATATCTTACTTGCATCATGCTCGTACATTCTTATCTGGTTGTAGCCGCTGCATCCATCCATGGAGGAGAACATGTTGTGTCCGCTGTTTGCGTCTACTAACATGTCGATGTCAGGTAGAGGAGGATTGTTTTTTGGAGCAGCAGCTGTTCAAGTTTCTGAAGTCTATGCAGCACCTAATCTATCCATTTTCCTCGTGTCTGAACTGCAACTGTTTAACCGACTTGGATCCGGGTATGACATGTAGATGATGGATGACCAATTTTCATCTAAATCTGGCATTTCTTCATATCTCCAAGCGAACATGTCCTGATACTCTTTGAGAAGTTCCACGGGCTTCGCGCGTTTATCCGTACACAAGGTTGAGCTGATGGTGATAGGCCTAGGAGATTCCTCAACGATTTCAATTTCATCAGTTGTGGAGTTGGTGCCATCTTGCAGTTGTTGTGGAGCATCTAGCACTTGCTCTTGTGGTTCGTTCTTTGTTGTAGCATTCCATTAGGTGGAGAGACCGGGTAACCTCTCCCTGCTGATAATGGCAAGTGCTTGGGTATACCTTTTTCCTTTCGGGGTCACGACCCGCCATAAAAGTTCGTTCCCTCCTCGTGTGAACGTGGGTTGTGGCTTCACAAGATGGAGAAGAATGCTTCGTCGGCAAAGATGCATCGTGGGTACTAGCCCTCAATGATGCAAGTCGGTCTTCTTCCCGAATTGACGCCCACATGGGGAGTGGGATGCAACGAACTTGTCTGGATTATTTCAACGGAGCTTCTCCCGTATGTGCCGGTTTGGTTTCCCTCGAAGTCCGTCATTGTGGTAGGCTTCCGTACGACCTTGCCTCAGGAGAGCCTTGGATGTCCCGAGAATCTTGAGAGTAATGAAGACGATCCTGTGTAGATAAGGGTCGTCTTGAACTCGAATCCTTGATGCGTGCGGTGACATGTAGGTCACGGTCGTGACCTTCCTCCGGTTGATAGCGAAAAACGTCTCCGCGCGCCGATTCTTCGAGAGATGTGAAAGTTTGAATAAACTTTCCACTAAAGAAACCGCTTCCCGATCCATCGGCCTCTGGTTCATAGTGAAACTATTGACTTGAGGAAGATCGTTGTAAGGATCAGTCCCCAGTGTAGGAGCCTCCATGACAGGACCGCTCATATCTGATGTCGCTTCTTTGATCAGGTCCATGTAGGTCCGTGCCATTGAAGTACCTTCTCCGGTGCGTTGAATTCATTCCTTGTTGGCTCCAGGGGCTGTTGCGGGTCATGTGGAAATCGATCGATTAATGTCTTAAGAAAAGTGAGTACCTCTTTCCGAGTTGCGGCCATATCCGTTTGAGTCTTGACAAGAACTTCCTGCTTTTCCATCAAGTCTGCAATAATGGGAGATGGTCCTCCTCTCGCCCCTCCGGTTCCTCGTCCCGATGAAGGAGTGGAAGTTGTTGCTCTGGTGACTACCGGAGGTGTTACACTTGATGAGATGCCAGGACTTGCAGCTGCTCTGGCTCTGGTGATGGGAGGTGTTGTAATATCACTGCTGAGTGATCGAATTGAACGTTCCCATCCTCTGTACTCACGTGTTACTTGATTGATCTCTCCTTCCTCAAGCGTTTCTTCGAGGCTTCGACAAGGGTCTTGAGATGTAAATCTTCCAGCAGGGATCCGTAAGCTGCAGGCTCCATTTCTTTATCCGGTAGACGTTGTAGTACTCCGGACAAGTCCTCTCCTCTGTGGAGTTGCCTCGGTTCTTCATTGTTGACTGGACCATGTTGTTCATCTTTCCTGAGTCTCCTGCGGGCTCTTTTTTCCTCTCCACCGGTAAAGGTGTGACTCCTGGCTAAGGATTCAACGTTTCTTGCACTGCCTGAGTAGATGCACGCCGACCCTTCTTGTAATTGTGATGTTATATCATTCAAAAGGCGGAATGTTTCGCTCTACCTTCTGGTGATACCGGCTTGATTTGCCAAGACATCCTCCAAAGATTCTAACTATACTTCCCATGATATCTGAACCACCTGTTGTTTCTGGATACATTGCGAGATGGAAACCGAAAAATTGAGAATTCAATTTTGTGCAACCGAGAGATCAACCTCCCACTGTGGTCGCCAATTGTTGATGGGTGAAAACTACTCCTGCAGAATTTGGTAATTTGGGGTGTGGATGAGGAATGAATCTAAACCTTCAACAAATGCACTGCGCGGTGAGTGCTTGTAGATTCGAGAGATCAATCGTGCAAGTCCGGCCTAAACCAAGAAATGGCCGTTCCGGACTTGTTTCGGTCACAAAGTAAAGGAGATGGGGTTGATCTTAGGGAGGGAAGCGAAGAAGGTGTTGAGATTGTGAAGGTGTTGGCTTGCTTATGACTTGTAACAGAAAGATAAGCAAGCTTACGGTTGATGAAAAGCGTGCTCGAGTGTTTGAATACGGTTTTGTATTAACACTTGGTTTCGTCAATCCCCGAACTTGTGTTGTTCTCCGTTATTCCTTGTTGTTGGAAATAGGGCGGAGAACCTATTTATACAAGTCATTGAGCCTCATTCACGTTTCTCGTGGGAAGTGGAGGTAGTGGAATGATGGAGTAGTGGAGTTGTGTGTCGGTAACACACGACCAGTCTTGCCCACTTTTCCTGTTCATCTCTAACCGTCCATGACTTCCTAACACGTTCTTGTAATGGCGTGTTGCACGCTGCACGCTGTAAACCGCCAGACCAATACCCCAGTATGTATCCCCCAGTTTGTGACATGATTGATGTCTGGAATGTGGATCGTGGATCCACGAAAGATAGCATGTAATGCTGAATTGAATAACTGCGTTATTCGGAAGTCGATACTTGTGAAGTATCGTGTGTATTTTATGCAGTACTTTATTGTGGTGTGGTAAGGTGATGGGTAATGACGCCTTATCGACCAATTGACTCCGACCGGGGTTGTATAACCAAGTCGGTGAAGTTGGACGGATGAGATGAGCTTTGAGACACTCATCTCGGCCAGTTAATGAGTATTAGGGTTTTTGAAGAGGTGCGCAAGCATCACTCTCCAGCTTGGTCGAAACCAAGCATGGGAAGGATTTTGGAGAGGACCGACCATACATGCGTGTTGACAGCATGATGGTGTAGGCGCCTGTATTCCGTTCCCTCATGAAAGCGCGATCTGGGCCACTCAATTTGACCGGCAAAGAGGAGTGGTTGAGATCGGTTTGCGGAAGAAATCTCTTACCGCAAAGGAATTGGTAACACGTGATATTCCGCTCACGTTCCAAGACAACCGTCCTTGGTCGGTCTTGGTCGGTCACTCTAGCGTGTAGGTGGTGGGCTGGTGTTCACGCCCATGTCTCACCGTCCCATGAAAACGTGATCTAAGCCACTCAATTCGTCCGGTGAAGTTGAGTGGTCAAGATTAGTTTGCAATCTAGGAGGTGTAACCACACAAGTTTGACGGGCGTTTTGGGGTTAACCAGGCATGATATGCCTTGGCCGAACGCATGAGGAGGTAGATGGGCCCACGGTCGTCATGGTGGTATAACCGGACCTGCTTAATCTAATCTGTGACCCTCCATTCGTGCGGAGAAGATGGACGCGCGTGATGGCTTGAACCTAATTTTGGCTTTCAAAGCCGTGCGACCATGCTCTTTTAGGCGGACGAATTTGTTGTAACCAATCGTGGTTGGTTTTGACCGATTGGTCAAGTGTGTAGGCGGTCACATGGTGATTGTGTCGACATGCTCCGGGCCCTTTGAGTCTACATCTACACCCTCCATCTATACCTGCGAAGATGGATGGTTGAGACCGTTTTTGCGGCACATGTAATATGCCGCAAACCCTAATTTAGGGTTTTCCGTCCATAATGCTTGGTATGGACGATTTCTTGGCAAGCGAAGGCCAATGGTCGACCATGCGGGGTCGGGGCCGTGTGTATTCCATACCTGCTTGGGGTGATGGAATTGATGCGAGGTCATCCAATCATGCTTGTGGAGTTGGATGATCACGATCGAGATCATATCCGACCGATATGGTCGATGCCGGGATGCTCAATCGGGCTAGTATAACACACCGAGAGGGGCAATCGGGCTAGTATAACACACCGAGAGGGCTCGGGCTAGTATAACACACCGAGAATCAACTCATACGGGTATTTCGTACATGGTTTCATTATAGTGCTTGGAGGTTCGTGTTACTCTGTAAGAGTAACACTCGACGTCATGCCACACCGATAATGAGTAATTTGGAAATACAAGGCTGATATGAAATTCACGGGAAGGGATTGTTGCTACATGCTCCAACCTGGAGGAATTTCATGTATTCACAGAATGGGATTGTTGCTACATGCTCCATTCTTGGTGAATTAAGTGAGGGAGTATCCAACACTTATAAATGGCTTTGTCTTTTACAAGATGTCAGCGCATGATTTTCTGGTTTTTACAAATTTAACCTTAAACGAAAATCCACCATCAACAGATCCACATCGGGTAATGCGACAATTGTGTTACGTACAAGAAGAACCTCATTTCGATGCAGCAAATCCGGCCTTTACTGTGGATATGAGTGATTGCACCACCTCCCAAAAAGGTATGAACTTCTCTTACCTTCCTGCACCAACTCAAGAACATTGGGCTGATAGGCGTCGCGGTCAAATCGATGTGAGTCTTTTGGATGAGGTGACCACCGGTCATGAAGCTACTGAGAAATACATGGCGTGGTACTTGGGTTAGGCTCGTCCCTACGTGATTAGGCCAATGACTACCGAAGAACTGGCTCGTAAGAAGAAGATGGAATCGAAAGACCCAAAGAACATTGCTTAAGATATTTGTAAGTATTTTAGAGTTGCTCTTACTATTTTAAGATTGATTGCATTACCGAATCATTCTATTAATTGTTTGTTATTTAATTGAATATAGAAGGATCAGTTGAAGACCTTTGTGAGGGTGTTGTGTTGCACGAAAGACAGAGGAGAACCTGTGCAAAGCAAGCACATTGACTATGCTTGCAATGTTGACAATGAGGATGCCCAACTATTGTTCAAGCAACTTCAGGCTGAAGTAAAGGCGGAAGAAAAAGCTATTAAGGATGCACAAGCCAAGATAAAGGTGATAAAAGAGGACTCGTAGTGCTCGTGGTGGTGAAGGTAGCGGCGGTGGTCCCGGTGGTGAGGTAGCAGCAGTGGTCGTGGTGGTGAAGGTAGTGTTCCAAAACGGGGCTGTGGTCGTCGTGGTCGTGGCCAATGAATGCTTTCCTAGTTAATTTCTTTATGTTGTGGTGGACAAATGTTTAAGTTAATGGTGTGGACAAATGTTTTTTTACGGTTTATGGGACATGTTTCGTATTTTGGACAAAAATGTTGGATTTATAGTTGTTGAATGAATGGTTTGTTTAGCTATATAAAGTGTCGTATTACCTTGCCGGCATGTTTTTTTAAGCTACCCTGTCGGCTGTCCCAGGGCCGGCAAGGTTGTGAAATGTCAGACTGCCGGCCCTGTCAACAAAAAATTGTGTAGTTACCAGGGCCGACAAGGTTGTGAAATGTCAGACTGCCGGCCCTGTCAACAAAAAATTGTGTAGTTACCAGGGCCGGCAAGGTAATACGATTCCTACTAAGCCGGCGTTTTTGTAGCCGGAAGGGTACGAAAATAGAGACCCTGCCGGCCATATCTTGAAGAAAAAAAACATTCTTCTGATGCCTAAAATCATGTAAGGTCGGGAGGGAAACAAAACAAGAAAATGCCGGCGGTATTTTGGCCGGCATGCTAATGAACCCATACATTTCCGGCTATTTTGCGACCCCGGCATTGTAGCAAATTTACGACCCCGCCGGCGGGTTCAAAATTCAAATTTTTGCAAGTACAATTGCATTGATTCACTTGTACTTGGACACTATAACGGCCAAATTTGGGCACCATCCTATAAATGCACTACTTATCTCCACAAAACAACACACAACTATTTGCATATACTCTCCAAAGCTCATACCATCACACCCTCCATCTAACTCACCCAATAGCTCTCTACACACAAGAAATGGCTTCATTTGATTCTAATGAAGATTTGGCAATCACAAAAGCTTGGTATGCAGAGACTAGAGTTCGAAGGCAGTCCTCCGTAAGGGTGGATTCCACAACCTTTTAGGCTAGGGTACACAACACTTTTAGTCAAGAGTGTGGGAATCCTAACTCAAGAAGTGTTCAACAAGTGCACGATAGGCACATAGTCATTGAAAATGCGATACTTGCTTATTTAGCTATCCAAAAACCAATTTTAAACACTCCCCACTTTAACTTGTCAATTGAACAATTTGTAAGTATTTTTGTGATTTATTTTACGTGATCCATGTCGTTTGATCTTCCAACTTAAACCGCACTAACAAAGTAAGTTTGTGTTATGTTTTTGTAGCATGAAGTCGCCAAAGCGCGCTACTTGGAGGAAAAGGGGGAAGCATTCGCATTCGATGCAAGCTATCAATTCATGGAATCCAAAATCCCGGAGTATGCCCCTGAGATGATGGAGGGTGTATCGTCTTCGGAGGAGGAAGATTGATGGCTTTAGAAGTTTTTGTATAGGTTTTGTGGGTAGACCTCTATGTAAACCCTCACGAGACTATAACTCGTCCAATAGGGTCGCCTAGGGGTTCAAAGGCTTGATGCACATGCTAAGTGCATTCGTTTTTCCGTCGACAAGGATTAGGTTTTATGTTTCAATCAATGTAGTAACCAAAATTGAATGAATAAAGTAAATTACATCTTCCATATTATGTCAGCCGACA
Organism: Papaver armeniacum; assembly: GCA_023531295.1. Lineage (NCBI taxonomy): Eukaryota > Viridiplantae > Streptophyta > Magnoliopsida > Ranunculales > Papaveraceae > Papaver > Papaver armeniacum. Next base: position 137,092 of record JAJJWW010014949.1, on the reverse strand, counting down.
ATGTTGTTTTTTTTTTGCATGCCGAGTTTAATATAGCCGGAAGGGTAGGAAATATTTACATGCCGACCGCAAGATTGCTGCCCAAGATAGTCGGCGTGTTCTTCATCCGAGGACCATTCCGGCGGATATCTGGTCGACAGCTTATTCAAAGTTGAACCTTCAGGCGGAAGAGCGATCGGCAGCTTATTCAAAGTTGACCATTCCGGCGGATGCTTGGTCGGAAGCTTATTCAAACCACGACCTTGCCGGCTTTATGCATTTTCAAAACCAAAATTTTTGGATCGAAATCGAACTCATAAGACGGATCAAAAGGTTAATCTACTGAATTAATAATTTCAAAATTTTAATCTAAACTCAATTAATTAACCTAATCAGAATTTTAGTGTTAATTAACCAAGAGCATATTAGCCATTTAGAAAAAAACAAGGTTAAGGGGTGGCTTGGTTTTACTTCAAAATAACCCGATTTTGTCTTATTGGGTATACCCAATTAGTTTGAGTATACCCCAATCAAGCCAGGTTTCAAAATGTAGTGGGATATCTGGCATGATCGAGGAAATAAAAAATAGAATGCAACAGATCACGCAGGCTGCTATCCAACACAATTATAAAGAAGGAAATCAAACAGCAGATGGCCTAGCCAACCATACAACAGATAGAAGTCAAATGGAAAGCAATCTCGGATTTTCTCAGTCAAATTATTTACCATGATTTTGTGGATCCCACATACCCACGTCAAATTGTAACCTAATTTTTTTTTAATAAAATGAATGCATTAGAAACAAAAAAAAAAAAAAATTTCTAGACCTCGTATCTAGAACTAGAAACCTTGAACTTTGTAAGGTTCATGGTTCGACTAAATGCCATGTACCTGCATGCCAAACTGATTATCATTTTGGAGAGAAAATACTCGTTGTTGTTTGGGTAGAAAATAATTGTAAAATCTCTATTGGTAATTTATCGCCTAGAGTAAATTACTTTACCAAACTACATATGTGATGTCGCCCGTAGACATACAATACTTAGTGTGTCTACAGTGAAGGATATATTGCTAACTACATCGTTTGAAGTAATTGACCACTAAAATCGACTAACAAATTTGCGGAGTTGTTTACTCTAACAGTGGTACCAAATTTGCTTTAATTTACCAAAGTTATAAAGGTATGGGTTCATAGTTCGACTAAATGCCATGTACCGCATGCCAAACTGATTATCATTTTGGAGAGAAAATACTCGTTGTTGTTTGGGTAGAAAATAACTGTAAAATCTCTATTGGTAATTTATCGCCTAGAGTAAATTACTTTACCAAACTACATATGTGATGTCGCCCGTAGACATACAATACTTAGTGTGTCTACAGTGAAGGATATACTGCTAATTACATCGTTTGAAGTAATTGACCACTAAAATCGACTAACAAATTTGCGGAGTTGTTTACTCTAACAATGGTACCAAATTTGCTTTAATTTACCAAAGTTACCAAATTTGCTTTAATTTACCAAACTTATTGAGCAAATTAACAAATTCATACAACAATATCCACAAGAGAATATCAAGAAGACCAAAAAAAGTCTACCAACTATGGAATACAAGGATAAATGGTCAAGTTTAGCTTCAGACTGGATAATATTCATAGACGCGGCTTTCAAAAAGGAAAATTCAACAATGGGATATGATTTTATCCTATTCTCAGCGGACACCGAAACTTTTATGCACATTGCAGCGGGAGCAGATAGGGCTTCATCAGCTTTCCATGCAGAGTCAAAAGCCTTATTATAAGCTTCCTATTGGCTTAGTGAGAATATTTTATCTAGTGTCACCTTAGTTACAGATTGCAATATGTTAGCGGAAACAATCAGAAAGAAAGACAAGACCCCTGATTGGAGCGCGGAGAACACAATAATGAAAACCCAAAAGATCTTGTAAAGACTCCCTCAAGCAAAGGTGAAATATATCAACAGAAGATTTAACTCTGCAGCAGATCAGATAGCAAAAGAAGCTCGGATAAAGAATCTTAACCATATATCTACACAAATTCAGCTAAGGATATCTCAATCTAGTGTGATGTCCAATATTTTTGAAAAGAAAGATATTGTAAATCTGATGTACTTTATTGCTTGATTAATATATTTACCTTTTCCATCAAAAAATAATAATAAAGGTATGGGTTTCCTTTCGCATAGGGCATTTTTTATAGTGTTTTTAGGCCAAGCATTGTGGTAGTATGCTTCGCTTGGGTACAACATAAGTATAGTGAAACCATTATAGGGCATTGCTTGCATTTAATGTGGTGAATTCACTCGGCATCGCTAAATTGTTCCTCTTTTAATATTGACGGAAACTAAGTATTTGTTTGACCTTTTCTTTGTTTCACTCCTCTCACACTCGTTTGTAACTATCCATTAATCTTAACAACTCTATTTTCCCTATTATCGGATCCCAATAGATATTCATTTAAAATTTTGGCAAAAATGTCTATAGATAGAAACTATTTTTTCTTCTCAAATCGCTCCAAATCATCTTCCTACAATTTAATTTTTCCACTGAAGTCTCCTCAAATCATATTCTAACTTAAAAGTTCTTTCATTTTTTCTTGCCTATCTCTTTTGTTTGTAAACAACAATGTCACACCTAAAACTTGGTAACCTAAATTAAAAACGAGATTTATTGTTCTGGAAGACAAGCATCTTGCTACTACGTATTGTGCTATAGAGAATGAATGAAGTTGTGTGGATAGGAGTAAGCTTTATGATTATTATTTTTTTAAATATTTTTACAAGCTTGTGGTGGAAATCCTTATAATCGTACTGTAACTGGAATTCGTAGTAGATTTAGCAATAAATTATCAAGATAAAAGTTGAACAATTTTCTTTGTGACTTGCAACAGTTGTTCGCAAATAATCCAAACTTGGATTCTAATAACCGGGTATGTTACCTAAACATGTTCACAACACTTGTTATATTTTTTGTGTGTATATATTTTTATTTCTCGGTATCTTATGGATATTTATAATGACGAGATCCAAATTTTTCAAGGCATACAAAAAACCCTTTTATTGTGAAGAAAAATTTGAGATGCTTAAAGAAATTAGAAATGTAGTAGAGGATGAAGATTAAGATATGTATGAAGATGCGTCTTCTTTATCAAGCCAATACCCTATAAATACTCCTAATATGTTTTCTAGTCAATCGCCAAATTCTCAAAGTACATCTTCAAGCCAATTTACTAAAACCCCATTTGCAAATCAATTTCTAAATCGTTTAGCATCCCTTTTCAACAAGGATATCCATCCACTACCGACCAATATACAACGCCTGGCTCGTCACTTGTTGGAGTAAGCAATGCCAATAATATACCGGATAAACACAAGTCAAAATCTGCGATTCGAAAGACCAAAGTCAATAAAAGGGTCCCTCAAACAAGCATACCCATTACACCCTCATCGCAAGAATCCAAAATGAGCGATGCGGGAACTAAAGTTGTATAATTTCTTGAAGAATCCAGAAATGCAATGGGACCACATCAGTAACATCAAAACGAAATTACGAAAAAGTTGTTAGCAACAACACAACAAAAAATTACTATCAATTTAGAGAGGGATGAAAGGCTTATAGTGGAAAAGGATCTCAGTACGTGGTCGGTTGTCAGGCAAGAACAATTATTTTTCAAGTTTTTTTATTTCACAACTATTAATAATAGTATAGTTATAAGAACAAATTCGATCCACGGGGAGATAAGAGTTGTTATATGTATCTGAAAACTTATGTAAACTGGGGGGATTTTGTTGTTTAAAGTGATTTAAACAAATACTTAAGCAATAAGTGTTTACGAAAATAACATAGAAGAAACATGATTGAGGAATTCTCCGTCCATCACGACACATATTACTCAATCAAACAATCAATATCATCATTCAATGTCTATCATTACCAGTAACTCTAAAGTTCCCCAATTGGTGTAATACTTCGTTACACCTCCTAATATCAACACATACTGTAATCACTAATGCATGAATTATGTTCCATCAAATAACCTACTGCTTATTGCTAATAGATTTAACTTGAGAAAATCACTAAGTTATGTGAGATGAGTTAATTATAGGTAATACAAACACAATTGCGGCATATTCAACCTAGGTCAAATTCTTCTTATGATTTCCATCACAATTTACACCGCTAGTAATCACAAATTACTACTTGTTATTAGGATTCCTGAATAAAAATATCTAAGATTCCTAATCCGCTATAGATAAGTTATAGAGATATTTAATTCGCGACTTAAACATACATAACAACTAATCATATTATTTGAACATAATCAAATAATTATAATGCATAGTAGAAATTGAACGATATTTGAGAGAATGGATAATGAAATCAATGCATTAAATGAATAACTTACATCCTTAACCAAATAGTAAATTAGTTCATCATGGATTTCTCAAAATCTATGAAAATTATAGAAGAAGACAAAGTAAAGCAAATCCTGGTAATTGTGAAATCAATCGCAACTCAAAGCCCTAGATCTTGTTTTTATCTCCCTCAAACGTATGATAAAAGATAATTAGAAGTGTCTCTTATATAGGTATCCAAGTTGTAGAAGTCTCGTGCATGAATCTCGGTCGAATAGGTTACCAAAGACTAGCTAAAAGTCCGGCCTAGAATAGACATAAGCCTTTCAATTCCCCATAACTGGCAAGCAAAATTCATCCGCTAATCTTTTACAACTGTCAGTTCCATTAAGTTTTTCCTCGCGAACTCCACAATTTCACCTGTGTTTACATAAGGTAGGGAAAACCTCACTAGAAGTGCTCCTAAGATATTCTAAGATTGGAAACCCCACCGTATGCGTCCCTGATATCTCTTAGGGTGGGAACTTCCCACTATAAGCTTACATGTTTTATTATTGTTTTCCTTAGTTTCTTTTCCTATTCATGTCATTCTTTCACAAACTCAAACTAAACTCAATTCCAACTTCACCAGTTCAACAACAAACACTCTAACCTCGTTATTCTTCAACACCGTTAGCAGCAAGACTACAAACTCGGTCCATCTCCCTGATTTTTCCTTGAACCACAATCAAGTCCATCACCGTCCAAATTATTTTCCATCTTTATTATCACAAAACCGAATTCTTCGTTCAATAACCGCAGAAATAACACCCTGTTGTAGCAGACTCTTTCTCCATTATACATGCTTTATCACCGATGATGATAGCCAACCTATTAATCAATCATTGTCAATCATCGCATCCATCAACCACATCATCAACACTTCATCATCGTCACCATTAATCTTGATTAACATCATCCATCAGAACTCCTTCTCATTTTATCATATATAGCCCCGATAACATCATACCAAACTCTCATGTGACTGCCATCAATTACGAAACAACAGTTTCATTTCCATCTTCATCTCAGATGGCCTCCATCCACAGCTCATTCAACTGCCTTGATTTGCGTGAGCTCAACTCCATACATCAACCATAGACGTTATGAATATTGATCTCCATCACTATCTACCATATTTTGTGGCCAAAGAAACCCATTCTCAGCCTGAGCTTGTCGCTGGTGAATGAAGGAGAAGGTTATGGTTCCCCTAGTAAAAATGCAGGTGTAATTATAAACTTTCAAACACTGGCAGCCCCTTATAGAAATGAGGACGCCTTTAATAATTCTTATTCAACTGTTAGTCGTGCGAAACTTGCAGTTCAGTTTCCTTTAAAGCTTATCTTCCCCTTAACGTAATACGGGGTGCCAATAGCAATCTATGCTCTTATACACCTTTCACAACTATGAATACATCCAATGCTCGTAACTTCTTCATACGATGTCGAATGACCTCCTGGATTTGAACAAGTTCCACTTCCTTTTGGATGATTCACCTAATGAAAGACATGAAATTGTAAACCAACAATAATATAATGTAATTCATATAAAACCTACTAGATAAGTATTAGAAAACGTGTAAGGATTTACCTTACAAATTAGCTCAAAAACTAGAGAACAAGGGTTTGAGAGAACTCAAGAAGAACTTAGATTTACTTTTTCATAATCTTTTCTGAACAACAATTCTCAGGATAAGAAGATACTTCCCACACCCGCACATGTAAGAAGCACGGGACCTCAACGGTCCGTACAATTTAAAGGTCCATGGGTGCCTTTAACACAATGGCATCCCATAACAAGCAACAACATAAACAACCCATAACCACTCTTCCTAGTAACAAGACAATAAGGCAAACTAAACCAGGGTCCTGACAAAACGATACTAAAAATATGTTGTTTTATATACTTACCAGTACGTTTGCTCCAAATGCAAGACTGCACTTTGCATTAAAACAAAAAGCCATTTTGAATAAGTTGCATTAACACCCCCATCATCATCATCATAACACCACCCATACAAGTTCTCATTATAAGCTTGCTAGTTTTAAGTTATTGAGGTTAGATCTGAATTATTAAATAGGTTAGTTTTCATTTAAGTAATGTTGTGTTTTAGTTTCTGATTTTATTTATGTAATGTTGTACTCTACTTTCTGCTTTTGTTTAAGTGAAGTCGTAACGTAGTTTCCATTTTTTAACTAATACCAACACCTATATTTGTTGTTCCGATAATTTGAATTCAATTTTGAACACTGAAGCTCAATTATTTATCCAATGGCTACTTTTCAACGACTACTTTCGACGAATATTTTATAAATTGTTTTACTCTTCTCCAAACAACACACGCCAAATTCAAAGCCTTTATCCTTTTTATCACCTCTAAAAATCACTGATCATCTTTAAGATTTCTGAACATAACATAGTTATGGCAGGGTATTCTATATAAGAAGACATTGCAATCACCAGATCTTATGTGAGTGTTGCACTTCTACCTAATGTAGCAAGACACCAACTTCCCGCAATTGACGTTTGGATGATGGTGTTCGACAATTTTGTATAACAATTTGGCAATGGTCATCGAAGAACCCAGCAACGTATACAATGTTGGGTTTCTCGAATTTTAGCACAATACAAAAGTACGTTCAAAAACAAAGAAGGATTCATGGTTACGCCCCTCATAACATGACAATTGCAATTACTATAAGTCATGATAATTACTTAACATTTTTGAATAATTTCTTCCAATTAAAGACTAACCTATCTCTTTATGTTTGTTTTATGTAGGAGGAAATGACCAGATTTATCCGTCGGCTGGATACCCGTACATAATTTAAATTTCATGAATGCTACTGAATCTTTCAGGATAACTTTTTGGCGCTTAACCCGGAGATTATACCCAATGTCCTCCAGAAGATGGAGACGACGATTAATATATACAACTGTTGTTCTAGATTTTGTGGGTAAATCTTCTGTAAACCCTCACGATACTAAACTCGTCCACTAGGGTCGCCTTGGGGTTAAAATTCTTGTTGCATATGCTAAATGTAATCGTGATTCCTACAAAAGTGATTTAGCTTTTGAATCAATAATTTTAATCTACTTGTTTTTTGTGTTAATTAAAATTTAGTTTTCTTTAAATATATTTTTTTAAATGTCATCAACAGACACATCATCTCTCGAAGGATACTTTAAAAGCACAACACACGCCAAAATCATAATATTTACCAATTCATTCTTCTCTTAAGGTTTCTTAGAATATATCTTTATAAGTACGAATTTGTATTCACAAGAGGAAGATGTAGAAATCACCAGAGCTTGGGATAATGTGGCACTTCAACCTGATGTCGTACACCACCTAGTCCCGTATGTTACCTTTTGAGACTAGGTGCACAACAATTATACTCAAGAGCTCGTTAATGTACATCAAGGAATAGGGAGATCATACAAGGCAAGGTTACTGCCACTAAAAAGGCACTAAGAGCGTATGTTGGTATCCAAAAGTAATTTTATATGAGAAGAGGTCTGTAAATGACAGTTGAACTCTGTACCATCTCTTAATTAACATCTGAAGAGTACATAAAGAAAAGAAATTACATTCAAATATAACCATTCACCAGGATTGTAGTGTGCAAGACTTGATTTCAAGAGTTCATATCATTCATCATGCCTAAATTCCTTGCAAGTCTCTTCATGATATTCTAATCCAGCTGCAATTTTCTGAAAATTTAAACAAAAATTTAGTTAGATATGTTTAGTTTAGACATATCGAAAATCATCCGATTTGAGTATATTAACTTTTGTTAGAGCACTGGTCGGTCAACTCGCAAGTTTTGCTATTCCAAGATTGTTAATATGTTAGATGCACAAAACTATATCTTGATTTATAGTGTACAAAGTCAAGTCTCTAACTATGATTAAATTATGCTAATTGAGTATCAGACATCATTGAATAACCTTCGAAGATTGAAGACTAAAAAGAGGAATGTGAAAAATTAAGCATTCTATTTACTAGCACATATTGTCATTCTACCTTTATGAGAGTATTTCATATGTATTCTAGTAGATTTAGTATTACAAAGAAGAAGTTTCCAGTCAATCTTGTCTTGTTAAACATCTCGAAATATGATTCAAGCAATGGATGTTCATAGATCCTTGGCAATATTGGTTCGAAATAATTTTTGTTCAACAACTATTTTTATGTCAAATGGATCATTTGAAAATTTCCCAAGCAATTATATTTTATAGCAATGGCGCTTGGGAAGGTTTCAAAACATAAAAGAGATTTATTCAGAACTACTGAAATTTAGACTCAAGGTAGGTATATATGAGGTTTCAGATTGTAGGTAGGTACGCATACCCAGTTTGCGTCCCATGGAGTTCTGAATTCATGAATAGGAAGAGGTACGTATACCCAGTAAGCGTACCTCAATGGAATGAGTTTGTGAACAAACTAAGGGTACACATACATATCTAAAACGCGTATTTTGGCTATCTAAATTCATAAATTGGCTCATATATAGGTACGCGTACCCTTTTGCATACCTGCTATTTGCATAAATATGTTTAGCATTGATACAACTCTCATGAACACCTCTAAGAGATCTTTGATCACTAAAACACCTTGTGTATTTGCATCATGATTCAAGTCTTAAGTGTTTAAATTAACACGATTTTATTTATCTTAGCTTGAATTCAAAGCAACCCTTAGTCTTGAAAGTCTATAAATAAAGAGACTCAAACAATTATGAATTTCAATCCTTGACACTTTTGTATCTAGTTGTATGCTAGAGTCGTCATCTATTAACCTAGTGTTTATGGGTAAAAATCGTTTCCGCCGATTTTGGTAAATTCGGTAGGTGAGTGAGAAACTGGTTTAAACCCTAAAAAATGTGCTGCATGTGAGCACTTTCTAGATTCGAGAGATCAATCGGTACAAGTCCGGCCTAAACCAAGAAATGGCCGTTCCAGACTTGCTTCGGTCACAAAGTGGAGGAGAAGGGTTGATTTGGGGAGGGAAGCAAAGAAAGGTGTTAAGACCGGAATAATGCAGGAGAAAGTAGTGTCTCGACTTGTATCAGAAGGTGAAAGCTTCGGAAGCTTGCAAGAGATGAAAGCTTTTTGGAGAGCTTGCAAAGTTGCCTTTTCTGAGAGTGTTGTATTTTTCTCCTGACCTAGACTTGTTCTCTGGTGGAAATAGGTAAGACCTATTTATACAAGTCGAGATTGAAACGTACCCTGGCCTCATGAAGGAAGAGAGTAAAGGGTGAAATAATGGGAGGAGGTGGTAACCGCATGGTGTTTATGGGTGAAAACGTTTTCACCATTATTTCCTCATTTATTTGACCGCTTTATTCCTATTCACGCTTTCTTAATGTGAGCGTAGTGTACGCTGCATCTTTGTGACCGCCAAACCAAGACACCTGGAAAGCATCCCCGGTTTTGTTGATGTCTCGAGTGTTGGTTGCACCTTGAGTGCAAGTGGCGCATGTGGCATGTCCAATGGCATGTGCGGAATGCCTTTGTTGCGGGTTGCACCTCGAGTGCAAGTGGCAATGCCAGAGCTGCTAGTGGCATGTGTGGCATGTGCCAATGGCATGTGCGGAATGCCTTGGTGGTAGGTTGCACGTTGAGTGTAAGTGGCAATGCCAGAGCTGCTAGTGGCGTGTGTGGCATGTGCCAATGACATGTGCGGAATGCCTTGGTGGTAGGTTGCACGGTTTGCAAGTTAGGCTACCAGCGTGGGTTTTGGCATGTGCCAATGGCACGTACGGCCAAGTTGGCCTAGGTTGCACGACTTGCAAGTTAGGCTACCAGCGTGCATGTTTGGCATGTGTCAAAGGCACGCATGGCCATTAGGGTCACGGCTAGGTAATGAAAGCTACCAGCGAGCGTGTTGGCATGTGCCAATTGCATGCTCGGCCATTAGGGCCACGACCTAGTAAGAAATGCTACCAGCGATGCGTGTTGGCATGTGCCAATGGCATGCGTGGCCATTAGGGTCACGTCCTGGTAAGAAAAGCTACCAGCGATGCATGTTGGCATGTGCCAATGGCATGCGTGGCCATAAGGGTCACGGCTTGGTAAGGAAAGCTATCAGCGATGCGTGTTGGCATGTGACAATGGCATGCGTGGCCATTAGGGTCACGGCACCGTAAGGAAAGCTACCAAATGATGCGTGTCGGCATGTGCCATTGGCATGCGTGGCCATTAGGGTCACGGCCTGGTAAGAAAATCTACCAGCGATGCATGTTGGCATGTGCCAATGGCATGCGTGTCCAATTTGGGTCACGGCCTGGTAAGGAAAGCTACCAGTGATGCGTGTTGGCATGCGCCAATGGCATGCGTGGCCATTAGGGCACTGCCTGGTAAGAAAAGCTACCCGGCGATGCATGTTGGCATGTGCCAATGGCATGCGTGGCCAATTTGGGTCACGGCCTGGTAAGGAAAGCTACCAGCGATGCGTGTTGGCATGTGCCAATGGCATGCGTGGCCAATTTGGCCTAGGTTGCACGGTTTGCAAGCCTAGGCGAGGGCGCCATTTTGGCATGGCGTGGCTAGGGCCAAGGTAAGGGTGCTTGGATTGGCGTGGCGTGACTAGCGTAGTTAGGGCCAAGGCAGAGTGCGTTTGGCATGGCGCGGCTAGCTTGGGCTAGGTGTGGCTGACATGATTTGCCATTGGCACGGAGGTGCGGCTAGCATGGTTGGCATGCTTTGGCGTGTTTGGTGTGACTAGCATAGCTAGGGCCAAGGTAGAGTGCATTTGGCATAGCGCGGCTATCTTGGGCTAGGTGTGGCTGGCATGATTTGCCATTGGCACAGAGGTGCGGCTAGCATGGTTGGCATGCTTTGGCGCGTTTGGTGTGACTAGCATAGCTAGGGCCAAGGCAGAGTGCGTTTGGCATGGCGCGGCTAGCTTAGGCTAGGTGTGGCTGGCATGATTTGCCATTGGCACGGAGGTGCGGCTAGCATGGTTGGCATGCTTTGGCGCGTTTGGTGTGACTAGCATAGCTAGGGCCAAGGTAGAGTGCATTTGGCATGGCGCGGCTAGCTTTGGCTTGGTGTGGCTGGCATGATTTGCCATTGGTACGGAGGTGCGGCTAGCATGGTTGGCATGCTTTGGCGCATTTGGTGTGACTAGCATAGCTAGGACCAAGGCGAGTGTGTTTGGAATGGCGCGGCTAGCTTGGGCTAGGTGTGGATGGCATGATTTTCCATTGGCACGGAGGTGCGGCTAGCATGGTTGGCATGCTTTGGCGCGTTTGGTGTGACTAGCATAGCTAGGGCCAAGGCGAGTGCGTTTGGCATGGCGCGGCTAGCTTGGGCTAGGTGTGGTCTGGCATGATTTGCCATTGGCACGGAGGTGCGGCTAGCATGGTTGGAATGCTTTGGCGCGTTTGGTTGACTAGCATAGCTAGGGCCAAGGCATAGTGCGTTTGGCATGGCGCGGCTAGCTTGAGCTAGGTGTGTGTATGGGCATGATTTGCCATTGGCACGAGAGGTGAATTAGGGTTTTGCTCGTTGTAACCCTAATTTGAAAAAATACCCCTATTAATTACTGACTACATGTATTAAATGTTCTAATAAATGTGTCACCGGTGACATTAGGTTATTTGGGGTTTTACAATTGTACCCTTTGTTTAAAAACCACCATCAACATTAAGTCCCCTGCTTAGCTCGGAACGAGAGCTTTGTTGTGAGGTAGCATAAGTTGGTGACAAACTATCAGCAGTAAATCGTAAAGAGAATTGAGGAGGCTTGTCTGACCTTTTTATAAATAGGATTTGGAATCCTTGCCTCCGCGATTTTGCACAAATCTGGGAGGTCCGGCACGATTGGGAAGTCAACATCATTGAGAGACAGAAGTCAAGCGGCATGGAGAAGTTGACGCGAGTTGGGAAACTGAGCGTGCTAGCTGGTGGGACCGGCACAAGGTGGGGAAGCTGAGCGTGCTAGCTGGCGCGACTTGGGCGGTCATTGGGAAGTTGGCGCAATTGGGCGTCCTTGTGGGCCCGTTCCTTATACGCACGATTTTTGGTAAAGGGAAATCCTTCCCTATTTCAGAATCTTCACACCCATATATATAAAATCCCTTTCTCTCATCTTGCACTTTGTTCTTTCATCCTTTCATACTAGCGGCAGAGTCACAAAGAAAAACCAGCTTCCAGGTATGTCTTCCAGTACTTCTCTTGTTTCCCTTTTCATGTAGGTGCAAACCCTAAGAGTAGGCGTTTTTCTTTATAATCCTTGCAATGATATCGCGCATATGATTTCTTGGCGTACTTCTTGTAGAAAATATTGTATATATGCACCCAAGGGAAATACTGCATATATGATTCGAACACGTAGAAAAATACTCCATATATAATTTTGAACCCGAAGAAGGATACCGTAGACGCATTCGAGCCCGTAGAAAATACTGCGTATATAGTTTTGAACCTAATGAAGGATACTGCAGACGCACTTGAGCCCGTATAAAATACTGGGTATATAATTTTGAACCCTGAAGAAAATACTGCGTGTGCATTGAACCCGTAGAGAATACTGTATATGAATCCAGAAGAAGAATACTGTATATGTGCTTCATATGACTTCGAACCCATAGGAAATATTGCATATATGAATTTCGGACCTGAAGAAAATACTACGCGTGCAGTTTTGAACCCGTAGAGAATACCCTTTTTTTTTTCCAGGTTTTCCTTTTGCTGGGTACGGTTATGTGTCAGGGAGATAATTTCGTCTTTCTCCGTTTGTTTTGTGCAGATATCTTGTTACCAAATTGTTATGAAGAAATCCGACAAGATGTTACCTGAACAAAATTTCGCTTCATCGAAGGATGTTCATAATTCCAAACCAAACATGGATGATGAATTCTTTGCCAAACCCCTCGCCCTGCTCGGAAGAATCACCCGAAGCCGTGCCAATTTTGTTAACCGGTGGTGAAGATGAAAAGAAAACACGTTCGGTTCGCCCGAGAGAACACCATACGGTTCTCGTCTTCATAAAGGGGTATATTCTCCTTCCAACATTGATTTCAGGATGTGTCAAAGCCCATTGCGTTCTTTTGATAGATGGGTTGAGTTCATGGTGAGTAAGGAGCACATAAATACCAACTTGACTCGAGCGCAGATTATTGATGTTTGTCGAGCTTCGATAAGCCTCCAGATTAGGAAGGATATCCCGGGCTTGGTTGCTTTCATCTCCAAATGGTGTTCGGACACCCATACGATCATATGTAGATGGGGTGAAATAACTTTCTCCTTGGAGAGTGTGGCTCTCTTGCTGAATCTTCCGGTAACCGGGAATCTTAACATCCAATTGTCTGAAGGTGAGGAGAAGATGCGGGATGACCTTGCCGCTAAGTTGGGAGATTTCGCTCGAAAAGACTCCACTGCGAAGTCGAAGGATTCTGTCCGGAAAGAGGATGAAAGGTGCTTTTACAGCTGGTGGATATCTCAATGGTTTCCGGACGAGCTGGAACCTAAACAGAAAAGCATTGATCTTCACGTTGCAGCATTTTTGGCTCTCTGGTTGTCTAGAGACATTTTTGATGACGATTAAGCAAGAAGGAAATAAGACCCGAGTTGCTAGTGATTCTTTGTGAAGTTGGCAAAAGGTGAAGTTCTTCCCATTGGCAAGCTATTCCTTGGTTCCCTGTATGTGCATCTGGATCACCTAGTTGCGAACATGCGAGTTTAAAATGGTTTCATGAAAGTGAATTCATATGTGCACGTTGTTTTTCTGCAAGCCTGGTTATGGGAGCACTTTGAGAAGTACGCTCCAAAACCGTTGCCTTCGATTCCCGCGAGTTGGGGCGGCTCCCGAATTCTTCAATGGGTGAACATGCGTCCAAGAGTTGGCATGAGCTTGGTTAGTCTTCTCGATAAGTCGCATGAAATCAGTTTTCGCCCATGGGAGCCGGTCCATAGGTCGGTGACTCAAATTGACACCTTTGCTTCTGTTCCGATCATGTCTTTGTCTTCTACGCAGCTTGATGTTGGTGAAAACTTGTTTATTCAAAGTTGCATGTCCGGTTATATGTCGTCTTTCTTCATGGGATCTTTCCGAATAGGCCGCTTACAATATTGACCGTCTTTGCTCGTCACATGGGTTTCGATCAAGGGTGCCTCTTGCTTACCAGCTGGTGGTTCCTAAGGATTCATTGCGTGCCGCCCTCAATGCCAGTGCCCTTGAGATGGGTATCCGCCTTCCCTTCTTTCAAACGGGAAGAGTAACTTCGACGACTTTTGGCTATAATGAGTTCTGGTACGATGAGTTCGTTATGATCCAAGATTTTGTAAATAACGTGGTGGAGAATGTTCGTTGTAAACCTTCCCCATGAGTTTTGAAGAAGTATCCAATGTTGAGAGATCTCAGCGAAAGTTGCCCGGCAACTCGGAAAGTCCCAGCAAAGGAACAGAGAACGAAGAATCGTCTTTGGCGGGTTCAGGGCGGTTTCAAAAAATCCTCCCGCAGCTCTCGTGTCTTTCAGTTCTTCCAATAACCAGGTATGTGTCGCCTCCTTGTTGGTTTGTCTCAAAACACGTGAATTTCTGATGAAAACATGTGTCTTGTTTCTTCCAGGGCTTTGGTAGTGTTAATGCTTTCGCTGCCCTTGCACGTTGCCAGGAGACGGCAATTTCTTCGAAGAATTCCGGTGGCACTGAGACTTCTCATAGCGGTGATGAGTCAGAGAAAGAAGAAAGTTCGACAAGTGAGAATGATTCTTCTAACATCACTGGTTCTTTTTCGGGAAGTGGTTCGGTGAGTTTCGCGCTTCTTTTTCTTTCTTCTTCCGTTTCTTCTTTTGAAAAATGTCTAACTGAAGTTCGCATGAGGAATCCGGTTCGGAAGACGATTCTGGGGTGGAGCCACACGAAAACTTGCCTTTGGTGACCACCGCCGGTGACTTGGAGATGGGAGTTAGCCAATTGCTGGGCACAGATGTGGTTCAAATGGTGGATGATTCCACGATGGTTGCTTGCCATAGACATGGAAAAAGACCCTTTGCGAGTCGTGAGGCCAGTTGCAGGCGCCATTTTCGATCCCCGTACTTGGTTCCTTATCCAGGTCATGTGCTGGTTGGCGGTTTCAGCGTGCTGGCTAAGTATGAGGCGTTGTTGATAGGTGTAGAATACACCGTATTTACTATATAGAGTTTATGCTTTCTTTGCTATTTTTCGTGTGAATTATGTATCTTATGTTTGAATTTGAGTTATTAGGTACTTTGGAGTCATTCGGAGTTAAACAAGAAGAAAACGTTCAATTGGAGCTAAATGGAGCGAGAAGGTCAATTCATAGGCGAGACATGGAGCCGGCTGAGAGTGCGCAAGGAGATGGGAAGAATTAGACTGTCGGTTACCTGGAACCGACAGGCCCAATAATAGTGGTGGCCCGTATCTAACAGTGGGTGCCATTAGTTATTCCATTGCCCCTTATCTGTCTCATTTGAGTGGGATTAGCCATTCCCGTTCTTACACCCTAGATAGAAATCAGGTTTCGACTTCATTACTCAATCATTGCTTTCACCTGAAACTGAGAGAGGTGAGGAAGAAGAGGTGTTGCGTTTCAAGATCGAGAAATGGTGAAACGAGTTGTTGCTGCCGGTTATATGAGGTTGAGAGAGCGTCTGAGATGAATCTAAGTTAGGGTTCGAAGAATGGATGGTTCGAATCTGTGAGGGTCTGTGACAAATTGAGTTCAGGGGTCAATAGTAATGGTTGTAAATTTGAATCTGAGCCGATGGAGATGATTATGTGCTGTTGGAAGTGAACTCAGTGAATTAAGGTCGATATTCAATTGAAGGAAAACGATGGCCTGAGTTCTGATGGAACTTGCTGTTGGAACTGAAATTAATGAAGAATCAGAGAAGATTTGGTCTGGGAGATCGATAAGAGTGGAGAGATTCGAAATGGGTTTGATGGAATTGACGAATATCTGTGGATGAGCTCAGGTGGGGTTGAGCTGATGAAATTGCAGCAGGAGCAGTGGCTAAGAGCTGTGGAGAAGATCCAGGCAAGAGCTGTTTTGACCTGAAATGTCTAGGATTGTAGATGATGCTGGTTGTGTTGCTCAAATAGTGGTAATAAGGTTTTGGAGTTGTCTGTGTTGGAGCTCAAGGCATGTTGTAGAGGGGCCCGGGTGCGGAGTTATGGAGTCAGTCTATGTGAATGGAGATGTGGCCGAGTGGTGATTCTTTGGCGGGAGTTGCGAGAGATGGCCATGGATGAATTATGTGCATCTAGTGGTGTTTCTTTGCTCAAGGAGCTACAGGTGCAGAGAGTGGAATGCAATGGTTGTGTTGCAGGGCTCAGACTGAGTTGATTTGATGGCATGAATTATGTGGAAGTGCAGGGCAAGAAAGCTGGTGTCAGGCTATGGCTGGACTGGGAGAGCAGATGTTGCAGCCAGGTGGCTGTATTGGGTTGTAGCTCAGGCATTGGCAGGCTGGAGGTACTGCAAGTGATAGCAGGGAATGACTCAGGTCGTTTGTGGTTTTGGTAATGGAAGTGAATGAGCTGCAATACTGGTGGATACAGGGTGGTAGTGTGCATTACAGGGGGAGTTGAGATGCTGGCAAAGGCAATTCTGGCTGGTTTTGCTGCCATGGAAGCTACAAGATTGTGCTGATGTGTAGAAGAACAACACACTGTTGCCTTGAGTCAATAGGTTCTGGCAAAAATTGATGAAGCCAGGGATGGATTTTGAAGCAACAAAAAAAGGCTTACAGTGCTTGAACTAGTTATGGTGGAACTGAGGCTGTAGTTTAACAGTGCAAGTGGAGAACTAGGTGGCTCGAAATTCTGAGGGTTCAATGGAAGGCAGCAGCACTGGAGAGGAGCAGAATATGGCCTGTGGCAGGCTGACTGTGGCAGAATGGAAGATTTGATGCTGTGAATGGGGTTTCACATGGAACTGAGTTCCAGTGGTGTTATCAGATTTGTCTAAGACAACAACAGGGGATATGTATGAGATACAGGTCAGAGCTGGTGCTTGTGGTGGTAATGCCTGTGAAATTGGAAGGAATGGGTTGTTCTTGGATTTTGATGCTTGCCTGGTTATTTGAAAGCTAGTGGGAAGTATGGTGTTGCTGAGGTTGTAGTGAGGAGATGACACATACGGTGCGGCAAGAAACTACATATGTGTAGTATGGAGCTTTGTATGACCGGTCAGGTGTTGTTTAAGCTACAGGGGTGGATGGTGTAATTGAGCTGTAGTTGTTCAGCTGGAGAAAGATCGACAGAGATGAGCACTTCAGAGAAGGCATGATGCTGTGAACTCAAGGAGCTTATATTGCAGGGTCAGGTGGAGCTACAATGTTGGCTGTGTTGGCAGAGGTTGAGGCTGGCTAGTTTGTGTGAGTTGCAGACTGTGGATGAGGCTCAAGTGGTGATAGAGAAATGGGTCTGTGGTAGTGCTGTGTTGTTGCAGCCCATGGTTCAGGGTTTGTGTGCTATTGGAGCCAAGAGATGTGAATAAATGGAATAATGTGGAAGGCTGAGTTGGAATAATTGCAAGTCTTGAGCTGTGGAGTTGTGAAAGGGAGCTGTGCTGATCAGATGAAGTGCAGAGTTGGAGCATTGGTTTGGCTGCGCTGACTAAGGGCCAACTGGAAGTTGAGTCTGAAATGCAGAGACTGGTGATTTTGCTGTTGGCTACTGAGCAGGGAGAATAGGGATGGAGCTGGAAATAGAGCTGAGAGTTGATTGAATTGGGGGTCTGTGGAGTGTTGGATGTAGATAGAGCATACAGGGCAGGCTAGAAGTTCTGAGATATTGCAGGTTTGCTGGAGTTGTTGTGCTGTTGGGGATAGTGAGCTGCAGTGAGCAGCTGCAGGTGAAGCTGAGTTGCAGGGGGAGAAGGTGTAGCAACACAGCCATATAGGCCGTAACAAAAGTTGCAGAAACAGGAAGACACAGCCATCTGGGCTATGCACAGAAACTGCACAAATGCAGGAGACCGAGGCCTAGCGAGTTGGCACGACAACCATTAGTTAACCGGTCGATCTGACTCACTATGACTCAGACCTGACTGGTTCTGACTCATGAACCTAACCAGGGTTGACTCGATCCAACCCAGAGTTGACCCGGTGACCGGGCGGACTTTGCCAGTCACCGGAGCTGAGTTCCGGCGACTTTCCGGCCGATTTCCGACCACAATACCAGATTTCCGGCGACCGTTTTTGGGTCATATTTTCACATGGGTTTTTCACACACATGAGTTTTAGTGGACTTCTACTTATTGGACCGTGGGCTTTGAAGACCTAATATGGAAAGTTGGAAGGCTATAAAAAAAAAAGTTTCTATTCTTTTGAGGGATCACGTATTTTCTACTGGAGTTTTGGAGGAGAGCGATTCTACTAGGGTTTGCTTCCATTTTATTTTACATGTTCTTCATCTTATTTTTGATAATAATTATGTTGAATAAAAATACTATGAGTAACTAAATACCTATTATTGGTTATGGGATAATAAGTGGATTTCACAAATAAGATTTGATTCAATGTATTAGTTTTGTCTCAGTAATTTATTGATTATGATTCATGGTTTATAATGTTTATGATTTGATAGTTTGTTTGGTTGAGTCCGGAATCAATCCGATCTACTTTCATATCTAGAGCTATATTAGGGCTTTCAATACGAAAACGTTGTCTATCCCCGATTTTGAGTAGCATAAATGTGGGTAGTGCTTGTAGTGATATATCCTACTAGTCACATATGAATCGTAACTTGGGTTAAATCGAATTAGTGCTTTTACACATTTTGGTTGCCTTGATTAGTCTTATTCCGAAAACTTATTGCTTTTAGGGAGTTAAACTTAATTGTGCTTTTACACTTTAGGTTGCTTTCTAGAAAGAATTCACATATGCATCTTTTAATGTGGTTGTGATGAAATCAGGGAATTAGCGGGATACTCTTGCGATCAAGGTATCCTAGGACTTTTAGTAAATGAGAGATTAAAATTTCAATTCTAGTCATTGTTGATAATTCGAGTTTGTGAATGAAACTATCCCGTGACCAATACTTTCTCCTTATTGATAAATTTTATTATTACTTTGCTTTCAATTTATTTTTATAGCTTTGAAACATCAATATCCCCCCTTGGTTACTAAGAAACTGAAAATTTGCATAACAACATAAGCCTCTCTGTGGATACGAACTCTTTCTTATTGCATACTACTTTATTTTAGTGAAGCAAGAAAGTGAAATTATTTTTGACCGGGTGACAACCGATCGGTTGTACACCAGAATCTAGGAGAAGTATGGACATATGGCCACAACCAATAAGATCACTAGTCGATTTGCGCTGGTTAAGTGTGTGGAAGAGGCTTTATCTTCCATCGAGGACATGCGTGAGGCGACTGGCCACACCGTTTCTGAAGACGTTATTGCCGACTGGGAGCACCATCGCGACGTGTGTGTAGAAAAGGAGTTCAACGCTTCGTGGTTTGTCAAAGGCCTTGCTGAGATCCAGAATTCGAAAGATGCATCAGTCGAAAGCCTTTCTGCAGAGGAGATTGCACGACAGGAGGTAAAACTCGAAAAGCTTTCCAAGATGTTGACTATGAAGAGAGCGGCTCTTGAAGATGCAAAGTTGACTTTCTCCAGAAGAGCAGACCTCATTGGATGATTTTCCTTGAATGTTTCTCTGTTAAACTTTCATTTAGGTTCTTTTTTTTTTTTTTTTTTTTGAAAAACATACTGGATGTCTGGTTCAAAGTTCGACCGGTTTTGATAGACAGCTGGTAGCTTTTGAGGATATTAGATTATTTCTAGGATGAATGGTTTTGATAATATAACTCTGATTATGTTTTGTGAAAGGAATATTGCTTTTATGAAAGTGTGTGCTAGCAATAGGCACAAGGCGCAATAGTATGACGGTTTTACTAAGAACCTAAAAACAGATCGTATATCTTGCCCGGTCTAAATTTACTCACTTCATAGGTTTTTTTTTTTTTTTTTTGTTTTTTTAAGAACACGCCCCTCTCCATGTAAAAGGCGGCTTTCTTTGGTAGCTTCATGCCGGCAAGTCCCCAATCGTTGTTAGCATCTTGGTAGTCCCAGTTTTCGGTGTAGTCTTTACAACCCCAGTAACCGGTTATCCGGTAGTTGAGTCGGATTGAGTCGCCTTCCCCTACCATCTTGACATCTGGGTCGAAGAACGAGATCGACAGTCTGACATTATAGCCGATAGATCAATCCTCCCGCCGTGGTCGCCAATTGTTTATGGGTAAAAATCGTTTCCGCCGATTTTGGTAAATTCGGTAGGTGAGTGAGAAACTGGTTTAAACCCTAAACAAATGTGATGCACGTGAGCACTTTCTAGATTCGAGAGATCAATCTGTACAAGTCCGGCCTAAACCAAGAAATGGTCGTTCCAGACTTGCTTCGGTCACAAAGTGGAGGAGAAGGGTTGATTTTGGGAGGGAAGCAAAGAAAGGTCTGGGAGAGTAGTGTCTCGACTTGTATCACAAAGTGAAAGCTTCGGAAGCTTGCAAGAGATGAAAGCTTTTTGGAGAGCTTGCAAAGTTGCCTTTTCTGAGAGTGTTGTGTTTTTCTCCTGACCGAGACTTGTTCTCTGGTGGAAATAGGTAAGACCTATTTATACAAGTCGAGATTGAAACGTACCCTGGCCTCATGAAGGAAGAGAGTAAAGGGTGAAATAATGGGAGGAGGTGGTAACCGCATGGTGTTTATGGGTGAAAACGTTTTCACCATTATTTCCTCATTTATTTGACCGCTTTATTCCTATTCACGCTTTCTTAATGTGAGCATAGTGTACGCTGCATGCTCTGACCGCCAAACCAAGACCCTGAAAAGCATCCCCCAATTTGTGTTGATGTCTCGAGTGTTGGTTGCACCTTGAGTGCAAGTGGCGCTGCTAGTGGCGCGTGTGGCATGTGCGGAATGCCTTTGTTGCGGGTTGCACCTCGAGTGCAAGTGGCAATGCCAGAGCTGCTAGTGGCGTGTGTGGCATGTGCCAATGGCATGTGCGGAATGCCTTGGTGGTAGGTTGCACGTTGAGTTTAAGTGGCAATGCCAAAGCTGCTAGTGGCGTGTGTGGCATGTGCCAATGGCATGTGCGGAATGCCTTGGTGGTAGGTTGCACGGTTTGCAAGTTAGGCTACCAGCGTGGGTTTTGGCATGTGCCAATGGCACGTACGGACAAGTTGGCCTAGGTTGCACGGCTTGCAAGTTAGGCTACCAACGTGCATGTTTGGCATGTGTCAATGGCACGCATGGCCATTAGGGCCACGACTAGGTAATGAAAGCTACCAGCGAGCGTGTTGGCATGTGCCAAGGGCATGCTCGGCCATTAGGGCCACGGCCTGGTAAGAAATGCTACCAGCGATGCGTGTTGGCATGTGCCAATGGCATGCGTGGCCATTAGGGTCACGGCACGGTAAGAAAAAATCTACCAAACGATGCATGTTGGTATGTGCCAATGGCATGCGTGGCCATTAGGTCACGACCTGGTAAGGAAAGCTACCAACGATGCGTGTTGGCATGTGTTAATGGCATGCATGGTCATTAGGGTCACGGCCTGGTAAGGAAAGCTACCAGCGATGCGTGTTGGCATGAGCCAATGGCATGCGTGGCCATTAGGGTCACGGCCTGGTAAGAAAAGCTGCCAGCGATGCATGTTGGCATGCGCCAATGGCATGAGTGGCCAATTTGGGTCACGGCCTGGTAAGGAAAGCTACCAGCGATGCGTGTTGGCATGTGCCAATGGCATGCGTGGCCATTAGGGTCACGGCCTGGTAAGAAAAGCTACCAGCGATGCATGTTGGCATGTGCCAATGGCATGCGTGGCCAATTTGGGTCACGGCCTGGTAAGGAAAGCTACCAGCGATGCGTTTTGGCATGTGCCAATGACATGCGTGGCCAATTTGGCCTAGGTTTCACGGTTTGCAAGCCTAGGCGCGGGCGCCATTTTGGCATGGCGTGGCTAGGGCCAAGGTAAGGGTGCTTGGCTTGGCGTGGCGTGACTAGCGTAGCTAGGGCCAAGGCAGAGTGCGTTTGGCATGGCGCGGCTAGCTTGGACTAGGTGTGGCTGGCATGATTTTCCATTGGCACGGAGGTGCGGCTAGCATGGTTGGCATGCTTTGGCGCGTTTGGTGTGACTAGCATAGCTAGGGCCAAGACAAATGCATTTGGCATGGCGCGGCTAGCTTGGGCTAGGTGTGGCTGACATGATTTGCCATTGGCACGGAGGTGCGGATAGCATGGTTGGCATGCTTTGGCGCGTTTGGTGTGACTAGCATATCTAGGGCCAAGGCGAGTGCGTTTGGCATGGCGCGACTAGCTTAGGCTAGGTGTGGGGCATGATTTGCCATTGGCACGGAGGTGCGGCTAGCATGGTTGGCATGCTTTGGCGCGTTTGGTGTGACTAGCATAGCTAGGGCCAAGGCGAGTGCGTTTGGCATGGCGCGGCTAGCTTGGGCTAGGTGTGGCTTGGCATGATTTGCCATTAGCACGGAGGTGCGGCTAGCATGGTTGGCATGCTTTGGCGCGTTTGGTGTGACTAGCATAGCTAGGGCCAAGGCAGAGTGCGCTTGGCATGGCGAGGCTAGCTTGGGCTAGGTGTGGATGGCATGATTTTCCATTGGCACGGAGGTGCGGCTAGCATGGTTGGCATGCTTTGGCGCGTTTGGTGTGACTAGCATAGATAGGGCCAAGGCAGAGTGCGTTTGGCATGGCGCGGCTAGCTTGGGCTAGGTGTGGGTGGCATGATTTGCCATTGGCACGGAGGTGCGGCTAGCATGGTTGGCATGCTTTGGCGCGTTTGGTGTGACAAGCATAACTAGGGCCAAGGCAGAGTGCGTTTGGCTTGGCGCGGCTAGCTTGGGCTAGGTGTGGTTGGCATGATTTGCCATTGGCACGGAGGTGAATTAGGGTTTTGCTCGTTGTAACCCTAATTTGAAAAAATACCCCCTATTAATTACTGACTACATGTATTAAATGTTCTAATAAATGTGTCACCGGTGACATTAGGTTATTTGGGGTTTTACGATTTTACCCTTTGTTTAAAAACCACCATCAACACCTAGGTTTCTTCTAAGAAACATAATTAGGTTTACGACTTAAAGACTTCACTTAGGGACTTAGGGATTCGTGAAGCCAAGTCTGACTATCTTTATCTTGTTTGTAGAGGTTTTCATCAATCTCCTTTAGGAACGAGAAAGATAGAAATCACAAACTTCTCTTCGTCTCAGACTTTGTGATTCCTCAAGATAGATATCTAAAACTCTTCTTTATTGATTTGTTTAAGATTGTTATTGAAAGGTGGTTAATAATCATGGCTTCTCATCTAACTGAGTGTAAGTGTTACAGATTTGTGAGGTTTGCTGGCTTTGTCTATTGCAAACATATTTTTAAGCTTTGATGAATTCAATCTACAGGGAAATCAAATAGGATTATCTGTTAGAGGAAGATTGGTATCAAAAGTCTTCACTTAGGTTGAAGCAACTCTTAGGATATAAAGGACGTCGGCTAAGGGAATCAATTATGTAGAGCCATGCGAGGTTCAAGAAACGTAAGGAGCACGACTGCAGCTGAAATTGCTTGGAGGGTGATTCGGTCTCAACTACATTCTAATCTGATAGTAGGCTACTGTCTGTAGTGGCTTAATACAGTTCGGTTTTGAAATCTGGACGAGGTCCCAAGGTTTTTCTGCAGGTGCAGTTTTCCTCATTAAAAAAACTTACGGTATCTTGTGTTTTCCTTTTCCGCATTATATGGTTTTATCTTTATAATAGGATCAACACATATTAGTTGTGATCTATTATGAGACTCGTTCTTGTAAAATTTGTATCTTGAAAAATAGATAATATATAAGTTTCAAACTTGGCAGAACTCGGATCCTCTTTATTTGGATACGACTAAATTGATCTTTCATTTTTGAGATCGCCAAAGTACTCTTCTATACAATCAGTTTCACAGATTTTATTATCTTGACATTTTGATTGCGAAGAGAAAGAGATATAAACTCTACGTATATATTTCTCAAGGATCTTTAATTAGATCTACTTGCAATTGTATTAGGTTTTTTCCATACAGGTTGCTGAATGAAAAAGTTGGTGGTATACTTGGTTCCCTCTTCTTTTCAACTTCAGCCTACACCCTCAAGAAAATTTTCACCTCCATGTTGATGCAATTGAACTTATTTAGAAGTTTTTTTATTAGTTACATCCCTTTCATTACCGATTGTAGTCTCGAAAATTTAAAAAACATTGATCCAAAAACGGTCACGGGGTTGATTTGCAAAAAATGGGCGTAACTGTTATCTGTGCTTGCATAAGATCAACACTTTATTCTTTGGTGAATCACTCCATATTTTTTTCGACAAATGTATAAATATTTGGAAAATTTCATTAGGAGAATGATTTCCTTTATATGGAGAAATCAGCAAAGCATCTCGAGTTCAAAAAACTAACTCTTAAACAGTAAAAAGATTTGTTATACATAAAACTAATCGTTACGAAAGAAAAATAGTGGTTGGTACTTGATTAAAGTGATTTTACTGAAATTCAAATGAGGAAAATTCAAACATACTCTAAAATGAAATCATGGATCATTTCTAGGCTATGGATCTGAATAATGTGATAACTAATGGATCATCTCACATTGTAATTTGCTTGATAACTTGGATCTGCTACGTCATATGCATAACCATGTTCTTCATATGTTGTCCTACTTTGATGAGGACATTGAGACTCGTTTTAAGGATGGTAGAACAACTCATCTTGATTGTTTGGTACAAAAAAACCTGATGATGCAACTGAATCACGAGAGTGGTCCGGGGTAGGCAACGACCCATATGTACAGAATGGTTCATACAGTTTGACAAAAGATATATGCCGTAGAAGGTTTGGTTTGGGATAAAGTTGATGTTGAAAATATTATATATAGACGAACGTGATCTGATTTTGTTCTTCAATGTACCATCGTTATGTCTCAGCCAATCGGGACCACATCTCCCGCAAACACCAAAAAAAGTTTAATTTCTCATTTTGATACTCACATCAGCATCCCAATTGACATTATAACTGGGTTTATTAATTGCACTCAAATACTAATTTCCAACATGTCTCATCACCGGCCTACCACTTTCGTCGACAAATCTGACAGAAGGATCCAGTATATTTGGGAAGAAACGAAGAATGACCAGCAACAACTCATTTGTATATGTCGATTTCTTACGAGGCATTGGGTGAGGAATATGAGACTTAGGATCTTGCAAACCATACACTCTCTATTTCCTTCATGTTCAATTATTTCGGATTACTTTCCAATAGATCTCCGACTCCACTGCTCCATATACTCATTATCAGATACCTCTTTGAAATGCAAGTAATTACAATTTGGGTCATTGTATAAGTACTGGGTAGTGATACTTACTAATGCATCGGGTGGATTGACCAGCGTTACTATATTTTCACCAACTTGTTTGAGACACCGTTCTCCTAACTACAAGGTATGTTGTCAAACGAGCAAAAAAAATACTCTACGTGTTTCAGAGATTTTCCTTGCAAGTACCACGCCTTCCATATTTTCCCATCAACTATCCAACCACGATATCCATGTTACTTGATAGAAAGAGTAGTTGTCAATTTGGTTAGAACCGCTAATATAGAATGGGCACCAGTATCCGATTGTTTACATCTTCCTTTATCCCTTTGTTTTTTATCATATAACTTATCCGTCGTCCATGGATCCAAATTATCTGGACCCTGCTCTAGTATTTTAGGAGATAGGCATCGGAAATACACCCAAAATCAAGGCTTCAAAGTCATGGAAGATTAAAAGATTATTTACGACTAATGTTCAACAAAACTAACAAAATAAATTATGATTGGGTATGAATATTTTACCGTTAATGGATACCAAAAGAAAATGAGGTCACTGATTGTTTCGAACTCCCGTATTCAAGCTCCATAACATATGATTATATATGGTTGACCCCCAATCATAAGTACAAAGTATATTCAAATCTCTAAATATCGGTAGCCAAGTTTTTAGAACAACTTTGTTTTTTTTTTTGGGAAAATTACATTACCCACAACCCACATCAAAAAACACCTCGCCATTTGTTTATGACACGCAATATCGTTATTTTTTCCTATCCTCAAAAAACAATTTTAGCACACTAGCCCTAGTCCCTTGGATTCGTTGGAGAAGATTCTTTCTTAAAAGATCTCTGTTGGAGGATGTAACTAGTTGTAATCATATTCATTTTCGTTGCCCTCCTCGCGGTCGTTGCCCTTCCTCTAGTTCCTCTTCTGTTTTTTCTTCTCATTGTTCAACTTCTTCACAATCTACTTATCCTTCCTTCCTATTCCGCATTAATGTAGGGGAGAAAACAATCTATGGTTTCGGGAGCAAGTTCAGCCAACTCTGTTGCACGCTTATTGTTCGCAAATGTATGAGAGTTCCCTGGCCAATGGAAATTACTGATATTTGTGTGAAGTCCCATGATGTAAAGCCTATTTCAAAATTAGGGAAGTGAAATGTATTGGTGGTATGCCACCACCTCTCAAATGTACCGCTAGTTAGAGCCGTGTCATTAAGTTTTGAGTAACTTATTTCAAACATCGACCCAAACCTACAATTGTCAACAATTGCTTCAGCATAAGGATTATTACAAATATTAGCATACAAGTCACTAACATTGCTTGCACTACCTCGATGTTTTATTATACTACGTCTGTATATTCCTTCGGGGTATTTAAATTTATGTTCAACATTATCCCGCTAATAAACCGTATTTGTATAACTCATTACATGGTTAAAATTATCCGAAGACATCTAGTCCTACAACACACATATATATCATCACACTCCAATACATTGGCATCACAAAAATCATCAATACATGAATTCGGTTCAATCAACAATCAATACACCAATACAATAGACATTTCATTCAACATTAATCACCAATACATCACAAAAGAAGGCGTAATCATGGAATTTTAACTACATTTATACTCTAATGTTGCTTGTGAGTTGTGTATAATATAACTAATCAACCTAATATCAAGACTTTCATGATTAATAAAATAAAATTTGAATACAAACCCTAAAAGTAGAATGACACACCTTTGGTAATTTTGTGGATTAAATTCAAAATTGAAAGATGCAATAGATACCAATAAGTATGGAACAAACCATTTTAATTGCACATAATAAATAAAGCTAAACTATCGTCAAAAAAAAGGGGGAAGAAAAGAGGGGAGAAATGGGTTATGGGTGAAAGTAAAAAAGAAGCAGAAGTGAAAACCCGAGTTGTTCCCGAATTTATAGAAGCAAAAATCGGATATTGAGATTCCGTTAGTCAAGATCAACACTTTGACTGAGATGGAAACTCGGTTTTCGTGTCGCACTATTTTGACAGAAACTGAGTTTCTGTATCATTAGGCTAAGCGACGCCCTTCTCCCATAGTGAGGTACAATTGAGCACTCATTTTGCTTGGCTACATTTAGGTTACAGCCAAGCAAAACGCCAACCATAATGCTTGGCCTTATAGATCAATGAAAGAATGAACCAGTAAACAATAATTCGTTTGGAGGTAAAACCATAAAGGTGTGTTATTCTTCCAAAAGACTCTTAGCGAGTGGAAGTCGGAGATTAAGAAGTAGGTTTTATAAGCACTTCTAAGAAATTGAAAAGTGCAAGCAAATTATGCCGTGAGTTTTTGAAATTCTTCTAAGAAATTTTATTTTAGTCTTCATAGTCCTCAAGTCTGAATCGTAACACCTTCTAGGTGAGTTGGTAGTCTAAAGTCAAAAGTTAGTTTTGATACACAATTTTGGAATAACTTATAGAAGCAAAAATAAAAATAAACTCTTTGTGAAGCAAAACCAAAGATTTTATTTTTCTTGCTTCTGACTTTTTAGATTGGTTTCTGCTTTCTGGTATCCAAACGCCCTTATTAAAATGAAAACAAAATTACTTTTTGACTTTTAGAAGCTATTGGTGAAAAGTCCTGTTATTAGGAGGGAAAGAACGGATTTGAGGAGGGAAGGAAATCAGCCAAACAAAAGTCAATATTTGGTCAATGTTAGGTGTTCTAAATATTTACGGAATACCAACCTCACCCTTATCACTCCCAAGACTCCATTGATGTTACCTTCTTCGTCCACAAAACCCTAGTTTTTCATAAAAGCGATTGATTAAAGATTGAACAACTAGTTATAAGTGTGATCGCTATTAGAGATCATGGAAGACGACTAACAGGTTTAGGAAGATTGTTTATTCTTTGACAAAGATAAAACAGGATTTCTTTTGGCGATGGACGACTCGGTTGAATGTATCCACCCAGTTGAAGAATTTTCTTTATCCCCGGAAGCTTATCTAATTGTGAAGAACTATTTGAATCACAAATAAGTTATGAATCTCCATAAAAGGGTAGCTATATATTTATTGGGAATTCTGCTAATTATGCTTTTCCCATGTCTTTACTAAGATTAGTATCCAAGCTACGGTAAAATACGGGCCACTTCTACAAATAGTTTAGTTTAGAGCAAATCAAATGATTTGGATTAGGTGATTAGCTACTTCAAAGATTGGCCTTCGTACGTATACGCTACTTGAAATCTAAAGTAAAAAAACTTAGTGTTTCGTATAACAGTATTTAACTTCGTCCATGTCATTGATATATATGAACGTCATTTAACTTAGTGTTTCGTATAACACTATTTAACTTCGTCCATGTCATTGATATATATGAACGTCATTTGGTATAATTCTATGCATAGCAACTATCAAAATATGAGAACGATTCTGATCAAAACAAAACAAAATAAAATATGAGAACGAAGATCGCTAACCTAACATTGGAAAAATTACAGAGTTAAGGAGATTATTGACATTTTAATAATTCTTTGAAGGGTCAATCCCTCCTCTTGAATTTTAATTCCCTCCTCATAATCCTTCCCTCCTCAAATCCATTCCTTCCCTCCTATTAACATGACTCAATACATAATGTAGTAAAAAATCTTATGTCATAGTTAAAAACAACATAGCTCAGGCGTGAGCCAACTTGCAGCGACACCCTGAATAAATTTGACAAAATTAAATAACGCATCGAGAAAAATCTTAAGTGAAAGTTTGGTTCTTCCGGGACACATAGCTTTGACAGCCAATTTGAAGCCGCGTCCATAAGGATTTCCAGGAAAGAAATCTAAAGTGGATAGTTTTTGGTCTTACTTGTACAGTTATAGGTCCGTCATATCACGCAACATGTACACTTTACTATATTCTTCTTGGAGAGAGAGAGCGAGTCAAAGGCGATTTTTTATCGGTGTTGACTCAAGTCAAGATCTAAGTTTTTCGATCTAAAATCAGTGTTTCAAGGGATTTCTGGTAAATCATCTCCAGATTATTCTCTTTAGTTACACTAAATGATAGGTGTTCTTCGACTTGCTTCTTGAATTTCGAAGTTTAGTAATGGCTGGTGGTATGAGTTACGCTGATAAAGTTAAAAACTAGGAGTTTCAAAATTCCTCTTCTTTGGTAGATCTTTCTTCACTACCTGAAGCTGGAAAGTGTCGTAATGGTCCATCTATCTCATTATCAAATGATTTGTTCGATGAAGGTCTCAGTCAATGGAAATTTTCGTTGATTGGACGACTTGATTTTCAAAAACTAAAGATTGTAGATGCTGAAAAATTCTCAGGAATCAATGGACTTTACAGGGTTCATGTCAGATTATTCCAATTAGTAAGGTTTTTTTCACCATTAAACTTGATAATGAATGATTCTGAAAGATGTTTTTTGAAGTCTAGGTCATGGGAAGTGGAAGAACAATTTGTTCGCTTAAGGAATTGGGAACCCAATTTTCATCCTGAAAATCAAAGAGTTTCCACGTCTTTTGTCTGGGTAAGATTTCCAGGACCAGGGCTGCACAACGGGTAGGGTGGGTAGGATATGGCCTATTTCACCACCCTACCCGCTTAATGGCGGGTAAGAAAAAATTACCCGCCACCCTATCCGTCTTTAAACGGGTAAGATCCTACCCAACCCACCAAATGGCGGGTCGGGTAGGGTGGGTGGCGGGTATAACCGGTTTTTTTTTTCTTTTCTTTTTATTCCATGTCCTAAAAAAAAAATCATAAATCAATCAATTCCATAGCTAGCTACCACAAAAAGTGATGATTACGGTACTCCATTTTCATTTTCATTTTCATCAAGATTTGGTGAAGATAACCAGTTGCCCATCCAATCCCATTGTCGGACATTACATCGCCGGAACACATATAGTTGTGCTCAAACAACCATTCCTCCTTCATTTTCTTTCCATGTACCCAAAAATGGAAAGCTCTAGAAAATGCGAAATCAAATACTCCACAAATCCTATAATGGAGAGGAAGGAAAACATGAGAACACGAAATCAGACTCCTAAAGGTGACGAAATCAGACTCCTAAAGTTTAAGTGCAGAGATGAGAAATACGAAGCACAGAACGACGAATATTGATGGAAAAAACAAAATGAAGTTGGGTTTAGGTGGAGTTGATTAATAAAAAATTAACGGTAGAAATGATTAATATGAGGAAAATCAACGGCTACTATAAGTCGTTATATAATTTGGCGGATAGGCGGGTGGGTAGGATAATTTTAAGCATTACCCATCACCCTACCCGTTTATTGGCGGGTAAGAAATCTTTACCCGTCATCCTACCCATCAAACGGCGGGTAGGATAGGGTACGGGTAAAACAGTGACGGATAGGGTAGAAATAGCGGGTAGGGTTGGGTATGTGCACCCCTATCCAGGACTGTGTCTGGAATTTTGGAAAGAAAAAATTCTTCTTGCAATTGGTAAAGGTATTGGTCGCCCAATTAAGGTAGATGAAGCTACTTTAAGATGTGATTATGGTTATTATGCTAGTATTCTCATTGAAGTTGATTTTGCAAAGCCAATTCCAGAGAAGATTTGGATTGAAACAAAGTTCGGCGAATTTTTTCAAAACGTTGTGATACCAAAGGTTCCTAAATATTGTAACCAATGTATGATTGTGGGACATTTAGACTCAGATTGCAGGGCTTCAAGAGCAGTAGTGGAGAAAATGGTTGTCAAAGATGGTACTGGTGTGGAAAGAAATTTAAAGAAGAGTGGTGACAAAAATGAAGAGGTTCCTGCTATTGGTGTGGGCTGCCCTCCAAATACATGCCTTACACAAGGTATGAATGATCGTTGTCTCGAAGAAGGAGAGATCTTTACTGAATTTTCTTGCGAGAATCAGGAGCTCTTGAATCAGAATTTGGTTGCAACTTCTGACGCTGATACTAGTGTGGGTCTTTTGGTTGCCAAGTGCAAATCAATCAGCAAGGATGCAACAAATAAGATGGAATATGTTAATGTCTCTTGCAAGATTAGTAAGAAGAAGAAAAAGTCTAATAGCAAGAAAGAAACTTTAACTGCGAATGAGATTCAAGAAGGTATTATGTTGGTTTCTGAGGTTGATAGATGCGTTCAACAGGTTATGGAAGGAGCAAGTTCCACTTCCACTGATCCATCCATTCCACCTGGTTTCAAAAATTATAATAGATTCCACGGTCTTGAAGAGGAAGGGGTTGTTTCTTCGGAGTTGGTAGTGGAAGACTTTGAGATTGTTTCATCTGAACCAACTTTGGTTTCAAACAGAAAAATGAGTCAAAAATCCAAGGCAACGGGTCTCTTCCCTAATGGAACTTTGAGTGCAAATCAGAAACATGTTCCAAAATCTCTTGCACCTTGTATCGGTACCACTTGGACCCAAACATAAAATAAAAATGCATGTTGATTATGCACACTTAAATTGTTTTTGTTATCCTATTTTCTTCCTCTTCAGTATGCACACGATATATATACTAGAGAAGTCTGTAAAAAACAACAACGCAGCCTCAAAAAACAACACCAAGAAATATAGTTATTCTCAGAGGAACGTAATACTTGGCTTTCTCCAGAATCCGGGAAAGATATGAACAGGCAACGCGTCACTTGAAACACTTGGCATCCAACAGTGCTTCCCCCTCAAAAGGTTCTTGATCTTCTATCATCTGATTCACCCTTTCCTTCTGGTTTTCATCAGCAATATCAACCTTTGTCCACTCGTAGAGTTCCATATCATAGCATTCATCCATAATGAACCGGGGTATCTCAGGCCCGCGGAACAACCACAATCCCTTCACCTTGAAGGGTGCCTCTGACCCAATGATAAGCATCTTTGCAAATGCATATTTGCGAGCTAAATCCATACGCTGCAAAAAACCACCAACCTTGTTCAATGTGACGAAAGAGACAGTATTCTCGTCATTGTATTTGTAATCACAGAACCATAAAGAGTATCCCTCTGGATCGTACATCTCCCAGAATCCTGCAAAATGAATGAAACGCCGAATATGAGAAGAATCGTTCTAGAGAAAGACAGTAACAAAAAGCAAACAAACTATATGCATCTTTTTTTCATATTAACCATGCGGAGAAGACCCCTTTCATATTACAGCCCAGCACAATCAGCTACATGGTCTGCTATCGATGGAAAACTCAACGACAGGAATAGATAAATGCGCAAACTCGGAACCATAAATAGGCCATATTTAAGTAGGGCCTATAGATTAATAAGACAATACCGGTTGAAGATGTGGCATTAGCTATCAACCGAAACTAGTGTACTGTCTATAATCCATATATTGTAGGATTTCACTTCTAGAGTATTTGCTGAGACACGCATGAAGATATTACAAGGGTGTTAAGAGTATCTTGTTTCCACTGACTCAAGTAGATTGTAGTGAGGATGACCTATTCGTGAAAGCTTACATAACTAATCATGGAGCTTGAGCAAGTAAGGATTGATTAGACATGGACTCGTACATCAATCCTGGTGGCGCAAATCACAATGTAGGTATCAAGTTAATAGTTAAATGAAAAGATAGTACCTTTGATAGCCACTTCACGGAATTTGGTTTTGGTATTTGAGTAAAGCCTCTTCCACTCATCCAAGATCATCTTACTAGGAGGCAGCAAATCAAGAGGATTCTTTGCCTTAGGCTTTGGTGCCTCATCCTCCCCGGGGGTTTTTTCTGCTATAGGCTTGCCAGACTGAGTCTTTGGTTCACTTTCTGCCTTCCCTTTTGTTGCTTCATTAGTCGGAGCAGGACTTTTTGCAGATGGAACTGGTGGAACAGATTCGGCCTGCTTTACCTCGCCCAATAATTTGATGAAATTCGGTTGGTTAACCATCGTCCAATAATACCTTTCAATGTGGGGGAACTCCGAAGTAAAGCTCTTCGTCATGAGATAACCGAAACCCATCGCCAAATTGCATGTCATGATTATATCAGCAAGTGTAATACCATGACCAACCAGATAAGTGTTAGAAGCAAGATACGAATTCAAAGCAGTCAACGCCCTCTTTAGAGCAGCAACGGAAGCTTCCTCAACCTTGTAACAGGAGACAAACATTCCACTTAAGTTCATTTAGCGCGTTAGTAGCGAAGGAGGTCCAGGTAGAACAGTGGAAAACTGAAAGAAGCTTCAACTAACCAGTGGTATATATGGAGCATGACCAAATCGTGGATACAACCAATGGTAAATATTAGCATCAATCTCCAATGAGGAAAAATCAATCCATTGCTCAATATGACCCTATTTCAAACAATTACCAGAAAGAATAGCTCATCAATTATCAAACTGAGATAAATGACGAAAAAGAAGAAGATTGAGAAACAGCCCCTCCAAAAACCCATGCCTTACATATTCAATCAAGGATGAACCAAAGAGAGGATTGTGATCCTTCAAGCGAGCAACTGAAGTAAAAGCAGAAAACTGTAAATTGCATACAGGTTTGCAAAGCCATCACACCTATGTTGTGAAAGAAAGAGTGGTGTGCCTCACCATACCGTGCTATGGCATTACTCTCAAAAACAGGACCATCCGGCGTTTCCAGTACAGGAACCTACAACCAACAAGCAACACAAATAAAGACAAGTGGGAAAAAAAGTACAAGTTTCTCACTAGACAATAACAATGTACCTTTCCAATTGGATTCATCTTAAGAAACTCGGGAGTCTGTGTGGCATTCTGGACCACTTCAATATCAACACCACTGTATTCTGCTGTAATTCGCCCCTTCAAGACATTTTTATTTGTTCCCGACCCGTGTAAAATCTACAAAATAGTGTGAACAAATAACTAAGCTGTTCCAATCTCACACCAACTTCAAACAAAACACAGTAAAATAGCCATAGCTTAAACAGTGATTTTTGAACTTTGACACTAAATCTAATCTCATTTGCTAGGGCTAATTGAATATGCACAATCATCATAATCTAATTGGGTGTTAAACCTAGTCAAGGAAGCTTTGATTAAAATACATAAGAAACCTAAACGCAATTAACAATAATGAAATCTCAAGAGATTAGTTAAGGAAATACAGTAACTAAATTAGTCTCAATTGTTAGCCTCTTACCAGATGTGCCATAGCTTGAAATGATGATTTGAGCTGATTGAAAAGAGTTAACAGACCTTTAAAAAAAAAAAAAAAAAAAAAGAGTTAACAGGAAGTCAACTCACAGTACAGATCTCACAAATAAGTTGAAACTGAAGTACTTTTAGGTGGATTAAGGGTTCATAACTAGGAATGTAGAGAGTGGTCGCTAGTTCGAGTCTCGCCATTTTCTTCATTGAACGGGTTCTTCGTAACATTGGGCCGTGACTTGCGAGTTGCGACTGTTGGTATAGAAAGCAAGGGGATTACGGAAGTAGAGCCGTACGGGAACCAAAACTTTCATTTGATTTGCATATGGTGGTCAAAGAGAATACTCTCGAAGAAGAATAGCAACACGTTGCACATGCAACCATAGTCCACTTGGAAAGATAGATAACCCCAATAGGCCAAATTAAAATTAAAATACTCAAATTGTTGAAAGTTTGGGCAGCAAGTTTAGTCATTATTGACTGAAGAGTGAAAATTGACCAGACAATTGGACTATAAACGGAGAGAAGCAACACAAGTCCAGAAGGTATTGAATTGAGAGAGAAATGGAGTCAGCAAAAGAAAGACAAGATAATATTGCAATGGAGAGAATACCTCTAATGAATCCATACAAGATGGGAAAGTTTCAGCTTTCTCACAGAGTTGTATTGGCACCGTTAGGAAGGTTAAGATCTTACGATTACCTTCCGCAACCACATGCCGTCTTGTACTACTCTCAGAGAACCACAGATGGTGGATTTCTCATTTCAGAAGCCACTGCTATATCCGAAACTTCCCTCGGGTAATTTCCACAAAATCATCAATCTAACTAGTTTTTATCTATTGATAGTTTCACTAATTTTAGCTTGATGTTGCCTTTTCAAAAATTTATGTATCATTATTTTTTGCAGGTATCCTAGAACGCCTGGAATTTGGACCAAGGAACAAGTGGAAGCATGGAAAACAATTGTGAAAGCTGTCCATGAAAAGGGTGGAATATTTTTCTGCCAGTTATGGCATGCGGGGAGGGTTTCGTCTAACGGTACTTTATAACTTGTTGTTATCAACTCATCGAAACAGAAAGGGAGGGTTCCAATGAAGATAACAGTTTCATTTCTTTATGTGGCTAGATTATCAGCCAAATGGACAAGCTCCAATTTCTTCTACTGACAAGGGAGTAAGGGCTGGAAATGCTCGAGCGGAATCAGGGGATTGTATGCCTCCTTGGAGATTAAGTGTCGATGAAATCCCACAAGTTGTCAATGATTATAGACTTGCTGCAAGGAATGCAATTGAAGCTGGTAATGTGACCTTTTGCTTTTTGAACGAGGACTGGACGAGAAAATTGTACACTAACTGAAAATGGAACATGCTAAATTTATGTAGGTTTTGATGGAGTTGAGATTCATGGTGCACATGGATACCTTATTGATCAATTCATGAAGGACCAAGTTAATGACCGAACAGATGAATACGGTGGGAGCATAGAAAAGCGTTGTCGTTTCGCTCTAGAAGTCGTCGAAGCTGTTGTCAAAGAAATCGGAGCTGATAGAGTTGGCATGAGACTTTCTCCATTTGCTAATTACATGGACTCAGCAGATTCAAACCCGAACTCCCTAGGCCTTTACATGGCTGAATCATTGAACAAGTACGAAATTGCATATCTCCATGTGGTTGAGCCAAGGATGATTACCATCGAAGACAATTCAAAAACTCCTTACAGTCTTCTACCCATGAGACAGGCTTTTAAGAGATCTTTCATTGTTGCTGGAGCTTATAACAGGAAAGAAGGTAACAAGGCAATCGAAGAAAATCGTACTGATCTTGTTGCTTTTGGACGCTTGTTCATAACGAATCCTGATTTACCTAGACGGTTCGCAATACCTGATCCAGTTGTTGGCTACACTGATTACCCGTTCCTAGATCAAGCTGTTCTTTAACTACTTTGTTCCTCAATTAATTTTCAGAAGCCAAATGTAATTTTCTAATTTATTTATAAAAAATTGACCAGAGTAAAAAACTGACCAGAGTGACAGTGCTCTAAGCAAAAACGAAAACAAGAAAAAAGAAAAGTGATCCAAGCAACTGTCTGTTCATTCAAGAAAAGCACAAGGAAGAGTATGTACTTTTTTTCTTTTTTTTTTTGATAGATGAAGAGTATGTACTTGAATTATCATTCCACGAAACCTTAAACCAGACTAGTGTTGACACAAGATAAAACAGCAGCTAACATATCATAGTTTCAAGACGACAAATAAAAGAACTAGAATACGAGACTGAACAGTGAGACGACAAAGTAAAAAGCACATTTCCTTGGCATACTTGACGACCACCTGCAAGCACCAACAACCTTTCAGTAATCGCCACCACGAAGACGCAGGACAAGGTGAAGAGTGGATTCTTTCTGAATGTTGTAATCAGCAAGAGTTCTTCCATCTTCCAATTGCTTTCCAGCAAAAATCAACCTCTGCTGATCAGGTGGAATCCCTTCCTTATCTTGAATCTTTGCTTTCACATTGTCAATGGTATCAGAACTCTCAACCTCCAATGTGATTGTCTTCCCAGTAAGGGTCTTAACGAAAATCTGCATACCACCACGTAGACGAAGAACCAAGTGAAGTGTTGATTCCTTCTGGATATTGTAATCTGCCAAGGTTCTTCCGTCTTCCAATTGCTTCCCTGCAAAAATCAATCTCTGTTGGTCTGGAGGAATCCCTTCCTTATCCTGAATCTTAGCCTTCACATTATCGATTGTGTCAGAACTCTCCACCTCTAAAGTGATAGTCTTTCCAGTCAATGTCTTAACAAAAATCTGCATTCCTCCCCTAAGACGCAACACCAAGTGAAGTGTAGACTCTTTCTGGATATTGTAATCAGTGAGTGTACGTCCATCTTCAAGTTGCTTGCCGGCAAAAATCAATCTCTGCTGATCTGGAGGAATTCCTTCCTTATCCTGAATTTTCGCCTTCACATTATCAATTGTATCAGAGCTTTCTACTTCAAGGGTAATGGTTTTACCAGTAAGGGTCTTAACAAATATCTGCATACCACCACGAAGTCTAAGGACAAGATGGAGAGTAGACTCTTTCTGGATGTTGTAATCAGCTAAAGTCCTACCATCTTCGAGCTGTTTACCAGCAAAAATCAATCTCTGTTGATCTGGGGGAATTCCCTCCTTGTCCTGAATCTTTGCTTTTACATTGTCAATAGTGTCAGAACTTTCTACCTCAAGAGTAATGGTCTTCCCAGTCAAAGTCTTAACAAAGATCTGCATACCACCACGAAGACGTAGCACAAGATGGAGAGTAGATTCTTTCTGAATGTTGTAATCAGCAAGAGTTCTTCCATCTTCGAGCTGTTTACCAGCAAAGATCAATCTCTGTTGATCAGGAGGAATTCCTTCCTTATCCTGAATCTTGGCTTTAACATTGTCGATGGTGTCAGAACTTTCGACCTCAAGAGTAATGGTCTTCCCCGTTAGAGTTTTCACGAATATCTGCATCTGCATTAAACAATAACCATTCAATCTAAGTAATCCATAAGAAATTTTTAATCCAAAACCACACTACATAATCCATACAGAGAATCAGTCTAAACCTAAGTCTAAGTTGATGGCATAGGAGAAAAAATTCCAAAGCATTGTCAATATCAATATTGAGAATTACATGAGGTGCTCAAATCACAGCATATAAAACCCTAATCTTCAACCGTAATCTAATAATAATAATCATCATTAAATCAAAATAACAGTTGTGTATTTGTTTCTAGTTTTCATGTTACCTATGTCCAAGTTGATGAACTCGAGATTAAACATCTTAACTAGAAACAATTTTCACAAATATTTGAATCAATGAGATAACAATCAATGAGGTGCATCAATGAGATAACGATCCATTACAAATCATCCGATCCAGGTAATCAATATGAAGGATCATACTAATCTTGAATCAGATCAGAATCTGACACAATCGCCATTCAATCAAACCAAAATAACAATAAGTCTTACGATCAAAGACGAATCCCTAGTTGAAATACAGTAAATAAAACAGACTAGTAAACCTTATTGAGATTCAAACAACACAATCGAGATAATTGAGATAATAACCTAAATCAATATCAAAAGAAAACATCAAGTATTGAAAATCAAAATCAAACATCATAACGAAAGAGCCCTAATTCCTGCAGAAACAGAGAAATTGTATATCCACATAATCAACAGCAAACGCTTACCTTGTGTGAGAGACGGGGATGAAAAATTGACGAGCTTTGACAATTGGAAACGGAATGAATAGAGATTAGGGTTAGAGATAGGCAGAGAAGATAATATCGATGAAGGAAGTTGGGGTTATCGAGACATCTATTTATAGGACTAATAGGCAAGGTATATAAAGAGAATGCCAATGACGTTTACGGGGTTAGGAATCTTCGGGAAGCCACGATGAAAGGAGGAAACAAAGATTACCTTACGGGGTTGGGAATCTTCGGGGAGGGAAGCCACAAAGAAAGTAGGATACAAAGTTTAAGGATGGGACATCCATTACACTGGGTTTAGGCAAAATGGGTAAGACTGGGCGTAGTGGAGGTTCTTGGACTCTAAGAACGCCATCCCGAGAGGTTCGCTGTTAGCTGGGAATCTATGGGGGAAGAGCTGGCAAACGCATAACCATTGTTCGTTTTGAAAAAATAAAAAACGGTTAATGATTGTTTGTTCTGTAGGAATGGCTAAACATTTTCTGTTTTTATTAAAAGGAAAACGGCCATCTATCAGTTGTTTCTTGAGCCTTTTTGGGTCTACATTATGAGATTTATTTTATATACATAACGGTTGGATCTTCGAACAACATGATAATCACAGTATGTACAGTTATGTTAAAGTAGAATACCTGATGAAGCCATTGATTGAATCCAAGAAATCCTCCTGCAAGCACACCCGTAGAGCAGAATATAGTGGAATATCTTGGTTTCTCCATCTTGACCTTTTTTGTGTAATGAATAATAAAATTCTCGAACCAATACTAATGGCTGTTGAGTTCCTTTTATAGGTAGAAGGAAGACCAAGGTTCCTAGGGTTTAGAGTTAGCAATCAATCTCGACCGTCCATCAAGGAAGAGTTAATAGGAATTAATCCCCTAAATGGTAACCAAAATATTTAGCAATATTCTTAATTAACCAAAGTTATTACATGGGCCCACAGGATATTTCTATGTATAGAAATATTCTTACATTCTCCCACTTGTCCATGTGATAATTTATTTAACGGTTAATTATAGAAAAACATAAGCGCGCATAATTGCTAAACAAATTTAATGGTTAAACGTAATACCTTAACCAAGCAAATCACTTATGCGAGTCATGGCGGTGGCACATTGTCCCGTTATCAACATGTTCCCTTCCATGTACTACAACACAAGCAACTTACTTAATCAGGCATTAAATAGGGATATCATAATGGTCCACTAATGTCTTCAAAAGAAAACAATTTCTGTAACATTCATCCAATAACATAAAAGTATACTAAAGTGGATACAGAAATAAGTTCAGAATAATAACAATAATAAGATCTCAATAAGTGTTCAAACATAAGCAAAAGTCTAAGTGAAACTAATTGTTTGTTACTCCCTCAAGACCCATGTTTCCAACATGTTCCAGAAAGGTTTTGGGAGGTAACGCTTTCGTAAATGCATCTGCAATCATAAGTTTTGTGCATATGTGTTCTATGAACAACTTTTTCATCTGAACAGCTTACTTCACGCATAGGTACTTTAGATCCATGTGTCTTGAACCCTTAGTATATCTAGCGTGCTTTGAAAAGAATACTGCTGCGGCATTATCATAATAAAGTTTCATTGGTGTGGAGTAAAAATTTAGGTCTCCAAACATTGAGATGAAATTCCGCAGCCATGAACAGTGATTTGTAGCCTCATAGCATGCTACAAATTCAGCTTCCATTGTTGAGCCAGTGAGAAGACTCTTTTGCACTTTTCCATGATATTGCTCCTCAAGCTAATAGAAAAAGATATCCAAAAGTGCTCTTTCGAGTATCATTACATCCCATGAAATCGGAATCTGTATAGCCAACCAACTCAAATTGATCTGACTTCGTAAATGTGAGACGATGATCCTTCGTTCCTTGCAGGTACCTTAAAACTTTCTTTGCAGCTTTCCAATATTCCATTCCAGGATTCACAAGGTATCTTCCCAGCATACCAACTATATAGTTGATATCTGGTCGTGTGCAAACTTGAGCATACATTAAACTTCCCACCACAAAAGCATAAGGGATTTTATCCATTTTCTTACGTTCCAGTTCATTCTTAGGACAAAGATTGATTCCAAACTTGTCTCCTTTAGAAACCGGAACTATACTTGGCTTACATGCACTCATCTCAAACCTCTATAGAATTCATTCGATATATGATTTCTGTGAGATTGATAATGTTCCAAGTGATCTATCACGGGATATTTCTATCCAAATCACATAAGAAGCCTCGCCCATATCTTTCATTTCAAAATTCTTCGAGAGATATTCCTTAGTTTCATGGATAAGGCCAAGATCACTACTCGCAAGTAGTATGCCATCTACATACAATACAAAAATATGAACTTCCTCCCACTGATCTTGAGGTATATGCATGGATCTACAGCATTTTCTTCAAAACCAAATTTTTGAATGGTTTCGTTGAATTTTAGATACCATTGCATGGAGGCTTGCTTAAGTCCATAAATTGATTTCTTAAGTTTGCAGACCATGTGTTCCTGTCCTTCTAAGGCAAAACCTTCAGGTTGACACATGTAAATTTCTTCTTCAAGCTCACCATTAAGAAAGGCTGTTTTCACATCCATTTAATTTAACTCAAGGTCATATTGAGCTACTAATGCCAGAATAATTCTGAGAGAGTCTTTCTTTGACACGGAAGAAAAAGTCTCTTTGTAATCAATGCCATATTTCTGAGTGAAACCTTTGGCTACAAGTCTAGCTTTATAACGTTCAATATTGCCATTAGCATCGCGTTTGGTCTTAAAGACCCATTTACACCCGATTGCTTTGTGTCCTTCAGGCAATTCAACGTTTTTCTCAGACTCCATTATCATCCATCGATTTTTTCTCGACTTTCATAGCATTAATCCATTTACCAGAATTACTACACTTGATAGCTTGTGAATAAGAAACTTGATCTTTCATAATACCTAAATCAAAATCCGATTCTTTTAGATAAACCACATAATCATCAGGAATAAACCTTTTTCGTTCTCTAGTAGATCTTCTTAAGGCTACTTCTTGTGGTTGTTCTACAATTTCTTCAGTGGCAATAGTCTCATCATGAAGCTCCGGTGCCGTTAATTGTGTTTCTCCCTCATCAATCGGTTATACAACCGGAGGAGTCACATTATCTGTAGAAATCTGAGGTAAAGGGATTATTACTCTGATTTCTTGAACAGATTTTTCTTGCACTGGTGTACTCACACTAACATCGTCATCCTTAATGAATTTTGCATTTCCAGTTTCAACAATCGTCATACTATGGTTAGGACAATAAATAATATACCCCTTGGATTTTTCAGGAAACCCAATAGAGTAACCGCTAACAGTTTTCATATCCAATTTCTTTTCTTTGGGATTATAAACTTTCGCTTCTGCTGAACAACCCCAGACTTCCAGGTGTTTTAAACTAGGTTTTGATGGTAATTTTCAATGATGTTGTAGTAATAAGGGTTGTAAGGTTGTCGTTCACTCGGACTTGATGGGATTGATTTTAAGTTTTAATAAAAGAAAATACTAAAGAAAAATATATACAAGTATTGTCACAGGATGAAGAGATGTGCTGGGACTCAGGATTCAGCCAAACTCATAACAAAAAGGTTCAAATATTAATTCTTTTAACAATTATCGCGCAACAAATAAAAACATTGACTCTTATTTTTGCCAAGATAGATTCTCAAAAGATTGGTTGTAAATCCTAAGCATGATGTATCAAAACATTTAAGCTAAGCATACATCATCAAATTAAATGACAACCAATTAATTCAAATCATATTTCAATTAAAATTAATGCAAAAGTCTTAAAAAAGAATTAAATAATTTTACCCATGTATGAAATTCGTCTTCCTCCGTCGTCCCAAAGAATGGGGTTTAGCTCATCATGTTGGAAACACGCTCAAAATATGATTGTATTGCTCAAAGGTGCTTACAAATGATGAAAAGGAGAGATATCAAATAAAAAACCGGGTTTGTAATGATATAAGTGTTACAAACCTAATTGTTACTGAGAGCGATAACACCTTTCTCACAATTACTATTCATTTAAGTCTGCCTCCAACTACGACCCACGTAGACGCGAGTCCTTTACATCATTGAAGAACGACGGTTTACGGCCGTCTGTTCTTCGTGTTCTCTTCGTCTGCAGCAGCAGAAGCTTCTCTCTGCAACTTGATTTTTTCTTCTCTGTGATGGTCCAAACTCGCCCCAAACTCTCCATCCCCCTCTCTGACTCCCGTAAACTCATTATATAGTCTCAGCAGCACCCATCTCTCTTGTTTAATGCGCAAATATTCTCTCTTTACTCTTAATATTTTTCATGCGAATACGGAATAATTTCCCTTTTATCTATTTCTCGCGTTGAATTGACACAAACACGCTCCCATCATGCTAATACAAAGTAATGCACATCCCAACAAATTTCGTAACACACGCAAATCCACAGAAATCCCGTGGATATCTCAAACACGCGAATGCTTCCATGTTCTCTTCGTTTGGATTATACAGCCAATTTCAATCGACCCAAAGACATTCACCAAGTCTGTTAAGCCAAAACAGACCATCCCAAGAAGTTTCAGCCATTGAATCGCTCTAAAACTCCTCCAAAAATCCGAACAAAAATCTGCCTGTGATGTGAATATTTTCCCGCCAAAACCAAAATTTGAAATGAAGAAGATGAAGTGCCCCATCCAAAACAGGGCGCCTTTATCAGTCAGGTGCCTGGGTGCCCTTATCCAAATTGAGGGTGCCTTTAGTACTTTTCTCCTGGGGTCCAAATAGCACTTTTCGAGCAACTTTTTCCGCATAAGTGTAATTCTCCAATAACACCTAAACAAACATAAAAACACCAAAATTAGTACAAAAATCGAGACCAACAATAGAGACACGAGGACAAATTAGACACAAAAATGTGTCTATCAGGTTTCCAGCCCTTCCACGGTTCAAAAGGAGTCTTTGGAACTGCTTTGCTTGGAACTCTATTTAAAATGTACACAACATAACGAAGAGCATACATCCACAAATTTAAGGGTAAACTCGCATGAATAATCATGGTTCTAACCATTTCCATTATAATACTATTTCGCCTTTCTGCTACACCATTCTGCCAAGGTGAACCCGACGTTGTGTATTGAG
The DNA here is from genome assembly GCA_023531295.1 of Papaver armeniacum. Taxonomy (NCBI): domain Eukaryota; kingdom Viridiplantae; phylum Streptophyta; class Magnoliopsida; order Ranunculales; family Papaveraceae; genus Papaver; species Papaver armeniacum. Next base: position 92,857 of record JAJJWW010014949.1, on the reverse strand, counting down.
CAACAATTCCAAATATTTGAAGAAGTAAAACAAAAGGTCCAGGATGTTGTCCTGTTTCGTCATACCTTCCATAATACTCTCCACCCCTATTAGACCTAATGATTTGACCTTCTTTTTTAATTGCCTCTCAACTTCGGTAATGAATTGCTCTACAGCATTCACAGCTTGATATTTATCATGCAATAAGTAAAGATAACAATAAAGTGAAAAATCATCAATAAAGGTGATAAAATATTTTTCTCCTCAAAAAGTTGGAACGTCGAAGGGTCCACAAATATCTGTATGCAAGGAGTTCAGAACTTCTTGTGGCACCTTTCTTTGTGTGTTTTGTCATCTTGCCCTTAATACAATCCACACAACTCTTATAATCAGTAAAATCAAGGTTCTGTAGAATCCCTCTTTTACCAATCTTTGAAGCTTCTCACGAGATATATGTCCCAGCTTCTTATGCCACAAGAATGAGGAATTACCCTCAACATGTTTAGTTCTATCATTATGATGCATGGTCAAATAAGTTCCAGGTATTGATGATAAATGTAACTTGTAAAGACCATCAAAAAGATAACCAAGACCAATAACTTTAAAATCTTTAAACAAACTAAAACATCCATTGGCAATTTGAAATTGAAAACCTTGTTTATCTAGTTGAGAAACTGAAATTAAATTGCGGGAAATAGTTGGAACATAAATAATGTTTTCCAAAATCAAGAAAGTATCCATGATCTAGAATCAGACGATAGGTGCCTATAGCATTAACTGGGGCTTTATTTCCATTGCCCATAAAAAGGAAGTTTTCATTCTGGTTTGTGGTTTGGATTGAAAGGTACCCCTGCATCGAATTAGAAACATAAACATTAGCACCAGAATCAAACCTCCATGATAAAGAAGATTCTTTAAAAGTCAAATTTGTTTCAAAATAGCTTACGAATCCCAACAGATTACCTTTATTTTCGAACCATTTTTGACGCTTAGTGCAATCTTTCTGAAAATGACCAGGTTTCTTACAGAAACGACACTTATTGTCATCTTTCTTTGCCTTCTTCTTTTTAGGTTGACCAGAATTATTCTGTGGTGCTCCCTTATTGCCATTTGCAGGCTTGCGCTTATTATTCACTCCTCGATTGACGAAATGTTCTTGATTAAGCCCTTGCTGGTTTAGCCTAGCTTCATCTTGAACCAGCATGCTTCCCAGTTCATTTGTTGTCCACTTTTCCTTGATAGTGTTGCAATGCACTTGAAAAGGGGCATACTGAGGTGGAAGCGAATTGAGAATGAATTGGACAAGAAAGTTCTCATCCACAGTTAATTTCATCTCAGTGAGCTTAGCAGCAATGCTTCACATTTCTATCACGTGCTGGTGCATTGACCGTATACCGGTATACTTCATGGTGGTCAGGTCAGCCATCAACTTCCCAGTTAGAGACTTATCCGCTGTCTTAAAGCGTTCCTTTACGATTTCTATAAAGTACTTAGCATTTTTAGGTTCGGGAAGCGATCCTTTAATGTTTGCATCAATGTGCATTCGCATCAACTGTATGCTCAGCCTATCACTTCTCTCCCACTTTTTCAGGAGATTCATATCTTCAGTGGAACTCTTATCATCTATAATTGTCTTTTCAATTTGGAGAGCAAGGTCAATATCCGGGACACCCAAAGTGAACTCAACATTCTCTTTCCATTCTGAGAAGTTGGTGCCATTGAAGAATGGGATAGAAGAAGTATACGAATGCAAAGACTTAGAACTAGAAGTCAGAAACATGACAAAGATACACAAAGTCAAACTCACACACATACAAATTAAGAAACTCATGTGGGTAGAATCTTAAATAAAACAACAATCATGTCATAAAGTCATAAAAACATTCACACATATATAAGCAAGCAAAGACAAACATCTAATATTTGTCTAAATATTATGCCTTTCATGGTTACATACATAATCATAATATTTGTTCAAACATGTGAATTAGAGTAACCTGTGGGTAACTTTTCATTATAATATGTATGACTAAATACTTAATTTCTTAATGTTTATATATATATATATACAATCACTTGAACAAACATCTCCTGTGGGTGATAGTTATTCTCATGTGATTGCACAAAACGATGTAAACTTACAATGACATGTTAATATAACATAATACTTTAGTATCACTGTGGGGATAGCTAAAGAGCATGCAATTCAAACATTTTTAATAACCTATACATATTCAAGTTAGGTTACATTTGAAACGAAAATTAAATAGGCAAATAAAGTCAACAGTTAAAACAGTCAATGTCAATGGTCAAAAATCATCATGTGAAAGTCAACAGTAAGTCAAAGTCAACGGTCAAACAGTCAAGTCAAAGTCAACATGTGAAGTCAAATAATCAGTCCAAGTCAACAGTCAACTCAAAAGGTCAAAGTCAGTTATGCGAAAGTCAAACAGACATATAAGTCAAACAGTCATGGTCAAACAGTTAAACAGTCAAGGTCGAACATAATGGCCTACTGTTTTTCTTTATGTCAAACCAAGAAGAGGTTTAAACGAACATAATGGGCTTGTCCAAATCAGAACCCAAAAGAAAATTTGGTTATACTAAAGGAATCAAACCAAGCCCAATGAACACTAATAAACATCATAGTAAGCCCAATACACATTATATCAGAATCATAAAACTTTCATTTTTCATAAACGTTTCATCTTCACATAACCGTAGCCGCATACTTCGCATATTAAACAAACGTTTTGAGTACTTTACGCAAGAATCAAACAAAATAGACTTTTATTCATGAACTAATCACATCATCATGTTATATCACGTCAAGCAAAAATCATACGAGATCATATCATTTTCAATCAGATAAAACAACACATCAAATCTTTCTTATATGTTATAAATCCAATAATCATAGAAACATATCAAGCTATTATAGGTGAGCCCGTATTATAATTAACAGGATCTAAAACTTAAAAAAAAATAGCCGCATGATTTATTTGCTCAATCAATAAAAATTGAATATCAATCAAGTAAGACAAAATATTCATTTTTATAAATGGTACATAAACATGATTATTAGTAATCAAACAGACATACTATGGATTGATATAAACACAACAATTGCATACAATCATCAAGGACAATCATGGATTTCTAAACCAGGCTCTAGATGCCAAATATGAGATTTATTTTATATACATAACGGTTGGATCTTCGAACAACATGATAAGCACAGTATGCACAGTTATGTTAAAGTAGAATACCTGATGAATCCATTGATTGAATCCAAGAAATCCTCCAAGGCTGCAAGCACACCCGTAGAGCAGAATATAGTGGAATATCTTGGTTTCTCCTTCTTGACCTTTTTTGTGTAATGAATAATAAATTCTCGAACCAATACTAATGGCTATTGAGTTCCTTTTATAGGTAGAAGGAGGACCAAGGTTCCTAGGGTTTAGAGTTAGCAATCAATCTCGATCGTCCATCAAGGAAGAGTTAATAGGAACTAATCCCCTAAAATGGTAACCGAAATATTTAGAAATATTCTTAATTAACCAAAGTTATTACATGGGCCCATAGGATATTTCTATGTATAGAAATATTCTTACATACGCTTGAGTTATACTAATTTTCGCATTTGGGTTTCATTGAAACCCGTAATGACACTCCCTTTACACTGGTCCGGATGAAATAAAAATTGCGCCCCGTGTACAAGGAGTTTGTTGTGGTTTATAAAAGAACATGTTTGCGAATGATGCTCGCCGAAACTCGAGGAGAGAGGTCAGTTGTGTTTTGCTCAAACAAGATATTGATAACTCATATTGCGATCGAGAAATGAAAGTTTAAACGAGGATTATCAATTTCATTGAATTCAACTAAGAGGTTTAAATGATTTAATTGGTTTCAAAATATGGCACAAGATAGTACACGGATTGGTTACCTATTGTGAATTCTAAACCTAACTCACTTTTGCAGGCATTACGGCTGCACTTAGCCGGTGCAGCAAGCTTTTAAACCGTTAAGTGATCTTATCTCATCGAGTGGTGTCCCCAGAGGGTTTACAAGAGGTATATACACAAAATCTTTCATCTAGGTGCAGTTGTCTTAATCTTTGTCTCCATCATGAGGAGGATCATGGGGGGCTTGAATTTTGTTAAGTTCTGGGAAGTTTTCCTTTGTGATTAAGTAGCTTCATAAAACTTGAATTTTTTACCAATATCCAGAAAGTAGATTATTTTTAAAAATTGATCCTACAAAAAAAAACAGACAAAAGTAGGTCAATGTTTTTCATAAAAAATATACAATTAAGAGGTTGGCGTAAATGGATACCACTTACAAGTCTTTCAATGGCCATAAAGGAGATCTGTTATGTTGAATATAAATTATTTTTTTGGATGCGTACGTATTATCTGATTTCTTTTTTTATTACGACAACCATACATTTTATATTTGTCTTTGTTCTTCGATGAACATTTACAAATTCTTGTGTATAATTATTGAAAACTTGGTTCCTAACACAATTGGACGAAATCAAATGGCGTTGAATCTTGGGAAGAATCATAACATTGACCCAAGTATTTGTGATAGCAACATTTTTCTGCAGAATACAAAGGCATTATTAATATTGTTCTTATAAAAACCTTGAGATGAGATGAACTAAGATTTGCAGGGGAGATTGAATGATATGGATAGGAAAATGTAATGATTTGGTGTGTGTTATTTGGAGTAGAACAAGTGAATTTATTGGGATTGGGCTGTGATCACGTGACTTTAAATCACATTATGCAACAGGATATTGAAACGTCTTTCTGTCTCGGTGCAACAGTTCTACACTAGAGTATTGAAGTGTAAGACTCATGCACATTTGGAAAGCCAAGAAAAAAATTTAACATGTTAGTGACCTAAAATCACATCCGTGACAGGTAATTGAATTGTCTTTTCATTTTTTCTTTTTTAATTTCACTTCCTTAACTTGTCGTTCACACCTTTATTTTCGTTTTAATATGAAGAGATGTTACGGTATAAAAGATTGTCCCCTATTAAAAAAAAAGTTTAAATTTATTATCCTAACTTATTTTCGTGAGAATCAAGGTTACACTTAGCATGTGGAACAAGCCTTTCGACCACTAGGCGACCCTAGTGGACGAGTTTTGTCTCAAAGGGTTTACAGATATTTACCCACAAAATCTATTTCCATATATGCATATTTCTCTAATTATTCGTCACAGACGACGGACGAGGTTTGTAGAAGACTGGTGTGGATCAGAATTATGACGTTGTGGTTGAACTCTCAGCACAAAAGGGTTGAATCTTTCCATCACCTTAATTGATCCTTTCCATGTGTCATTTTTGAGAGATCTCGCTCTAAGTTCATCGTAAATTTCACCCCTTAGTCGATATCGATTGACATTGAATACTAAAGCAGTGAATCCGTCAACTCCATTGGTTATGCTTACATATAGACAGAATAACCCAGCTCCATTACGAATATTTGAGTTACCGGTTTCGGTGTAGAGCTTTCATGAATGGTCTTCCAATGAGTTTTACTGGGAACACCATTTTGTCTGCATTTTTCACCCCTAGCCGGATAGCATAACGCCAAGTTTTGAAAAAGAGATAAATCTTCCTCTAAGGTAAACTCAACAAGATTAATGTAAGGTTGAGCCATGTTTTAGAAAGTTTGAGTAAAATCAATAGTTTTGTAAATGATATTATTCGTCCAGAAGTTGTGGCTTTGAAATATGGATGGGTGGGTCTATATAGGAGGTTGCATATAAACGAATGTATTTTTAAAACTTACCTCCAACAACTATATCAACGATTTTTTTTTTCTAAACAAAACTTCCATATTATCAACGGATTAATTTTTTGTAGAGAACGACCAACCAACTTTATCAACTGATTTATTTTTGAAACAAGACGCTCATCATCTTTATCAACAATTACATTTTTCGAATGAACCAAATCAACGGTGTGATACTAACATTTGTCACGCCTCCTACAAAACCACATAAAATTATACCATTATTTCTATAACTCTCATGAACACTTCTAAGTCATCTTTGATCACTAAATCACTTTGTGTTTGTGAATCATGATTTAAGTCTTGAGTGTTAAATGAACACGATTATGCTTATACGTTTATATGGCATACTTGTCATGAACTATCATTATACACCACAATATATATTCTTCTATGTAATTTCAAGATAAACTACTCACATGCTTACATGAACTCCTAACAAGAGTTTCATCTAAACTAAGAAAGTGTTTGCTTGAATCTCAATTTATCTTAGCTTGAATTCAAAGCTACATATAGTCTTTAAAATATATAAACAGAGAGACCCAAACAACATGGAATTTCAATTCCTGGCACTTTTGTGTCCTAGTTGGTTGCTCGAGTCGTCCTCTATGAACCTAGGTTTCCTCTGAGAAACATAATTAGGTTAACGAATTAAAGACTTCACTTAGACATTCGTGAAGCAATGTACGACTATATTTACCTTGCTAGTTCGTGTATCCCGATCTTGTTCTTATTATTTATTGTCGAAGTTTTCGTCAATCTTCAATCAGAACTCGAAACTCTCTTCGTCTCAAACTTTGTGATTCTTCATTATAGATATCTAAAACTCTTTTTTGTTGACCGGTTTAATATTCTTCTTGAGAGGTGGTTAATAATCTAAAATTTTCAAATAATTGAGTGTAAGTGCTCCTCATTCCTAAGGTTTGCTAGATTTGTCTATTGCAAACATATTTCCAAGCGTTGGTCTAAACGATCTAAAAGAAAATCAAATAGGCTTATACTCCCTCTGTTTTTGGAAAAGAGATACTTTCACTTTTTCATTTTAGCCTAAAAATAGGCCAAATTGAAAAAGTGAAAGTATCTCTTTTCTAGAAACGGAGGGAATATGTTAGAAGAAGATTGGTATCAAAAGTCTTTACTGAGTTTGAAGCAACTCTTAGGCTGTAAAGGATGCTAACTAAAGGAGTCAAGTGTGTCGAGCTTTGCGAGGTTCAATAGACGTAAGGAGTACGAACTGCAGCTGAATTTCTTGGAGAGTTAATTCGGTATCAACAACATTCCAGTTCGAATTATGATAGTAGGCAAGTGTCTATAGCGGCTTAATAAAATTTGGTGTTCAAAGCTGGACGAAGTCCCAAGGTTTTTCTGCAGGTGTAATTTTCCTCGTTAACAAAACTTCTGGTGTCTTGTGTTATTCTTTTATTATATTGTTTCATCTTTATAATATAAGAATAACACAAGTAGTATGCTTAAACGCAGGGGATATCAAATACACCCAACTTTTTTCGTGCTATTGTATAAACAAAACTTAATACAATAGCAAGTAAACTGATAGGTGTCTTAAACACCTTGATTTATTATCTATTGGTTATGCTTTATTTGCTATTTTTCTCGAGAAATATGTATATTACGCTTCTTTTGTATTTTATAGGTATTTTGGAGTCATGCGACATAAAGAAGAGAAAAAGGAGCTTAATTAGTTGTTTTGCGACTTTAGGAGTTGATGATATAGAAGTGCAGCAACAATAAGGCTTTAAAATCCTTGATTTATTATCTATTGGTTATGCTTTATTTGCTATTTTTTTCTTAGAATGATGCGAGAGGGTCGAGAAAAATCCTCCATAAATCTTGTGTATATACTATTAATGATTTTATCGAGAATACGCTTATATGATTGAAGTGCTTTCTCCTATTAGCATAATTATGGTAAAACCCGACTATCAAATGATTTGAAAAACTCTTGCCTAGATTTTTGAGCTTCTTCTTGTACTTTTTACCCGCTAGATCTCTTCAATGAATGAGATTGATTATTCGAGATCACAGAGTTGATTATTTGATGTTATATTTCAAATGGTGGATATTCCAAATTTGAGATCATGTTTGACAAACCTAATTTGTTTGTCACCTCTATAAATTACTAAACTTCTCTGGACAACATTTAAAATGGGATTACCTTGATGAAAAGGATTAGTCTGATTCATCGAACAAATTATACTCATTTTGTCGGTAAACAATTTGACAATGAAGCAAATTGAAATTAGGATAATTAAACCTTAGATATTGATTCATTTTAGAAGATTCATTTTTTTTGGTTTCACACATATCGGGATTTTGACAATTCCAAACTCAACAATTCCGAAAGAATTCTCATAGAGATAAAGTGAGAACAAACCAAAGATTGAGACAGGGACTAGACTTGCAAAAACAATAGAAAAGAAACTTGAAATCAACAACAATTGATCATCTTGAATGAAATAGGGGTGGAAGATATACTAGTAAAATAGGGAAATTATATCTTAATCTAAAAAAAATTCCTAAAATTAAAACCACAAAATTCAAAATTTGTTAAAAATAGACACAAAATTAACATTCGTTCAAAGAGAGGTTGAAAAGGAACCCACTTTGAAAATAGTGGTAGCAATCTCTTGGCTCCATTCTCTAATGTTCCAAAAGTTCTCGAAATCAATCATCTATTATCTCGATCTGAAGCATTACTCTGCGGGTTGTTTCTCAAAATTCCCTCTTTTTAGTGGCGGACTTAGATAAAAAAATCTTCCCCTAATAGTGTAGCCTCTCTCTCCCTCGTTAACTATCTTTGATGAGTGAAGGAGTATTCTTAATGGAATTGAGTTATCATAAGGCTTAAAAGGACATGAATTGACTTTGAAAACATGAGATTTTTTTGATTGTAACTCTCCTTTGCCTTCTCCATATGATGTTCACATCTCTTTGAAATATCATCGATATAATTTTTCCATCGATATTTGATGTTCCTTTTTTGAAGGAGAATTTCTTAGGAAGGTATTGATCAATCATATCTTGATTGATTGTATTAATGATGATGAAACTTCTCATGGGTAAAATCACCATAAATAGTTGTTCTAAAGAAAAGAGATTGAAAAACAAAACATGGGATTTAAAATTACTAGGGGGAGGTCAAATTTGTGGTTGAAGTTACAATACTACCCTTGACCTTTATAATTCTATTACCATAATCAGCATGTCCTTCCCCAACCACCACCAAAACTTCGTCCGTTAACATCATTATTAATCTTCAACAATGGAACCACCACAGCATCGCATTTGGCCATTGAAGCTCAAAACGAAGAAATCTTCCTAGTAAATGTTTGCATGTCAGAATTATTTTCAGAAAACCCTAGAATGTTTTTAATATCCCGGTTTTAGTTATTATGCTTGCTAAAAGAATTTTACTTGACCGTCTCTGATCGATTCACAACATTAAAACCCACCGAAATCACCATAATATCCCAAGTCATAAACTTAATTTTTTTTTTCTTAAAAAAGGCAAACAAAGAAAGCTCACTCCCTTAGTCCTCCTTATCCTAAACCCAAAGACATCGAAACATGTCCGTGTCTTAGAAAAAGAAACTTGGAAATCAATGAAGCCAATCATTCTTCTCCTTTATTGTAACATGTTCTTCCCCAAAATAGTAGCAAAGAAGAAAAGGGTTAAAAAAAAAGTTGAAATCGGGCCATGGGGTGGTGGACGTGTTCTTTTGGATACAAAGACATGAAATCAACAAAGTAATCTCAGCTTTGTTTTCATTTAGAAAAACAAACTTTTCATTTGTGTTTTGGTGTTGGAACCTATCCGTCTCAAGAGTTCGACAAGACTTGGGATCTTGAGGATGAATGTGAGAGGTGAAAGTGATTCTTCCAGAACTCGGGTCCGGTGGAGGAGTTCGAATGTTGAGTATGATAGAGTTACGTATACATTTGCCATGTTATTCCCATTATTAAGCTGTCCAGATGATGCTCATCAAATTTGGCCTCGAAGGGAAAAGCCGTTATTAGCCGACAGCATTTGTTGGTTGGGAAGTTTATTTTGGTCCCCAATCTTGTCATTATTTTCCTTCATCGATTCATCGCTGGGTTGTATCAAAATTCAAACCCTTAGATAAGACTCCATCAATACTAGCTTGGTCAAATCCTCCTCTTCATTATTAAACATATTCCATTTGTCTTGGCTCATCTTTCCTTTTGTTATTGTCAACCAAAAGGAGAGATGATGTTGCATTATACTACGGAACTTAACATCTATAGATCCATTGATCCACCGAGTTGGTAGTAAAAGTCGGAGTCTTTTGGACAAGTCATGAAGCTCGGGGAGAAATACTGTCTTTTTTAATAATTTAGTGATTCGCTCAGAGGATATGGTGATAATTTGAGCTACTAATTTGACTAAATCAATACTTTTGACCATCTTAGTGGGTCCAAAAGGATGGAAAAGTAGTCCTACCCACTTTTTTTTTTTTAAGGTTTATGGGACCTAATTGTTGAATGAAAGTTTTATATAGCTATTAATTATATGATGGAAGTTGCATACCGGGAGTCTTGTCATAATTTAAAAACTCAAAGAAATGTAATGAAATAAATTAAAAACATGAAATCTCTAACAGTGATAACATCAAATAAACAAAATTCAAATTTTGGCAAAGTACAATTTCATTGATTGACTTGTACTCACTCAAAAGAACTTCCTACTCAGACTTCCTCTGGAAAAGGATTACAAAAAAAAATCCGGCATGGGTTAATAATGTTCAAATGAGTTTGGGTTTGCTTCTAACCTACTTAAAACAGAACTGTAGAAGATAACCTAAAGGACTAAGTCGCGTCCATACTACAGAGAGATAAGCTAATTTCTGTGTCACAAGCAAGCTAGTCTCTTGTGCTGGTTGAACCTAAACGCCAGCAAGCTCAGGTCTAGTTGGTTGTTTCGATAGGTATTGGTTTTGGGTAATGCTTGAAACCGAGAAAACAGGTTCTGCTGGTGATAGCTGCTATTCGAATTCAGAGATGAAAGAAGGAAATTAACAGGCTTTTCAGAGTCCGTGAAGAATAAGGAGAAGTGGGTTATCTTAGAGTTCAAGTTGGCAGCAAGATGAAGGATTTGTCTAATGTACTGTGCCAAGGAATGTCAGTGAAGAACTTGAGTTACCACACTGAATTGTTAGACTGATGGTGGTTGATCGATGAAGAATTAGTGTTCCTAAATGATTAGAATTAATGGGTTTGTGATTGAATGTCGAATCTTTGCAGGGAAGGAGTTGATTTGTGTAGCTTCCAAGGTGCAACAATTATACGTCCCTCATCAGTTTGCAAGACGCCTGCAACCTGCTTGTGTAAATTCCTGAACGATCAGTTCTTTACATCAGGTTCATCTGGGACCTGCACAGTCTTCCCGTAGCTAGCCATGGGTCAGGTGGATGTTATGCACTGTTAATACAAGCGCAGGTCTTATTACCGCTGTACCAGGTCCGAATGTTATGAATTTTGTGAGTCTTTGCAGATGGTTAGGACTAAAATTGAAGGCAGGAAGGATACAAAATTTGTGGAGGAATTGTTAACTGATTTTGGTTTTGTAATATGCCGAGAAGTTAGCAAATAAAGAGAAGAGATATTGCAGTTGTTAATGGCTAGTTGTTGTCACAGTCTGTGAAGACCAGTAAAAGACTTGAATGTTAGCCATGTTTGGATGCCAGGGAAGCAAGGCATGTTGGTTCAATGAGTGTCTTGTGAAAGCTAAAAGACGAGTTTGAAGTCCATAAGTAACTGAAGATTGGGTAAGAGTTTTGTGCGAGAAAAATCAGCTCAAAAGGATAGAGCTTGGCTGCCACATAATGAAGTTGCTGCCATTGTTTGAAGTTGATGAAGGGTGTATATTGAGACCTGTTTTTAGAAGTCGAGAAGTAGTAGGAGATGGGTCTTCTATCGCAGGATTGGAGAACAAGAAACAAAAAGCTATAAAAGAGAGACATAGGTCTCCAAACACATCCCATACTTTTTCACGACTGCCATTTACAGAAACAGAGAGGATCTTTGCTCCTCTCCAACCATCTACAACACCACCTGCATATACCCATCACCTGCATCCGCCTTCATCACCAGTCCGTGTCCATCTTTTGCATCTCCACCAGTTCCATATTATCACCAGATTGCATTACCATCTGCATACCACCACTGCACCTGCACGTCACCAAACAGCAGACTAGCAGGCAATACATCAGCAACATCGCTACAGCACCACCGTCCATCTTCGTAGTCACCATCCGTCGGAAGACCATTACCTCCAGTCCATCGACATTCGCAATTACCTCCATCAATTACCTCCATGAACACCACTGTGATGTGTAGCTAAATTCTTGTTTGGTTTGGGATAATTCTAAGCTATGTGACTTGTCTTTGATATTTTATCAAGTTTATCTTTCTTTTTTATTGTTTTATTGTTTGTCTTATGTCGTTCTTATGACCATGGATTGTTTGCAGGGTGTTTGAGTGGCCAATCAAATAGCTTGTTTGCTATACTGATAAGTGCATAATTTACTATACTTTTGTTATCAATTCCATGCTTGTATTTTCTATGTTTCTTTCATATTGACTTGTATTACTCTTGTTTTCTTTTCTTTCTCTTATTTAGGTAGAATCATCCAAAAGGAGCGAAAAGAGTGCTAAAGCGGACATAAACGTGAGCTTGGACTAAGGACCAGGAAAAACTCGATAAAATTCAAGAGTATTCAACTCTATTTGTAGAGAATGAAGATACGAAAAGAACACAAAAAGAATGAGGTCATTCCGAGTTCGTATGCAAAAGTTGTGGGCAAAACCGTATGGATCAAGAGGCCCAATTCTTACCTACGTGTGTGACCGATAATACCAACCACTTACCAGGATCGTTACACTCTCCAAGAAAAGACGAAAATACTTGCCAAAATTGGTTTTCTTAGTTCCGAAGTATTTCTAAACCCAAATATTCTTGATATTTAAAGATACTTCCAAATACTTTTCAAGTGAGTTCCAAGTACGGAACAAAGATTGGGGAAGAAGATACGGAAGTGGAGACAAGAAGACAAGGAGCGAAAGCTTGGGTTTTGGGTTCTTCCATTACCGAAACTATTTCTCTTTGATTTTATCATATGTATATCATGGGTTTTACTAAATCTATGAGTAGCTAAACTCCTATTTGATTGGGGATGAATTTTAAGTTCTAAACATGATTTGATTTAATATATGAATCTATTTTGATTTCTTCATATGATTATCGTTTGTTTCTACTATGATGAATATTTATGATTGATTGATTGGTTGATTTAGGAGGCCTACTAAATTGATCCCTTGATTGATCTATTGCTAGTAACAGGTTAGTATATCCGTAATTGTTGAATAACCCTTACACAAGTAGAAAACGTGAGACCTTGCAGACGGATTCTTTAGAGCAATCGCGTGTAGAAATAATACTAGTAAGTGAACCGATAGTACGAGTTTAGTCACTAGGACCGAACCTAGATTCATAAACCATAAAGCATTCGATTGAGTTACATCTTGTAAGCATACCTCAAGGTGGCTCAGATGGATAGAATCTGATAGCTAAGTGTACCTGTTATTCGGTGATATTAGGAGTCTTGGGGGTAGCTAAGCGTACTTGTTACCCTACGGTTGGTGATAATCTATGATTAATGACGAATAGATAATTATATTACTTTGATGAATGTTTAGTAACGAAGAAGGATTCCTCGATCATACTCGTCATCCTTGATTACATCTTAATTTATTTGCTTTATTTGCAACCTACAAACAAAACCCCCCCATTTGTGACACTTGACAACTGAAAACTCCCTGCTCTTCGTGGGAACGATCCTTGATTCCATTATATTACCAGTAATTGTGTGGAAATAAGTGATTTAATTTGTTACACTCACGACTCGCATCAAAATTTTGGCGCCGCTGCCGGGGAGCAGTTGATAGATTTTAGTTGTTATTTATTTGTTTTTATTTTTATTTTGTTTAGTTTTATTTTTGTTTTAATTTATTCTTTTTTTTATTCTTGTGTTTTTTTTTAGATTTTATTGTTAGTTCTTTGATATTGTTTTATAGATTTTTATTTCAGATATTTAATCTCTGGCTCCTGGTTATCGCGCTGGTTTTAAACGGTGTGGTATTACTATTCGAAGCAGAACAATTCTACAAGATCCGCCGTTAGAAGAGATGGGTACTCCTCCACCTCCGGAGAGGAAGTTGCGAGAATTGACATCTCCATGCTTAGATTCGCAACCATTGTGTATTACCTTGAATAACACGGTAGAACTAAAGTCGAACCTGCTTCACCACTTACCAAAATTCAAAGGACTTCCAGGCGAAGATCCGAACCGGCATCTTACGGTATTTCAGAATGTGGTGACCAGTCTACGACAAGGTACCGAAGACAAGGAAACGACTATATTGCAAGCTTTCCCGTTCTCATTCTTAGACCAAGCAGATGCGTGTTTATATTATCTTCCTTCTGGAAGTATTACAACTTGGTCTGACATGAAGAAACTATTCTTAGAGAAGTATTTTCCTGCTTCTAAAGCTGCAGCAATCCGTAAGGAGATCAATGGTATTATGCAGATTACAGGAGAAACTCTTTATGAATATTGGGAAAGGTACAAAAGGTTGTTGGCAAGCTTTCCACACCACAACATCACTCCGGCACTCACTATTCAATACTTCTATGAAGGGTTACTTCCAGAACAGAGTTGTTTGATTGATGCAGCATCAGGTGGTGCACTTAGTGAAAAGACGTTCTCATAAGCAACCAGTATGATTGAGAGTATGGCTTCAAACGCGCAGTAGTTTTATACCAGAAACTACTCAAATATTAGAAGAGTTAATGAGATTGGAGGGTCTTCACAAACTGAACAACGGTTGAATAGTATGGAGAAGATAATGCATTGTATAACATCTGCAGTCATTCCTACATATGAGGAAGACACGGTTGAGGTAAATGCTGTGTTTCCTAATCAGATACAAAGGTATGATCCCTATTCTAATACTTATAATCCAGGTTAGAAAGATCATCCAAATTTTAGTTATGCAAATAAGCAGGCTGTAACTCCAACTCCTAATCCATATGGGAGACATAATGGTTTCCAACTTCAGCCATAACCTCAACAACAGAATCCAAATTCTAGTTTAGAGGAGATGATGAAGGTTATGATGCAAGAACAAAAGGCAATATCTTAGAATTTACAACAAAACCTACAATATCAACATAAGACCGATTCTGCCATTAAGGATCTGCAAATTCAAATGTGGCAAATGGCAACCGATATGAATTCAATGAAGGCTCAGGTATTTCCGAAACTTCCTTCACAACCATTTGTTAATCCGAAAGAGCAGGTTAATGCAGTATTGTTGAGAAGTGGGAAACAACTAGAGCCTAATCAGCGGAATCGGGTAATTGATTATTTGGACTGGAATTCGCATCTGGGATCGGTCCCAGAACAGAAAACGGATTCGAATTTAGATAGAGAAAAAGAGGTGCAAACCGAACATACGAAAAAGCCACTTTCAACTGGCCAACCTAAGGTTTTGGTTCCAACACATGTTACACCACCTCCTTTTCCTAGTCGTTTTGCCAAGTCTAAAAAGCAAGCTCAAGATAAAAAGATAATGGAGATCTTCAGCTAGCTGCAAATCAACATTCCATTTATTGAGGCCATCAGAACTGTACCTAGGTGGGCCAAATTTCTGAAGGATTTGTGTACAAAAAAGGATAGGTTGATTTCTAATGAAGTTGCTCAGGTAGGTGAAAGTGCTTCTGCTATGTTACTAAAGAAGATGTCTGCAAAGTGCAAAGACCCAGCTGGGGGTTTCACGGTACCAATTACTATTGGTACTAAGAGGTTTGAGCGTGCTTTACTTGATTTAGGTGCATCCATAAGTGTTATGTCAACTGATATTTATGATTCTTTGAATCTTGGACCTTTACATGAAACATGGATAGTCATTCAATTGGAAAACAAGTCTAATATTTATCCTAAGGGACTTGTAAAAGATGTGTTAGTCCAAGTGAATGAATTAATCTTTCCAGTTGATTTCTTTGTTGTGGATATGCAGAATGGAGAATCTTGTTCATCTACTTCTTTACTTTTAGGGAGACCGTTTATGAAAACTGCAAAAACAAAAATTGATGTCGATAGTTGGACACTCACTATGGAGTTTGATAAAGAGATCATAAGCTTTAATATTTTTGAAGCTATGCGTTACCCTAGTGATATCCATGCTGTATTTTCTATTGATGTTATTGATTCATTATCCCATAAAATGCTTGAATTGAGTAGAGAAGATTAACTTGATGTTGTGTTACAACAAAATATCGATACAAACATTTACGGTATTTTGGACCTGGACGTTAATGTATCTGATGAGATTTTAGAAACTTGTGGTGCTTTAACAGCACTGTAGAATGCCCATTCGGGTAACGTTTCTTATATATCTTTACTCGGTACTGATGAAATTCCTTTGCCTTATGTTGTGCAGGCACCTAAACTTGAACTAAAACCTCTTCCGGATCACTTAAAGTACGCTTACTTGGGTGATAAGGAAGAGTTACCAGTCATTATTGTAAAGAATCTCACAACAGTGCAGGAAGAACGACTAATTAGGGTTCTGAGAGAATACAAAACAACCATTGGTTGGACTATTGCTGATATCAAAGGTATTAGTCCATCAATGTGTATGCATCAGATCCTAATGGAAAATAATGCCAAGCCAATACGTGATGTTCGGTGTAGGCTTAATCCTCCTATGATGGAGGTTGTGAAGAAAGAAATCCTCAAACTGCTAAGTATGGGGGTGATTTACCCAATTTCTGACAACAAATGGGTTAGTCCAGTGCAAGTGGTGCCGAAGAAATCAGGTGTTATTGTTGTCAGAAATCAGGATGACGAACTTGTTCCTACACGAGTTCAAACAGGATGGAGAGTGTGCAATGACTACGGAAAGCTTAATTCCGCTACCCGCAAGGGTCACTTTCCTTTGCCTTTCATTGATCAGATGTTAGATAGGTTAGCTGGACACTCACATTACTTTGCTTTATTTGCGGTTATTCAGAGCTACAATCAGATTGTGATTGCACCGAGGACCAGGAGAAGACCACTTTCACGTGTCCTTTTGGTACATTTTCCTACAGACGTATGACGTTTGGTATTTGCAATGCGCCTGCCACTTTTCAGAGGTGTATGGTTAGTATATTTTTTGACTATGTGAAACGCATCATTGAGGTTGTAGATGGGAAAAAAACGATTTGCTGGTTTTTACGGAATTGAGGAGACGACCATGCGGAGGAGAATCCTTGAACCGAGCGAACTGTCAAACCTCACAGATGCACTGCAAGAAGGGAGTGCTTTGAATTCGAGAGATCAATCTGTAGTACTCCAGCCTAAACCAAGACAATGACCGTTCTAGAGTAAATTCGGTCACAAGAGAGGATGGGTCGATCTGTAGGAGGGAAGCTGAAGAATATGTGAGATCAATGGTGATAGAAGATTGTAGGTGTATTGTGTATTCTGAAAATAAGATAAATTCCAAATGATTGAATTTGCTCTGTTGAGAGTTGGATTGTTAATCTCGTGTTATTTGTTTGACGTGAGATTGTCCTTTTTTCAATCATGATTCAAAGATTTATTTATATTGCTGGAATTGAAAACACCACGATCTCATGAAGTGTGACAGTTTGATGGGATCAAAGAATGGGGAAGTGGAAATCGTGTTAAAACCAATTGCTCAACGTGCGGAGACTTGGTTGATTTTCCATCCACTACTTTGTTAACTCCTTCAACTGATTGCACAACTTGCTCACATTCTCATCGTGTGTATGAACACACATGCCGTAGACCGCCATACCAAAACCCTAGTTAATATCCCCCATGTAACACGATTGATGTCTCGTGTGATTGTGGAGTCCAAAGGAGACGTGTATTTAGTTAGTTAGTTGCTGACTTCATGACTTCATGGGACGATGAGTCCTTGTTCTGTTGAGTCGAACGTGATTTGGAAATGTTTTGAGACTCATGAATTGAACATGTCTGTTGAGACAGAGATATAATGCGTGAATAAGCTAACATGAGCAAATATTGCTCATTCGATGAATTGTTAATATTGATAGTTGAACCAGTATTCCTTGGTTTGAGCAAATATTGCTCATCTGAGCAAATGTTGCTCATTCGATGAATTGTTGGTAGCATGACCAAATAAGATACTGGTAATTGAACCGAGTATGATAAATAAAATGCTGATCATGGGATCAACGTAAAATTATTAGCGTTTGAATCTGGAATTATGAACCTTGGACTCAAAACCCTAATTTGAATAATTGATGATTAACTGATGGGTTTATTGAAAATTAACCACGGAGATTAGGAGGGACCGGCTACATGGGATTATGTATCAACCATGTAGCCCCCAGATGCTCACGTGAGCAAATATCAAGGTCTCTTGAAGACCAGGTGATTTGATGAAAGGATGATTAAATGCTGGTTTAACCATTTATTAAAATAATGCTCGTCTGAACCTTAGGTAATAAAACCTAATTAATTATGAAGATGTGAGGGACCAACCAAGGGGTCATGAAACCGTCCCTGGGTGTTCACGTGATCTAATGATGATCGTTCCATGAAGTTCCAAGTTTTTTGGAAGAGTTTTGGACCTAATACGTGCAATTGTGTAAATTAGGTCAAATCATGAGAATACGTGGACTGGATTCTTGCAAGCCAAAGAGCCAACCTTGGTCGGTCAAGGTAACATGCTCACGTCACCAAAGTGTCCGTATCTCAATTCTCGAGAATTTTGATATTTTCTCGGTGTGCGTTTGAGCAACATTTTGAGAAAATATGAAGAAATCAGGGTTTTTGCTGAAACCGTCAAAACCTTTCATGAGATGAAGGAAAATAATAGAAAATGAGGGAATCATGAAGTGTGGGACCGGCTATGGCCAAGGCATGGCCGCCGGCCAAGGAGCCTGGTCCCACGGTTTTTTCCCTAATTTTTTTATATTATATTCATGATTTTAGAGAAATATGATAAAACCAAAGAGTTTGTTGAAACCATGGAGTTTTGTTGAAATCAAAGAGTTTCCATGAGATGAAGGAAACAAAATATTAATAATAATAAAATAAGGGCGTGTGGTACCGGCTTGAGCATGGTTGGCCGGCTATGGCCCGGTCCCGTGAGTTTTCCCTTATTTTATGTATTATTTCATGATTAGAATGGATTTTCGTAATTTTGAAAGAATTTTCATAATTTTGAAAGAATTTTCATAATTTGAAGGAAATATCATGAAATCAAGGAAGTATAAAAATAATAATAATAAAATAAGGGGTTTGTGGGACCGGCTAGGGCATGACCGTCCAGCTTGGGCCCGGTCCCACAAGTTTCCTTAATTTTATGTATTTTTTGTGTATTTTCCCATAATTTGAAGGAAACATCATGAAATCAAGGAATTTCATGGGATTAAGGAAACATAAAAAATATAATAATAATAAAATAGGGCGTGTGGGGCCAGCTAGGGCATGACCGGCCAACCAAGGAGCCCAGTCCCACGGGTTTCCCTAATGTTATATTATTTTTCATGGGATCAAGGAAATATCATGAGATTAAGGAGTTTTCATGAGATTAGGGAAATAATAATAAAATAATGAGTAACCATGAGGTGTGGGGCCGGCCGGGATCAAGGCATGGCCGGTTGGCCAATAATCACGGCCCCACAATATTTTTCTTAATTTTTGATTATTTCCTTAGTGTGAACGAAACACCATGAAACTGAGGAGTTTCCTCAAAACGAAGGATATTTGTTCAAATGAAAGGATTTTCATGAGATCAAGAAAAATAATAAAATATGATAAAATATAGAATTTGGGCGTGGGACTGGTCACGACATGACTGGCTGGCCGGTGATCCAGTCCCATAGCGCCTTGACTATTATTTTATTATTTTCTTTCCTATTTGCATAGGTTCATCGTCTCGTCGTATTTTGAAATACTTGTTTGTTCATTCAGGCGTTTGTTAATGCATTATTTGTCGAATACATTTACACCATTTTGGTCGGGGCTTACTCGAAGGTAACTCAGATGCCCGTGTATTGAATATTTATTACTAACCCATGGAATTCTGCTGGGAAGAACCATAAATTGAAGTAACGAAATATTATGAAAATATTGAATATTTTCCAGGATTGATTAATGAATCTATTGATTTTCGAATAATTAATTAATGGCTCTATACTAGTACGATCATCTAGAGCATTAATTATTCAGAATATAGTGTTATGAGCTTGTTGAAGCGTCATATTTCTTTCATATAGTCGGGAAAACATTGTTACATCCTCAAGACGTTATTGCTCTATACTAGGCGGCAAGTTGTCTAGGAGCCGTCTAATCCTTCGATTCTATGTAAGTAGTTACTTGAAATTGCTCAGTATTCATGAGAGCCGTTGCCTCAGCTGAGAGACTACATATCCATATATACTCTGAGAGACAGTATTCTCAGTCAGAGATTCTTGTGGCATGAGCTTTCATGCTTTCGATAAGAGACATGAGCCTCAATATTCGCCTGATTGCTGGATCAGGAATCTTTATAATTATGGGTTTACGATTTTATCCTTTGTCGAAAATCCACCATCTACATTAAGTCCCCTGCTTAGTGAGGAAACTCGTGTTCCTCAGTCAGCATTGAATGGTTATTTTCCGGTCATAAACAATATAAGTAATTGAACTTAGTCGTAAGTTAAGATGTTACCGGATTTCGATAGTACGAACATACCATGACTTGAATGAATATCCCAGTGGCATTATAGAGTATCGTTTGGTGGACATAAGTTGGTGTTGAATCGATGATTCGGACGACGGGACCTTGGTCGTTTAGGATTCGCGGGCCGGGCCCAATAAGGAAATCCTTAGAAAATTAGGTTTTGGAAATAAAATTTGGTATAAAAGGAATTAATCCTTTATTATTATTATTTTTTTTCCACGACCAGTGGTTTGATCCCTTCATCATCTTCACATTAGGGAGGAGAAAGAAATTCGCCGGAGCTTCCAAAGACTGTCGTCCGTGCCGCCATGCCGTCCGACCAACTTCACCGCGGCCGACCAGTGCACGTGCGATTTTTTTTTTTTTTTTTTTTTTACAGAAGTTGCTGAGTTTATGTGAGTTTCATGAAGTAATCATGTTGAAAACCCAATATTTATGCATGTGAGTAGGAGTTTATTGAAAAACCCTTGTTTTTGAAAACGTATGTTCGTTTGATCGTTAGTTTTTGAAAACTAATAATAATCCCTGATATAGGAGAGATTTTTGTTTTATATATGAAGATTTAGGTCCAGTGATAATACTATGTTTATGAGCTTTCATGTGAGCCAAAGTTTTATCATGAAAAAGGTGAATTTTCACAAAACTGAAATAAATCCTCGTTTAAAGAATGACGATGATACGAAGAAAGAGTTTTTCTTCTCTATATATATGAACTTGTGTTTTAGTGATAAAATTTTGTTTATGAGCTTTCATGTAAATTAAAACTTTATCTCATAATGTGTGATCTTTCACAAAATTGGAATAAACCTTCGTTTCAAAGACGTATGACGATATGAAGGAAAAGATTTTTTTTTTTTTTTTTATAAAACCATGGTCTATTCATGGATTTTTTTAAAACCGCGGAGTGTCCACAAATTTATTTTCGTGAGCCTTGACCACGTCAAAATATACATTTTTTTTATTTACGTGATTGAATCACGTTTTTCTTATATATATATATATGTAAATATATATTATTTTCTTTAAAGTCAGAACTTGAGTTTTGTGTAATATTACTTAGAAGTAAACAATTATTTATGATGAAATAATGCTTTAGCTTTCATAATTCCGTAGTGAATGTTCACACAGTAGAAATATTCATGATTTTATGAAAAAATCTGAGTTTCGTTCGTTTTTGTAGGTTTCAAAGAGACGAACGATTTTGGAGTGTTAACTCTAGCATTACTATCACTATTGTTAGTGGAAGCGTAAAAGATAAGAGTTAAGAGTTACCATTTTTGCCAATAGATCTGTTTGCATGTTGGTAATCTTTTGTGCCTCTGATTCCAGAAAATGTCCGACAGAGATTACGATTATTGGTATTCCTCTTCTTCTTCTAGCTCTTCTGATGAGGATTCCAAGGCTCCTATAACGAAATCGAAAGCTAGGGCTACTCAGAATGAGGGAGTGAAGCCTAGCGTACCCTTGAATGAACGAAGGGTCACTTTTGCTGAACTCAGGAAAAGAAAAGCTGAGGATTGATGAGTGCCAAATATTGCATATTTCTACATCTATTTATTGGCATTTAACTCATCTTTTGTGCTCAGAAATCAGATATTATCCCAAATTCTGTATTTTCTTTGTTTTCAAGAATAAATATTTGTACTAATTAATTTTGTGTTTTTAGGTAGAAAATAAAGCTCGGAGAAATTGAGGAGCCAAAGAGCGAAAAATTGGAGACAAGCGTCTATGGAGCAGAAGCCAAAGCTCGCAGCGCGCATCAGTTGCAACCCAACAAGGAGCAACTCATCTACAAGACATGGGCTTGAGCTATCCAAGACCCGACCCACGACCCAGATCCGAGCCTGATTCTCCCTGAGCCGTTCAGATCTCGCGCGCCGCATCCGACGTTCGCTGCACCCCTCACATCGTCTCTCGCTGTACCCGCTCCACAAAGAAAACCACCAACACCTATACCCCTCGACCAAAACCCATTTTCCCTTCTCCATTTCTCTTTCTTCTTCCCCCGACAGAAACCAGAGCTCCGCCTCCTTCACCCGACCAAACCTGCAAAGCCACCTTCCTCAGCCACCTTCCACAGCCACCAACAACAACAGCTACACCAGCAGAAGCTACCAGCCATCACCGCCACCTCTAGTATCTCTCTATCTCCACCACAGCTTCTCCCAACCCTAGAAGCTGAGCTCGAGATAGATAGAGCTAGGGTTTCATCCAACAACGTATTGGGGGCTTGCGAGGCGGGTAGCGAGAGGGGACAAGCGATTCTGACCATTGGGTTTGTCGAGTAAGCGTTCAATTTTATTTCTAGGGTTAGAAAGAATTGTGGTATAAATTGAGAAATGGAGTGTGTGTTAGAACTCATGCCTGGGCTAGCCAGAGCACCAGCTTAGTGTTAATTTGTGCTTTACTTACTTTGTTGATGTTCTAATTAAGTAACTGGGGTTGGGATGAAACCCTTGATTGCATGCTAAGTTATTCACTTTCTTTTTATTGTTCTTGTTATGCTTCATTAGACAGATTGAATTAGCTATTTGAGCACATGAACTTTGTGATAGAGTGTCTTGTAAGAAGACACCCTATACTAGGGGGAGTGTGTGAGATTAGTCAAGACATTATCATGGTATTCTTCCCGGAATGAATCAAGAATATAATTTGATTAGGAATTGCCTTAGCATAGGATCGGGTGGTGGATTCTCTGCCTAGTGCTCTTCCCAATTGTTTACAATCTATTTAGTTGCCTTAGTTTAGAGTCACCACTCAACTTCAGTCGTATCGACAATCACCCAAACATTTGTGTTACACCTCTAGAAATCAGTCTAGTAAGCCATTAGATCATCTTAAGCACCACAAGTCTCTGTGGGATCGACCGTATTTGCCTGAGTTCTACATTGTAGACACCGTGCACTTGCGGTTTAACAAGTAGGCTATAACGTAAACCCCATTCCCAAGCCTACCAAGTTTTTGGCGCCGCTGCGGGGACTTGGCGTGTCTTTGTGTCGACTATTGGCTTGTCTTCACCGTTTTTCAACTCACCCTGTACATATTTGCTTTGAGTTATTACTTTTACTCCTTTCTTAGTGTAGTGTAGTTTGTTAGTTTTCTTTTTCATTACATCCTTTATTGTACTCTTGTTTGTTGCATTGGTAAATCTTTTAATCTCCCCGTTGTTCTTGTTTAAGTTATATGTAACTCTACACCCACATCTCTCGCATTTTTAGTGTCACTTAGTGTAATTATCTTGCCCTCGCATCGTAACTTAGCTGCAATTTCAATCTTTCGAGTTCATCACATAGCTGCATCTTGTTTCTATTAAGTCACCTGCATCATTGTCTTATAATTTGGTTGTTGTATTTGGGTTAGCTTAGTTGTTCAATCATCTTGTCATCATCTTAATAGTTAGTTTGCATCTCATGCTATAGTTCATTCACTTTCTATAATTTTGTAGCATCAACTGTAGCTTTTTGTCATTTGTACTCATCCATTGAAAGTAAAAGAAGTCAGTAAGCTCATAGTGCATTGCACTTCCTACTTCAATCAGCATCTGGTCTGAACTGAGCTCAAGCCTGCCTTTCTTAGCCCATCACATATGTGCCATTTCAGCTGCATTGTAACCTTAATTGCTACACCCTCATCTTTGCTAGCTGACTCTGTGTAGTGGTTCTGTTCATGTAAGCTGCACATCCCAGAGAACTAAAAATCTCTCTTGAGTACACAGGTACCTACTATGCTGATGTGCTGCTAAGCAAGCCAAAGGAAGGGAAGACAAGGAGCAGATCAACATAGCCATGCGGCTGCAACCGCTACCTCGTCACGATTCTTTGAGCTGCGAATGGAGGTTAGCCAAACTTGCTACTAAACCGTGCATTTTTGAAATCTGCCTGAGCATCACAATATAACCACCTAGTGCTTTATGACTAGCTCTTGATTCTCATAACCATGATGCTGTGATGTGCCATGAATGCTCACTAAACTTCCCCTGTTTGAATTTGTCACCTGTTCTTTGAGTTTCACCTCTCTGCTATTCTGCTAAGCTGTGCATTACTAACAATTTGCTGAGCATCTCTGCCTGTATACACATGAGCCACAACTAGCATAATGTCTTGCTTTTTGTCACATGTGATTTTGAGGTTAGCCTGGAAGGAGCCGTGAATGTAACCACGATATCTGTTTGTGATTTTGAATTTTGTATCACCCCTGTGATATCAGTGAACCTTATATAACCACGAGCATAACTTTGTGAAGTAGTGACCTCGAGCCCTGTGAGATGTGAGGTTGAACTTCGATAGCCAGGCTAGCCGAAGCCCTGTACCCCTAGGCATGCTAGACCTTGTGTGAGACCTTGTAAGTTTGCTACCTGTTGAATGCTAAGCATGCTAGACCTTGCTTGAGACCTTGTGTGAGCCATCTGCACCCTTGTGTGAGCTGTTGAGCCAATTATTTGCCAAACTCCTTGCATGCTCATTCCCCTGTGCAAATTGGTGTAATTACTCATTGTGCAAACCCTGCTGAACTCCTGTCTCCTCTGTGCTCTGTGCATCTGCCCTGAGCTTAACTCCGGCCCCCTGCAGATGTGAGTTGGAGCTACAACTGGGATAACAAATTTGATGCAAACCCTGTTGAGGCAAGTGTTGACGAACCCCTTGCATATCCTGATCACTTGCTAAGCCATCTGACCTGCAATTTCTGTGCATACATCCCTGAGCATGCTGTAGAGTTCTAGCATTGCCTTTTTGTTGTGCCTTTGCTACATCCGATCTTTAATCTCTATAATGCATTGAATGTTATGCTTTGAAGTGTTAGCATCAATTCCTGCAATTTGTTTGTGAATGAGCTTTTGCAAGCTGTGTTATTTGCATACCTATGTGAATCAGTCTCTGCAATTTGTGTGGATTGGAGTGAGTGTTGAGTAGCAGAATTAGTGATAGCAACTAGCTTGGTTTTCAAATACACAACCTAGCACATGCTTCACCCTGAGTGAGCACATCCCTTCAACCTGTGCACTCCACACTGTTTTCACTCTCCTTGTTCACCTCCTGTGTTGTGACTTGCACAAACATGCTAAGCTGTGTTGTGTAGTCACCAGCTGTGCTGTGCATAAGTTTCTTGTGCTGTGTCTCCCTGTGTGCTAGAAATTGAGTGTCATTATTGTGAGTTTGTTGTTCCCTGTGTTAACATCATAGGTGAAGAATTATAAATAGTTTGTGTTGATCCGGGTTTGTGTACAACCTGCCCTACACATCTTGTCTTTGTCTTTGAGAGTTGCACTTACACTGTGTAACCTTGCCAACCTAAACTGAGATGCACACATAACCTGTGCTGTGTAATCTTGCCAATTTGTGCATACAACCTGCACAAAAACAACCAGTGCACAAACTGAAACCCAGTTCCACTGGGCTGCGCACAACTGAAGCCTACAACTGGGCTGTGCATTTGCACTCTAAACAAAGCCCAACCACTGGGCTCTGCATCCTGCCAAGCCCAACCTCCACACAACTAGGCTCTTCCCCAACCAGCCTCTGGGCTTTGCACATGACCTGGGCTTTGCATCCAAACTGAGCTGTGCATTTGCACACGACCTGGGCTGCAAACAAACTAAAGCCCTCATAAACCAAAGCCCAATTAAACCAAAAACTGAAGCCCACTTAAACCAAAACTGAGCCCACAACAGCTGGGCTTTTGCATAACAACTAGGCTGTGCATCTTTCCATAACCTTTGGGATGTGCATTTACATAACTTGGGCTGCACATTTGCAGCAACACATTGCATCACTTGGGCTTAGCTTCCCTGTTTTGAAACATCATTGGTTATACATGCTTGATGTGTGCTAAGTTATGCTTCTTTTTGAGTTCAAATTGAGTTGCTAGATCATGTCAGGATTTTGGTCTGCAACTGGGGATGGAAACAAATCCATCAGAGAGCTTGCTTACGGGCATGCCTCACAGTATGAACTCCCCACAGTCCATGATGATTTTAGGGAATATTATGAGCCTTCTCAGGGCCCTGACCTTGACTTCACATACCCTAGTCATTCTTCACACATGTATTATCAACCACAGTGGGGAGATGAGCAATTCTATACTCCCCCAACTCCTTGTATGCAATCACTAATGGAAGAGCTCATAGAGCAAAACAATGATATACTTGGATGGAAAATGCATGATCATCCCTTCTCTAGTGAACCATGTGCACAACCATGTAATGATCCTTCATATGAAACATGCATACCCACTAGTGAAGACTCCCCTTCACTTGAAAATCTCACTTCGATTCTTCAAATGAACCTGATTGAGGTACAAAATAAAGATTGGAAAGAAGTTTATGATAGGATGTTTGTTATTCCCGATAATTTTGAAAATAGTGTTTCTATTCCTACTCATGCAATCGACCTTTGAACATGAACCTAATCTAGAGGTAAATGAGTACACTAGAAATGCTACAATTTTGAATAGGGAAATGCATTTTTGTTATGAGGATGATGATGATGATGAATATGACGAACATGTGTACTTAGAAAATATGGTGGAATCTTTGGGTTCAGAGACGTTAGGCGTCTCTTCTGTGAACCCTATGAATGATACTTCTTCTAATATTCATACTTGTCTTTCTTGAATTGGAGTCTCATGCAATTGTTATTTGAAAATGAGCATGCTACACAACTTGTTTGTGACTTAAGAAAGGATGAATCTTCTGTTGACACTAATGTTCTTTTGGATCATGATATTATTTTTGTGTCGATTCCACCGCCCATGTCACAATATGTTGCCTCCTCTGATGATTATGACATGGAGATTGATGAATTGTTCTATGCAAGTGAGCATGATTTACCTTCTTCTGACCTTAGGAAAGTGTGTGATGGTGCAAATGATCTTATACATGAAAACAACTTAGATGTACCTAATCTCTCTCCTAAGGCACAGATTGAAACTCCTCCACCAAACCTAGGTGTAGTTTGTAACAAAATTGCAAAACCAACTTTTCTGAAAATGCCTAATTTAGGCCTAGAGCTTAGTGCTTCCCAAGTCCTTTTGGACTATTTAGCATCAAAGTATAACACTTTTAAGGAGCCAAAGTTGGAATGTGTATATCTGCCTGTTCTTAGCAAAACTCATTTTGAGTTAGACCTTTTGCATGATGTACCTTTAAAATTGCAAGATTTTGTGCTCAAGAACACATCTGTTGACAAGTTTAGGTTTGGGGGAAAATCATTCACATATGCAATCTTGCTTGCACTCTCATGTTATATTTGTGTAAGGCTGTTGATGTTTCTACATATCATCTTTTGGGTTGATCCTCAACTCTTTAGATTGTTGGTGTATGGTGAATTTTCATTGTATATAATCCAGTAGGACTTGTTAAATTTTTCTTTCTTGAATCGGTTGAGTCTTCTTGCGCATATATTATGCTAATCCGATATGATCTCCGCTGAGAATGTTGGATTCTAGCCTTGACAAATGAAGCTCTAACCTTGCTCCCACCAGACATCCTAATCTCTTCCCTTTTCTCTTATCAGCATAGTTCTTATGGTATGTGACTGTTTATTATCTGTTGACACATTGAGGACAATGTTTGATTTAGGTTTGGGGGTACATTTGCATATAGAGTTTTTAGTCTTTTATTTCAAAAAAAAAAAAAAAAAAAAAAAACTCAAAAATTTGCATAAAAACCTCCAACTTTTAGAGATTTTAGAGTCACTAGCATGCTTCTAGCTATGTTTACATAGAGAGTCTGACCGAAATAACAGAAATTGGAAGTACTGGAGAACACAATCGGGTTTCTTAGTTGATTAGAGCGTTAAAGTTGGATTTAACCATCTGGAGGGCGAATTAGTCTTTGTTTAGATATTCGGTAGTAGAATTTTGATTACCCATAGTGGAGACTACCCATTTTACATCAAGCGAGTGCACCGACCTTCACTCTTTGTGACTTTCTAGAAAAGTGTTAGAGTGTGTGTCACCGTGCGTCAATTCCGGGTAGGAATGGTGAGCTACCCAACTCAGCACCACTTTCAAGACTACTTTTGATCTCTTGAGTGCTAATTCCGTCAATCATGAGGGTGACGTTTAAAGATGAAAAATTCTTCTAAATACCGATTTGCAGGTTAGCATCACTCTCTCCTCTCAACAACATCAATGATTCATAGAAACACATCATCGTCAGCAAGCGGAGCATCATCAGAATATTTGAAGAAAAGTTGAATAATCCAAGGTTTACGTGCAACAAAGAAAAGAGAAGAAAATAGGATGAGAATTAATGAAGTTTGTGAAATCAAGACAATACAAGTTGTGAAAAAATTGAGTTTTATTGTTTTATTGTTATTTTCATTTCATGTATTAAGTAAAAAAAAAAAAAAAAAAAAATGTTTGTCAAGTTTATGTGAAGTTCAGAAGTTCATCATCAACATTTGAAGACCGAAGACCGAAGATTGAAGACGTTTCTATGAATCTTTGAGAGAGTGATATTAATTGCCGATCGGGTGAGAATGTAAGTGAGTACTCCCATCCTTGCTAATGGTTGATTTCCTTTCTTAGAGATCATCAGAAAAGATTCTTTTTGTCCACACTTCTGTGGAGTCTCCAGAAAATATTTCGGAAGGATATCCTTCTCACCTACAACGTGTGCAGGATTTCTCTCTTTATTCCTGCCTGCACACATGAGAGACTAAAAAAGCGATCTTTTTGAGTGCAATTATCATAATACCCTAATGGTAAGCTGAAGTCGAGGCTTATGATCACAATCGAATCCGAATTCTTTCATATGGTATGGTTACTTCTCGCTCGGCACTTAAGGATGAGAATGCGTTCTTTGGTAGTTCTAACTTCTTGTTACTAGCATGCGAAACTCTATGTCCTCATAGCTCCTTGGATGCTTGAGACTCTTTTACACTACGAAGTTGGAGAAGGTTTTGTGGGTACACCTCTGGTAAACCCTCACGAGACTACAACTCGTCCACTAGGGACACCTAGGGGTTTAAAGGCTTAGTGCATATGCTAAATGCATTCGAGAGACCCGCGACAGGTGGTATAGTTAGGATTTCCTAATTTGTTTCACTTGAGGACAAGTAAAATTCGGGTTTGGGGGTATTTGATGAGTGCCAAATATTGCATATTTCTACATCTATTTATTGGCATTTAACTCATCTTTTGTGCTCAGAAATCAGATATTATCCCAAATTCTGTATTTTCTTTGTTTTCAAGAATAAATATTTGTACTAATTAATTTTGTGTTTTTAGGTAGAAAATAAAGCTCGGAGAAATTGAGGAGCCAAAGAGCAGAAAATTGGAGACAAGCGTCTATGGAGCAGAAAGCCAAAGCCGCGCGCATCGGTTACAACCCAACAAGGAGCAACTCATCTACAAGACATGGGCTTGAGCTATCAAGACCCGGGCCCACGACCCAGATCCGAGCCTCGATTCTCTCCCCGAGCCGTTCGGATCTCGATGCGTGTCGTAGGTGCAATCAAATTAATTCAATATTTCCACTCAATTAAAAATAATATAATGGAAGTCAAGTTCGTTCCCACGAGGAGCAAGTGATCTTAGTTGTAAAAGTTTTCACGAAAGGGGGTGTAAAAAGCAAAATAAAAATAAAGAAAGCAATTAAAATCGAAAGTTGAAAGATGAAAGCAATAAGAGAGAGAAGATCAAGGAATCCTTCTTCGTTCGAAACAATGATTAAAGTTATGTTCTTTTCTACTTGTTATTAGTCACAAATTATCACCAACCGTAGGTAAAGCGACTAATCGGTGCTAAACCCTAAATCCCTTGTA
Source organism: Papaver armeniacum (assembly GCA_023531295.1). Lineage (NCBI taxonomy): Eukaryota > Viridiplantae > Streptophyta > Magnoliopsida > Ranunculales > Papaveraceae > Papaver > Papaver armeniacum. Next base: position 62,497 of record JAJJWW010014949.1, on the reverse strand, counting down.
TCACCGGACACGGAAGTTCTCGACTCACTGGGATTCTAATCACCAAGCCACCTAGAATTATCTCAACCTAGATGTAACTTGGCTCATGCATTAGGTTTTATGAATTTCTTAGGTTGATATTAGTAGTTAGACTCTTAGCTCAAGGTCTACTTGCTAACGTTGTTTCTACACACAATTGCTCCACGGAATCCCTCATAGTCTCGTGTTTGCTACTTATGTAAAGAGTCAAAAACGATTACTTATCCCCTAACTTTCACTAGCTTTAGATCGAATTAACAAATCAATTTAGTTGGCCACCCAAACAATCTATCAATCAATCATGAATGTCTTTAAGATCACTCCTATTAGTAAAAACAAGCGATAATTATGTGAAAAACTTCAAGATAGAATTTGAAAACAAAAACTCAAATCATGTTAAGAACTAGGAATTCATCCTCAATCAATAAGAAATTTAGCTACTCATGTTTTTGAAATTCACACAAATAATAATAATTAAAGAAGAAGTTTCAAATTCACACAAGTAATTAAAAAGAAAAATCTTAGAAAAGCAAGCAAAAACACAAGTGATGTGTGTGTAGAGAGGTGTGTAGAAGTTGTAGAAAACTTCTCTATTTATAGGCTTCAATATTCTCCAAATCTTCTAAGGAATAGAACCCTTTTCCTTTTGCAATTCAATTTCCAATTCCAAGCTTTTCTCAACTCTTCCACCTTCTCTTTCCAAATTTAAGTCCAATTCTCCATCCAATTCCTAGCCCAGTCTTCATACCCCATGAGAGAGGTCCATAGAAAATTACGGAATTTTGCTCGTCGGAAAAAGCTTGGGATTATGGCGGAATTTGGCGGAAAACGTCATCCCGCCGTCGCTTTGAAAATTACAATCGTCGAGAGAATATTCGACGGAATATTCCGTCTAGGTCCTCCCGTTAGGACTAACGGTCAAACTAGTCAACCGTCGGTCAACGATTAGTCAAGGTCAAGAAGAAGGAGTGAGTCGGACTCGAGTTAGCTTCGACTCATTAAGCTTGGCTTACTCGGATGAGTCGATTCTTGAATCAAGTGCTAACTCGAGCGACTTAATCTATTTGACTCACAGGAATCGGTCATCGGGCTCGGTTGGGATCGGTCAGAGTCAACTCGCGGAAGGACGATTTGGCTGAGTTTACTTGTTTATCGGGTTTCCGGCCAATTTCGGGCCTCTCTTACGCCTGTAACAAACCTAACACATACATCTAATTCTTGACTCATTCATCAATTGCAAAGCTTCAAATCGTTACCGGCTCATACCCAATTCTTTGTCTCGAGAAAATCGAGCTTCCACCCTCTAACAACGGCTCCAAAACTCATCGTGAACCCCTTTACGAGCTTCATTCTTCTCGATTCATAAAACTCTATCTCCACGAGCTTCACATCGGAGACTACCACCAACCCATCGTAGACCCATTTCATCCGATCTTTCTTACATTGCTTGATCTATTCTCATCTTATCGGCAGCACCAACTCGGTCCCAAACGATTCAATCCCACAGACGCGGCACCAGTTGGTCATATCAACATCACCACCGAGAACCCATCTTCATTTCTTCCTCCTGAGTAATTCTTGTTAAAACCCAATGACTTCACTACGATTTCTCAATCTCTTGGTTCGATTCGAAAAGAGAAAAACCAAGCGCCAAAACCCCTCTCTGTTGCATCTGTCTTCTTTAATCATCGAGTTCATCTTATATCATCGATTCCTTCTCTGTTCTTGAAATAGCGACGTCACCAACACTCCATTCTTTCCTTTGAATCGACAGCGGCGAGTTATCTTGATTCACCATCCCCATCTCGGGATTCAAACACAAACCCCGAGATCCATCACTCGATTCGATTCTGACCCATACTTTCGGTTCACTCGGCGCGGCGTCTCAATCTCGGCTCTTCGTCGTCAGCAGCAGCCATGGCTGCTTTCTCTTTACTTCAGACAAAGGTAGTGAAAATGATTGAGAAAGAAAGACACCCTTTCTCGATTTTAGGTTTAGGTTTAAATGGGGCGGATTCGGGTACGGGTAGATGGATGGGCTTAGGTTAGGGTGGATCAGACATGCGGGCTTTGGTATGGGTTAGAGTTCAGGGTATGGGTGGATTCAAACACCCACTAAGTACACCCCAAGTGCTATTCTCACTCACTTCTTTTGGATAAGGGACACCTCTTTGACCTCCCCTTAACTATTATTGTCCTTTCTTCAGTAATTTGAGTCACCCCTTAACCTTAGCTGGGCTCCATATAATATTCCCTCCTTGATGAAATGACAATTTTACCCTTTTGGCTCAAATAGGGTGATTTCTTCTTCTTTTCCTCCGTGCGACTCCAAAGTAGCTATAAAACTCAAAACAAGCGTAAAATACATAATTTACAAGAAAAATAGCAAAAGAAAGCATAAACTACTAGATAGTAAATTAGGTGTATTCTACACCTATCAAATTCCCCCACACTTAGACTTTGCTAGTCCTCGAGCAAATCAAACTAAAAACTCACAACTTCAAAGCGTTCAAGCGTCACAAGCATCCAAAGAGTTATGAGGACATAGAATTTACGCATGCTAGTAATAAGAAGTTAGAAATATCAAAGAACATATTCTCATTCTTAAATGTTGAGTGAGAAATAACCACACCATAATGAGAGAACGCGTGTTTGAGAAACGATCAATAAGCATTTCGCCTCGACTTACGCCTCACCAAATAGGATTTTATGATAATTGCACTCAAAAAGACGGCTTTTTATGGTTCTCACATGTGTGCGGGTAGGAATGAAGAGAGAATTCTGCAACACGTTGAATGGTGGGAAGGACAACTTAGAAATATTTTTAAAAACCCACATCTTTTAATATTTTGAAAAACCATTTTTCTGACGATCTCTACGAAAGGAAATCAACCATTTATATTGAGGATGAGATTACTTACTTACCTTCACATCCGATCGCCAATTATGATAACACCACTCTCCACGACATCCAATAGAAACGTCTTCCTCTCCTTATCTTGATCTTCATGGTCCTCGTCTTGGTTTCAACTATTGATGATAAACCCTTGAATTTCATAAATCCTTGACAATTTATAACTCTTTTACCTTAAAACCTTGTCGCTTGAAACTTCCTTATATATTTTCCTTCCCCACGGCTTATTAACAATAATAAGAACAAATATTTCTCTTGTTTTTTTTTTTTTTTTTTTTTTTTTTTTTTTTTTTTTTTCAACAAGAGAAATTAAATACAAAATAAACCATGGCCGTGGAAGAAGTATTTTACCACTTGATTCTTCATAACTTGAAATCATAAACTTCAAAAATTCTCACCTTTTAATTTTCTTCGCTTTCATGAATAAGTTTTCATACTTGGATATAAAATTACCTCATTGTAGTGTAAGTCTTCAACATATATGTAAAAATCCGCTCTTTGTATGTTGCTTTACTTGAATTTGAAATTTGCTCTTTTTCTCATTCCGTTGCTTGTAAACCTTAAACTTTTTCCAACTTTCCTTGTAGATTTTGATGTCGCTCCTTGTTGATGATGAGAGTGTTTCTATGGATCCGTTGTTGTCGCGAGAGAAATGGTGCTAGCGCAAATCGAACTACAAGAAGGAAGCTTTCATCCATGGACGTCACCCTCATGATTGACAAAATTAGCACTCAAGAGATCAAAGAGTAGTGCTTTTTATTGGTGGGAGGTTGGGTAGCTCACCATTCTACCGGAATTAACGTACGGTGACACACACTCAAAAGAAGCTCTTTAGTAGATGGAAGATTTAAGTCGGTGCCTCTCATGATATGAATACGGGTAGTCTCCACTAATGATTGATCAGCAACTCTAATAACGCACTTCTCCACACCAAATTCGCATCACCGGCATGATTAAATCCATTATTTAACACTCAAACAAACAAGAAATCAATGTAGTTCTCTAACATTTCCAAGTTCAATTATGTCGGTCAAAATTCTATGTAAACATACCTAGAAGTATGCTAGTGACTCTAAAATCTTTAAAAGTTGGAATTTTTATGTAAAACTTTTTTTTTTTTTTTTTTTTTCAAATTTTTTCATTTTTTTGTAATTTTTGTTTTAAAAACATGCTTAACCACTCCCCCACACTTAAACCTTACATTGTCCTCAATGTAATTGAATCCTCTAGTAAAGTCAAGGTGGGAAATTTTAACATGATAAGAAACAAGAAAAAGAAATAACAAAAAGTAAAAGGATAAGAAATACAAAACCGATGGGTTGCCTCCCATTAAGCGCTTGTTTTAAAGTCGACGGCCCGACTTAGCTCTTGCATGATTCATTAACCAATCAAACCAATAAGAGGGGTAAAGGAGAAGAATCACAGCCAAAGGGTTAGACAAACCTTTCAAAATTTCTTGTATTATAGAATCCTCGTCATCCTTAACAAATTCAAGTGAATCACTTACCTCTTGTATATCGTGGTCCTCTATTAAACCTTGCAACCATTCTTCGTCTTTTCTACCTTAACCATAGTCTCGGCATCATCATAATCATTCGCAAGTTCAATTGGGTCTTCCACAAAATCAATGAATGTGGTTTCATCCTCTATAATCATCTCTTCAACATTCTCATCATCGGAATCGGCCATTCTACCAAAGTGATTCTCACTCCAGATAGATTGTAAAATCTTCTTGTGCGGGTGTTACACCGTTTACAACAATAGGTAAGTCACACCCAATCTCTTCCTTGAATAGGTGAAGGATCGTATTATGATCCTGAGTTGGAATAACTTCCTCATTGCTCGAACATTCATTCACTTCCGCGGACTCCCATCTTTCCTTAAGAAAGTTTTGCCAAGCAATAAATGCATCTTCCTCAAGTCAGTCTCTTGAATAGGTGATTGATCATTATTAAGATCAAGGCTCGAGTAATCTACACTAGCTCATCAAAAGTCTCCAAAGGCTGGTTAATTAGTTCGTATATTTTCTCCGACCTTGAATTTCTGATGTGAGTCTTCATCAAAAAAATTTTTGTTGAAGATCCCAATCATGGCTAACATCTTATCTCGCAAAACTAGAGAATTTCGATCATAAACAAAACTATCCTCCCATCCTTGTGATTGTCCACTTACATACCCGTCATAAGGTTGTTTGATATGTATGAGAATATCCATAAGGTTCGTAGGAAATTTATCATAGCCAAAATATTATTTTGATTGTATCCTAAGGATGGTTGGAAGTTGTCATAATGTTGAGGTTGAAAACCGTACGATTGTCAGTAATATGCTTGCTCTGTCCACCATACATGGAAAACCGATACCCCGAAATAAGATTCTCACAAACTAAAGTTAGATACGGTAAAGAATCCAACAAAGCAAAATAAAGAAAAGAAAAATAAAAACAACTAAAATCATCCGTTGCTCCCTAAGCACGGGGCGCCAAAATTTGATGCGTGTCGTAGGTGCAATCAAATTAATTCAATATTTCCACTCAATTAAAAATAATATAATGGAAGTCAAGTTCGTTCCCACGAGGAGCAAGAGATCTTAGTTGTAAAAGTTGTCACGAAAGGGGGTGTAAAAGCAAAATAAAAATAAACAAAGCAATTAAAAGACGAAAGTTGAAAGATGAAAGCAATATGAGAGAAGATCAAGGAATCCTTCTTCGTTACGAAACAATGATTAAAGTTATGTTCTTTTCTACTTGTTATTAGTCACAAATTATCACCAACCGTAGGATAGCAGGTCCGCTTAGCTAGCCCCAAAATCCCTAATTTCACCGAGTAACAGTCCGCTTAGTTATCGATTCTATTCAAAAGAACCACCTTGAGGTCCGCTTACAAGATGTAATTCCCGAATGCATTAAGATTTATGAATTTAGGTTTAGTACTAGTAGTTAAACTCGGTTTCCGCTTGGTTCACTTTCTAGCGTTGTTTCTACACACAATTGCTCCACGGAATCCCTCCGCAAGGTCTCGTGTTTTCTACTTGTGTAAAGTGTCAAGAACGATTACGTATTCCTAACTTATACTAGATATAGATCAATTAACAAATTAATTTAGCGTGCACTCCAAACAATCTATCAATCAATCATGAATGTCTTTAAGATCACTCCTATTAGTAAAAACAATCGATAATCATGTGAAAAATCTTCAAGATAGAATTTGAAAACAAAAACTCAAATCATGTTAAGAACTAGAATTCATCCTCAATCAATAAAAAATTAGCTACTCATGTTTTTGAAATTCACACAAATAATAATAATTAAAAGAAGAATTTTCAAATTCACACAAGTAATTAAAAAGAAAAATCTTAGAAAAGCAAGCAAAAACACAAGTGATGTGTGTGTGAGAGGTGTAGAAGTTGTAGAAAACTTCTCTATTTATAGGCTTCAAAATTCTCCAAATCTTCCAAGGATTAATCCTTTTCCTTTTGCAATTCAATCTCAAAATCCAAGATTTTCTCAACTCTTCCACCTTCTCTTTCCAAATTTGAGTCCAATTCTCCATCCAATTCCTAGCCCAAGTCTTCACACCCATGAGAGGTCCATAGAAAATTTTGGAATTTTGCTCAGCGGAAAACTGGGATTGTGGCCGGAATTTGGTCGGAAAACGTCGCCGCCGGCCACCTGAAAATTTTGTCGTCGAGAGAATATTCGACGGAATATTCCGTCCGGTCCTCCGTTAGGACTAACGGTCAAACTAGTCAACCGTCAGTCAACAGTTAGTCAAAGGTCAAGGAGAAGGAGTGAGTCAGAAGCGAGTTAGCTTCTGACTCAGTAAGCTGGCTTACTCGGATGAGTCGATTCTTGAATCGGCCGCTAACTCGGCCGATCAATCTTATTTCAGCCACCGGACCGGTCCCGAACTCGGTTGGGACCTGGTCATCGGGATCGTCCGGATCGGTCTGAGGTCGGCTCACGGAGGGGAAAATGGCCGAGTTTCGGCTAATTACAGGACATTTACTGCCACATTCAGCCTCACTTTTCAATCTTCTCCCGTTAAGAAATCCTAACATACATCTAATTATGCACATTCACTCCAATGTTCCCTGTATAGCAGCTAGTTCCAATTTCTTCAAGTTGTTTCTTTCTCGAGTCTTCATTCAACCGATTTTCTGAACTAGCAAACCTTGGTTACCCAAAGATCCAATCAATCTCTCGCTCAATTGTCTCCATCAAAAACCCATTCAATCTCTGATTACTTGAACCCATTTCAGAGGGCAACCCAAATTTCTCAATCAACAACAAGATCACCTTGTTCTATCACTTGCAGAGACCAACCCCCTCAAACTTGTTCTATCACCAGAAATCTAAACCGATCTCTCGGTGCAACTCCAATTCACTTCCTCTGTCGAATTCTTCCTCTTGAATCCATCGATTTAGCACGAGACCCATATAATGTGAAAGATCGTTGTTCTTGAACTCACATCAAATCTTCATGGTAACACATCTCGTCATCATCTCTTTTTTGTTCTTTGAACCCATCCTCTCAGTGTCTTCAAATCGGAACCATAACCATCTCACAAAGACCACTGTGAGACTATTCTCGATTGCATCTCCTGAGCTTCACAACAGCGGCTCGTTTCGAACCCAGCTGCTTTCTGAGGTCTCTAATCGAACCCCTTTTCTTTCATAGCAGCATCTTACAAATCGAACATCAACCTCTCAATCGATCTTCTTCTCTCAATTTCTTACCTCTTTTCTCGATCTGTTTTAGGTGAAGACAATGATTGAAAATAATGAATTCTCGAGTTTAGGGTTGTAATGAAAGCTGGGTTTGGATCCGGATTAGGGTATGGGTCCGGGTACGGTTAGGATATGGGTAGATGGGCTTAGGGTATGGGTGGATTCAAACACCCACTAAGTACACCCCAAGTGCTATTCTCACTCACTTCTTTTGGATAAGGGACACCTCTTTGACCTCCCTTAACTATTATTGTCCTTCCTTGATGAACTCACCCCTTAACCTTGGTGGGCTCCATATAGTCTTCGCCCTTTGATGAAATGACAAGGTTGCCCTTTTTGCTCAACTTTGGTGATTTCTTCTTCTTTTCCTCCGTGCGACTCCAAAGTAGCTATAAAACTCAAAACAAGCGTAAAATACATAATTTACAAGAAAAATAGCAAAGAAAGCATAAACTACTAAATAGTAAATTAGGTGTATTCTACACCTATCAAGCTTGCATTCGCAGCATTTGGATTTGTATTCGCAACTGGGTATGATTCCATCTCATTTTGTATTTCCTCTAGAGCAATATATTCCTCCTGAAGTTCTCGCAACTCAGTCATTGTAATTGTATTCTTGACTCTAAAAATTTGAATATATAACAAATTGGTTGCGAACATAGAGTTTATAAATGATAGAATAAGATATCTTTCATCCACTCGTCCAGCCATTTCGCTACACATTGTCTTCCACCTCACGGTTAAGTGCCTCAAACTTTCGCCAACTCTTTGTTTCACCCAAATACATCTTCAATTCCCCGGTCGCGAGGAGTTATTACTTATATATGCCCCTAAGAATATAGCTTGTAGATGATTGAATGACGTGATTGTGTTTCTTGGTAAACCCTCAAACCATTTCAGCGCTTCTCCTGTTAAACTTGATGCAAAATATTTGCATAATATGGCATCATGATTTTCCCATTGCAGCATGCATCTCACATACGCTTTGATATGTTGTATTGCACAAGTTGTTCCATCAAAAATGCTGGTTAATGCGGGTAAATTGCACTTTGGGGGTATTCCTCCCAACTGCACCTCTAGTGTAAAGGGGGTTTTCGAAGCTTCTTCGATGGCCTCATCCAATTGTCTTCTTCCTCCTCCTCTTCTATTGTTCAACATTCCTCTCATCTCTGCCAACTCTCTTAAGATTTGTTCATTTACATCAGGGTTCGAATTTATTGGTCTTTTTAGCTCTGCCTCTCTCCTTCTGCATTCATGTCTATCTTGATTTTCTTGTTCAACATTTTCTTCTCTTCTTTCTCTGCGACTTTCTCCTCCATCTCGTTTACGAATTCGCACACCATTGTATCTATCATTTTCTCTTCTTGGTTGTCTATCAGCTCTCCTTTGTATTCTTTCATGCTCTTCATTGATATTTCCATTGTTGCGATTTTGCTCGCGCCTTCTTTCTCGATTGTCATGATTGTTCCGCTCGAATTGCTTCCTCCAATTCCCGTTCTTCCATTTCTACTTTAATCTTTCCCTTTCGCAAGCTAGACGCGCTTGTTCAATATAATGCTTTTCGATGTCATCTTCAATCTCCTTTTGTTTCATATGTGTTTCTCTCCCATGCAGTATTCTTCTTCCTTCTTCCTGATTTTCTTCACCAATTGGACTATTCTCGTCGCTATTTCCTTGATTTCCATTATTTTGGTCATTCTCAAAATCTCAGGACGTGGAATACACACCACTTCCCTTCTTTCGCAGCATCCTTCACCGAGATTTGGCTCTCTTTCTAGATTTTCTTCATTAACATTTTCTACATGTAATATTCTCCTCATATCATCTCTAACCGATCCTGATCTTGATTTGGTATTACTTCTCGACCTCCTATTCTGCAACCTCATATTTTCCATTCTTAACTCATGGTTTTGCCTTGTTAAATTTGGCGCGTTCTTCCGCTTCTAATCGCCTTTCTTCATGTATTGTTTGTCTCAACGTTTCTAATGTTGCGATTTCTTCATTTCTATGAGCCGTTTCTCCCATTTCTTCTCGATTTCTCTCCTCTTGTCCATTATTTATCAATTGTTGCACTTCTCTCTTTCTTCCATAGAATCTGATCTCCATGTATGCACGCTCACCCTATCATAATCTATTACTCTATTCGGTGCTGGTTGAATTGGTGGTTGAATTTGACCTTCTTCTCTATCTCTTGCGTTTATTCTTGATGGTTCACCTACTTTATTTCTCCTTTCTCCATAATCTCCCGCTTCTCCTTACAATTGTTGGTTGTTAAACGCATTCCTTCTTCTAGCAATTTCTCAATTTTAGTAAATTGTTGAAAATTATTCAAATTTCTTTCTTGTTACTCCCGATTCTTTCAATTCACAAGGTTGATCTTCTACTCAGATCCTCGTTTCTAGCGCATATGTAGTTGCAGGAAATCCCCACTACACCCCTCACTAGAATTTACTCAACTAATATATTTGAAGATGAATAACTATAGATTTTATTGATTATTTTCTTGAAATGTTTACAAAGGAAGATAGAAATGTAGCTAAAGAAATTAAATCACTCTAAATTTTCTCTCTCCTAATGACTTGCTTAACAATTCAAAAAGAACTCTCTCTACAACAGATCGAGTCAACCCTTTATATAGGGTAGTACACACAAGGATGATGACTAAAATTTGTCCTTTATTTTCGGGGAACAACTCGCGAAGTGTCGCAAGTGTACATATACAAATTCTCGCGACACTCCTAAATCTCGCTAAGTCTTCACATTCTTCTCATGTTCTGGTTGTGGTCATTCATTGTGTCATTTATTTTACTTCTCTGTGACTCCCTCGCGATATCGTTATTTATTAATCTCGCGAAGTATTGATGTCGCGATATTCTGATCCTACACTACGCTAGTCACACCACGCCAATCCAAACAACCTTACCTTGGCCCTAGCCGCACCTCTGTGCCAATGGCAAATTATGCCAGCCACACCAAACGCGCAAAGCATGCCATGCTAGCCGCACCTCCGTGCCAATGACAAATCATGCCAGCCACACCTAGCCCGAGCTAGCCGCACCTCTGTGCCAATGGCAAATCATGCCAGCCACACCAAAACGCGCCAAAGCATGCCAACCATGTTAGACGCACCTCCCGTGCCAATGGCAAATCATGCCACCACAACTAGCCCAAGCTAGCCGCACCTCCGTGCCAATGGCAAATCATGCCGGCCACACCAACGCGCAAAGCATGCCAACCATGTTAGCCGCACCTCCGTGCCAATGGCAAATCATGCCCGACCACATTTAGCCCGAGCTAGCCACGCCATGCCAAACACACTCTTCCCTTGGCCCTAGCTACGCTGAGTCACACCATGCCAAGCCAAACAACCTTACCTTGGCCCTAGACGCACCCTCGTGCCAATGGCAAATTATGCCAGCCACACCAAACGCGCGCCAAAGCATGCCAACCATGCTAGCCGCACCTCCGTGCCAATGGCAAATCATGCCAGCCACACCTAGCCCAAGCTAGCCGCGCCATGCCAAACACACTCTGCCTTGGCCCTAGCTATGCTGGTCACGCCACGCCAAGCCAAACACCCCTACCTTGGCCCTAGCCACGCCATGCCAAAGTAGCGCCCGCACCTAGGCTTGCAAACCGTGCAACCTAGGCCAAATTGGCCACGCATGCCATTGGCACATGCCAACACGCTCGCTGGTAGCTTTTCTTACCAGGACATGGCCCTAATGGCCGAGCATGCCATTGGCACATGCCAACATGCTCGCTGGTAGATTTTCTTACCAGGACGTGGCCCTAATGGCCGAACGTGGCCATAATGGCCGAGCATGCCATTGGCACATGCCAACACGCTCGCCGGTAGCTTTTCTTACCAGGACGTGGCCCTAATGGCGAGCATGCCATTGGCACATGCCAACACGCTCGCTGGTAGCTTTTCTTACTGCGTGGCCCTAATGGCCGAGCATGCCATTGGCACATGCCAACACGCTCATTGGTAGCTTTTCTTACCAGGACGTGTCCCTAATGGCCGAGCATGCCATTGGCACATGCCAACATGCTCGCTGGTAGCTTTTCTTACCAGGACGTGGCCCTAATGGCCGGACGTGGCCCTAATGGCTGAGCATGCCATTGGCACATGCCAACACGCTCTCTGGTAGCTTTTCTTACCAGGACGTGGCCCTATTGGCCGAGCATGCCATTGGCACATGCCAACACGCATCGCTGGTAGCTTTTCTTACCAGAACGTGGCCCTAATGGCCGAGCATGCCATTGGCACATGCCAACACGCTCGTTGGTAGCTTTTCTTACCAGGACGTGGCCCTAATGGCCGGACGTGGACCTAATAGCCGAGCATGCCATTGGCACATGCCAACATGCATCGCTGGTAGCTTTTCTTACCATAACGTGGCCCTAATGGCCGAGCATGCCATTGGCACATGCCAACACGCTCATTTGGTAGCTTTTCTTACCCCGGGACGTGGCCCTAATGGCCGAGCATGCCATTGGCACATGCCAACACGCATCGCTTGGTAGCTTTTCTTAGCAGGACGTGGCCCTAATGGCCGAGCATGCCATTGGCACATGCCAACACGCTCGCTAGTAGCTTTTATTACCAGGACGTGGCCCTAATGGCCACGCATGCTATTGACACATGCTAACACGCATCGCTGGTAGCTTTTCTTACCAGGCCGTGATCCAAATTGGCCACGCATGCCATTGGCACATGCCAAACATGCACGCTGGTAGCCCAACTTGCAAGCCGTGCAACCTAGGCCAACTTGGCCGTACACGCCATTGGCACATGCCAAAACCTACGCTGGTAGCCTAACTTGCAAACCGTGCAACCTACCACCAAGGCATTCCACACATGCCATTGGCACATGCCACACACGCCACTAGCAGCTCTGGCATTGCCACTTGCACTCGAGGTACAACCCGCAACAAAGGCATTCCGCACATGCCATTGGCACATGCCACACGCGCCCCTAGCAGCGCCACTTGCACTCAAGGTGCAACCAATACTCGAGACATCAACACAAACTGGGGGATGCTTTCCGTGGTCTTGGTTTGGCGGTCATGAGATGCAAAAGATACACTACGCTCACATTAAGAAAGCGTGAATAGGAATAAAGCGGTCAAATAAATGAGGAAATAATGGTGAAAACGTTTTCACCCATAAACACCATGCTACTACCACCTCCTCCCATTATTTTACCCTTTACTCTCTTCCTTCATGAGGCCAGAGTGCGTTTCAATCTCGACTTGTATAAATAGGTCTTACCTATTTCCACCCCACAAGAAGTCTCGGTCGGAGAAAATACAACACTCTCGGAAAAGGCAACTTTACAAGCTCTCCAAAAAGCTTTCATCTCTTGCAAGCTTCCTAAGCTTTCACTTTCTCGATACAAGTCGAGACACTACTCTCCTAGAATTATTCTCGTCTCAACACCTTTCTTTGCTTCCTCCCCAAATCAACCCTTCTCCTCCACTTTGTGACCGAAGCAAGTCTGGAATGGCCATTTCTTGGTTTAGGCCGGACTTGTAACAGATTGATCTCTCGAATCTATAAAGTGCTCACGTGCAACACATTTATTTAGGGTTTAAACCAGTTTCTCACTCACCTACCGAATTTACCAAAATCTACGGAAACGATTTTTACCCATAAACAATTGGCGACCACAAATGAGGTTCGATCTTTCGGTTACAATGTCAACTTTCAACCAGCGATCTCATTCTTCACCCGGACGTCAAGATGGTAGAGGAAGGCAATTCACTCCGACTCGGTTACTCGACGGCTCGATTATCGGTCATGACATGACAAGGGCGACCAGGGACTTCTCACAAAGCTAAAGCAAAACGATCCGCCCGGGATTAACGGTACGCTTATCCGACAACTCAAAGAACGATTCGGAAGATCAGGACTTCCCATGACCATGTTTCTCAAAAAAACTTGGTCTTGCACCGAAAGCTTATTGTCATCAGAAGACCTGAGAAACCGAGTAAGTCTTATCTAGACAAAAATACGTGGTTTGCTTTTTCAAGTTCTGATAAAACCGATAGCCATGTTATGTTTCATCCCATATCATCTACCAACACACGGTTCCATGGTTTTCCTGGGATGTTTGCGTCACTTTCAATCATAACTAAAACAATCAACTCCTAAACAATTCATTCCAAAAAGAATAACCCAAACTGTCAAGGTAACATTTATCTATCAACCCAAGAAATCCAGGAAGACAAAAACCATAAACCAGGCGCTTTGTTTGCCTTTCAAAAAAAATATTCACCTACCCGTACATACCTACTTTACCTGTCACTATTAGCAGACGTTACTACAGTGACATTTGAAGAATTTTTTATGATGAAGTATTTCCACAAGTTTATGAAAGGCATACCTATGGCTACGGTTTACACCAGTACAAGAAAATAATAAAACAAATTGAAAGAGAAACGGCTGAGTGCGTAATTGGAATATGCTTTGCCTACTTTATCACTACCGCTAACACCATGACGTGATAACAAAGATACGAGGTAAAAAGGGGAGCCAACCCATTTCATAAGCATAACACTTTTGGAATTTGAATAAGGAAAGGATTTCTGTTTGAGCTACGTATGGGAAGAGGCAATCGGGCCCGCAGAACAAGTCCAAGCCACGCCAAGCCAGCACCGTGCCAAGCCAATGGTCCATACCATACCGAAATCCAAGCCAACATCCATGCCTAACCAAAGGTCCACACCAAGTCGGCGCCCATTCCAAGACGATCCAGGCGCCTACCGACACGCTTCCGGATGCGCTTACTCGATGCGATTGCGCGCATGCATGAAGCGCTTGCCGACGCTGCTTACTAGACGCACATGCCGAGGCACACATGCCGCACGCGCATGCCGACCTGCAGGTACCACACTTTGTGCTAACAGCTTTGCATCCTTCCGGGCGCTAACATCTTGCGCCCTTCCAAGACCATCCTCGCCCTTCGAAATACGCCATGGCTCCAAAGACCGTGATCAAAACCGTGTCATCTCGCACGATACACTTACGATCACCGGACCGAGCCACTTCAACCACCCCAACGGTTCTTCAAGCATGGAAGCTCCAACCGTCACCAGAGACGCTACTCCACCATCAGGGCAAGATACTGGAAGATCCGGAAGAAGCCGACCTCCTTTTAGCACTGTTGATTTGATGAAAAGACAAAATATACTTCAGCAGGACGCGCGTTTATAGATGAAGAGTCTCGCGTTGCTCTTGAACGCCCAGTAGAAGGGGATAAGCAATCCAATTTCGTCACACGTGAAGATCGGGAAAGACTTCTCCAAAATCGAAAGCAAGGGAAATCAACAACTCTCCTGAGTTCACGGAGACCCTTCTTCCGTCAGGACCCGCATAATGGGAACTTCGCCCACAAAGTCGTACAGTCTATGATGAAACAGTTATTTGAGATTCTATATTTCTCCAAGGAGTAGCGTTAAGACATATTTGCACCCCTCAACCGCACTGCATCAGGAAATCAGGCGTTTCCAGCCAGGGAAGCCGTTCCCAAACCCCAACCTCTCCTAGAAAGCATGATCGACAGATGTAACCGGGGACTCCTAACCTCTGTTCTCTTGAGGGATGTCGAGTTTGACCAGCGTGACGCGGCCTCCGACTTCAAAATGGTAGCCGTCAAGGCTCGAGAGTTGCAAGATGTCGTTTCAACGTCCTCTCCAGAAGTAGCTCCGCATCAACGTTCTCTCCAGAAGTAGCTCCGCATCAACGTTCTCTCCAGAAGTAGCTCTGCATCAACGTTCTCTCCAGAAGTAACTACGCATAAACGTTCTCCAGCAGCGGCTTCGCTTCAATGTTCGCTTCAACGCCACTCCTTCCTCCAAAGGGTCGTGCCGCCACACTCCCCATATCAAGGAACATAGCCACAGCCAGCCAATCTTCGTAGTCATGGACACCTTTTAATCCATCTCGCCAAAACTCGTAATCATGGACATTTTGCTCGCTTACGCATCCAGCCAATCCTCTTACTTCCACGGAAGCCCATAGAATATCAGCCAACCTACTTTGTTACCACGACAATGTAGTTTCTCCTGATTACATATCCTACCAAGAATTGTTGCCCCTCATTCGTTGATACCCGACGAGCTTCACCGCAAAGAACAATTACTACAAATATGGAAACACGTATACCATACTTGAGGACGGAAGATATACACGGGATCCCTTCACCTGTCAAAGCTCCGAAGACACGATCCACCAAAAATCCGTACCCACAACAAGGTCATCTACTCTTCAAGGGTGCAGCACAAGAATATCATCACCTCTCTGTCTAGAAGACACCTTCAACACTTTACGAGGCCGCGAGGATCCAGAGCTGCACTATCCCGAATATGTCATCATGTAATTTACGAGCATCCCGGTGTCACATCCAGGAAGAGTCCGATAGGCTTATATCAAATCCCGTGGAGGGGGGATTCAAGGCGATGTAATGAAAGTAGGTTATGCATGGGGACTACCAGCGTGAGATGCTTTCACTCCCCTCAACCAGGTTATTACTGATTTCAACATCATCACTATCGAGGTTTTACGAGCCGCGGGAATTTCTCAACATGAAGCCATACATGTGCACCGAAAAACTCCAAAAGCACGCAGAAGGTTACGTTCACGTATTCATCCATGCCATCATATCAAACCGAAGTATGACCGGGGACTTCTCACCGCATCCCATTTCGTACGATAGTCCAAGATTCAGAAGATGGTTTGAAGGATTAACTTGGAACAAAGTCCCGGAAGACTTGATAGCAGCGCATCGGCAATGGAACGTCTCCCTATTTCATCCCGGGGCGCCAGAAGTTTTCGACCATGCAAGCATTCACAACAACTTGAACATGTCCATACCGAAGTCTGTGGAATAACATCAGTTTTAACCCTCTACCGCCGTTTACAACGACTTGGATACTATTGGCCGAGATGGAAGACCAATCTCGATTACTCCGAAGATCCGGGCGGAGGAACATGCACAAGCATACGAAATGAGGATTTCCAGGGAGTACAACAGCCATGTAAAATCCAGGGTTTTTAAGGAAGGAGATCTGGTGCTAAAAACTGCCAAACACATCCAGCAAGATGCATCGACACCGAAGTTTTCTCCCAAATAGGAAGGGCCGTACATAATCACTAAAGCGTATGACAGTGGTTACTACAAGATTATCAAAGTAGATGGGGGAAATCTAGAGGCGGTCATCAACGGAAAGTGGCTTAAGGCATACTACGCCTAATCACTTCCCTGCAACATGCTACATCAAAAATGGCCAAAGCTTCCTCCTCTTCCAGCATGGCTTTTGTGGCAGGAATCACACCAGCAAGAATACCGGCTCGTCGACCTTCACAATATTGAGACGATGCCGCAACCAAATGATATTAAACTCCAAGGATTCACGGTGGACACCATGTTCTCCCACCTTTGAATGGCTTACTCAAAGCAGCCTGAAGACGGACATATTCTCCATCTCAGCAATCATTGGCAAAAGATAGTTCACTATGGAAACCAAGGCGGCGCTCCTGGTAGTGATATGGCCGTATGTCTTCCATATCCTCGTATAAAGGACCACGAATTCTTTCCGCACCAGGAAACCGCCAACATTTCGATAGTTGGAGGAGAGACACCTCATACGAGTCCCAAACGACAAACTGCATAGGGGTATTCATGACAAGAGAGCCCTAAATCAGCGTTCTCCAAGTCTGCAGCAGTCAACAAGGTCGGATTTGAAGGAAGGGGAACGACTAGGTCATCCAACGGGATATCTCTGCACAAAAGGGAAATTTTCCATTCATCCAACCAGCGGTAAAGCGTACTTCAGTCCACCAAAGAAGAAGAAAACATACCGGTATGATTTTCTTAACCCGAATAGCCTTTGTTGGGATGCTCCTGCAAGAGTCGACCTCGCGCCTTCACCCGGAGAATCGGCTGGTTAGAAGATGATTCGTCTCTCAGGGTGACATGACAAAGAAAGAAACTCAACAAGAAGAACCCTTTCTCAAACGAGGGAGATGATGCAATTACGTTGGGTATGAATACGGAACCTTAAAAAAGGAAAGGAAGCAATGAGGGACATAACGCTTCCAGATTTTAGCATGGATAAGGCCACGATTGAGTCGCGCGTGTGAAGGAATGCAAGATAAGGAAACTTTGCTACACGTAGAAATACCTACTCCTCCTTGTTTACATCGGTCCCGCCGATTAGCACGATCATATTCCCACATTGCGCCGGTCCCACCAGCCTAGCACGCTCGCTTTCCCAACTCACGCCCTACTTCCCAATGTCGCCCAAGTTGCACCGCCCCACCGGTTGCGCCAACTTCCCATTGACCGCCAAGTCACGCCCCGTGAGCACGTTCGACTTCCCCACCTTGCGTCGGTCCCGCTTAGCCTAGCACGCTCGGTTTCCCAACTCACGCCTAGCTACTTCCCAACGTCGCCCAAGTTGCACCGGCCCCACCGCCTGCGCCAACTTCCCAATGACCGCCCAAGTCACGCCCGGCCAAGCACGTTCGACTTCCCCACCTTGCGCCGGTCCCGCCAGCTAGCACGCTCAGTTTCCTAACTCGCAACAACTTCTCAATGCCGCCCAGCTTCCTGTCTCTCACGACGCTAACTTCCCAATTGTGCCATCCTCCCGATTTGCGCAAAACTGCCAGATGCAAGGATTCCAAATCCTATTTATAAAAAGGTCAGACGAGCCTCCTCAATTTTCTTTACAGTTTGTTGTTGATAGTTTGTCACCATCTTATGCTTACCTCGTAACAAAGCTCCCTGTTCGGAGCTAAGCGGGGACTTAATGTTGATGGTGGTTTTTAAACAAAGGGTAAAATCGTAAAACCCCAAATAACCTAATGTCACCGTGACACATTTATTAGGACATTTAATGCATGTAGTCAGTTATTAATAGAGGGTATTTTTTCAAATTAGGGTTACAACGAACAAAACCCTAATTCCCCTCTGTGCTAATGGAAAATCATGCCAGCCACATTTAGCCCGAGCTAGCCGCGCCATGCCAAACGCACTCTTCCTTAGCCCTAGCTACGCTAGTCGCACCACGCCAAGCCAAACAACCTTACCTTGGCCCTAGCCGCACCTCTGTGCCAATGGCAAATTATGCCAGCCACACCAAACGCGCCAAAGCATGCCATGCTAGTCGCACCTCCGTGCCAATGGCAAATCATGCCAGCCACACCTAGCCCGAGCTAGCCGCACCTCTGTGCCAATGACAAATCATGCCAGCCACACCAAAACGCGCCAAAGCATGCCAACCATGTTAGCCGCACCTCCGTGCCAATGGCAAATCATGCCAGCCACACCTAGCCCAAGCTAGCCGCACCTCATCGTGCCAATGGCAAATCATGCCAGCCACACCAAACGCGCCAAAGCATGCCAACCATGTTAGCCGCACCTCCGTGCCAATGGCAAATCATGCCAGCCACATTTAGCCCGAGCTAGCCGCGCCATGCCAAACACACTCTGCCTTGGCCCTAGCTACGCTAGCCACACCACGCCAAGCCAAACAACCTTACCTTGGCCCTAGACGCACCTCTGTGCCAATGGCAAATTATGCCAGCCACACCAAACGCGCCAAAGCATGCCAACCATGCTAGCCGCACCTCCGTGCCAATGGCAAATCATGCCAGCCACACCTAGCCCAAGCTAGCCGCGCCATGCCAAACACACTCTGCCTTAGCCCTAGCTATGCTGGTCACGCCACGCCAAGCCAAACACCCCTACCTTGGCCCTAGCCGCGCCATGCCAAAGTAGCGCCCGCACCTAGGCTTGCAAACCGTGCAACCTAGGCCAAATTGGCCACGCATGCCATTGGCACATGCCAACACGCTCGCTGGTAGCTTTTCTTACCAGGACGTGGCCCTAATGGCCGGACGTGGCCCTAATGGCCGAGCATGCCATTGGCCCATGCCAACATGCTCATTTGGTAGCTTTTTCTTACTGGGACGTGGCCCTAATGGCCGGACGTGGCCCTAATGGCCGAGCATTCCATTGGCACATGCCAACACGCTCGCTGGTTGTAGTAGCAGGAAATCCCACACTACACCCCTCACTATATTTCGATTAATTAGTCCATTGAAAGTTGCATAATTGAGAATGTTTATTGATTAATTTCATGAGTTCTACACAAGAGAAATAGAATTACACTTAGCAGATAAAACACTCTTAAACTTTCTCTCTCTAATGACTTGCCTAACAATTCTAAGAAGATCCCCCTACAAATGAGACTCATTCGACCCTTTATATAGGGTAATACATAGTGGATGACAACTAAGCTATCCTTTATTTTTGGAATGTCTCGCGAAGTGTCGCCGGTGTACAACTTATTCAACCTCGCGACACTTCTTAACCCTCGCCGGTTCCATGTCTCTCGGTTGTTTTGTGTGTCGTTTCTCATTGGTCGTTCATTTTAGTTCCCTGCGACTCCCTCGCTGTACCGTCGTTTATTGATCCCGCGAACCCTATGCATTGCGATATTATGATCCTACATCTTGCCTCTTTTCCTTGAATATTGCTTGAAGAGCGATCTTTAAGGAAAAATCATTGTTGTAGTGATCTTTGGTTTTTGTTGATGAGGGAATGAGCAGAAGAATACTGTACTTGAAAAGTACGTACTTGCCTCTATTCTTTTGCGAAGTGCCGAAGCTCCTATATTTGAAGTGTCATTTCTTGCCTCATGTGTTACAGAGAATAATCGAGTTCGCAGTCTCTTCTCGCCTATTAGGAAATATGCTGTATATTTGGATTCTTCTAAAGTTCTTTTCGTCTGTCTTCCTTGGGTTTAGTAGTGACCGTTTACACGTGTCCATATCTACCTTTTTTATCGGTGCATTTAATGTTAACTGATCATAACATTTTTTCTCGTCTATTTATAGAAGTATCCCCTGTGAAGAATTTTCCTTTTCCTTTTCATCTTCTTCATCGTCTGCAAGTGTTCTTCTTCTTTGTCGTTCTGCAAGTGTTCGTCTATTCTTACCATCTTCTTCACCATTTTTGCTATTCCCTAACAGTTGTTATTCTCATGGCGTCCAGGTTTGTTAATTGTGCCATATCCGGTGATTTTGTGGTTGATCAAATTGGCTTTCCTTGTTGAAATCACACTGGTATGATTAACTTTGTAATTCTCTTTCTGCCATTGTTGTTCAGCAAGAACCAATCCAGAACTAAGTTTACCGTGAAGGACCCTCTTCTTTCTTTGGGTTCGCCACCGAAACCTACTTCGCAACAAGAGCCTCTTGTGCCACCAAAGTCCTCCTCGTGAGTAAAATCTATGGCCTCGAAAAGAAAGTCTGCGGGTGACAAGGTATCTAAGAAACATTTGTTTTTTATTAACAATACATTGTTGCCTCTGTTTCTTATTTAACTTGTTATACGCAGGATGACGAGGTTGTTGATAGAACTCCCAAGAGGCCTCGCCAACCCAATTTGGTCACTCCTAGCGTCTCCTTTCCTTCTTTCAGACCCCCTTCTCCAATTGCGAAGTCTTACACGACAACGTTAAAACTTCCTCCTGAGAACATTTCTAATGAAGGCATTCTTATGTCTGAACTCTTCGTAGATCAAGCTCCTCATAACAGCCCTACTACTCATGCCCCTGGCATTTCTCCAATCCTTCCCGAGATTCCCCTTTCTCGCGATGTCCCCTCAACAAAAGATGGTTCGTCTCCATCTTCTTCTGCCATTATTGCTTCTTCATCTGAGCAAATCCCTCTTACCAAAGAAAATTTAGAAGGGATAGAAGTAGCTTTCAAAGTCCTCTCCGATCTTGTGAGTGATGCCAAGAAGACTTCCATCGATCCTATTAAGTCGACATTTGCGAGATTACGAGTAAGCATCTTGGTCCCGACAGGTTTTGCAAGCATCTTTGGTTCAAGAAGTTAACAAGTTGAAGGATGATCTCCAAGCTATGATGTGAGATGTAATAGTCTACATCTTGAAAATCAAAATTTCACAACATCTCATTTGGATCGTGATAACCTTCGCGAGAAGAATGAAGAATTAAAAAGTATGCTCTCCCCAACCCCCCTTTTTTTTTTTTTTTTTTTTTTTTTTTAAGATCACAACTCAACCCTTGCTCGTCTTAAAAGTATTAAACCAGAAACGAATAATGGAGATATATCAAGCGAGTCCATCGGCTGAAGAAGTTCGAGTTGAAAGAGATGCTTGGATGGAGCAAGTATAATCTCTTAGATAATCTTCATACCTATGCGGTGATCAAATAAATAATTTGTCTAAAGAGAATTTTGATTTATCACAAGAGCAAGTCTCATTAAGTAATGACTTATCTCGCCTTTCTTATGCTTTGACTAAGACTAATTTGGGGTTGGAAACTTTATCGGATGAGAATCGAACTCTTTCGCAAGAGAAACGTTCTCATTGAATAAGATGGCGAGCTACTCGCAGCGATATAATGCTTGTCAAAAGTTATGCGAAGAATACAAACAAGCTAATCATACTTTGAGAAGCCAACTTGAAGAAATTTCCTCCGAGAGAGATAAACTTATTCAGGGTAGAATAACATTGAGTGTAAAAGTGAGCCAATTTAAAGATCAATGTTCTGAGTTAAAAAGATCTAATTCTTCCCTCGCGACCGAGAATGCCATACTTGTCTCCAATGATAAAAACCTGCGATCTCGCCTGAAAGGCTTAGTTGGGGATACATTTGATGATGCTATGGACCGATTGGGAGATAGTTGTTCGTCTTTTATTCAAAGATCTTGTTTCTCAAAAGAAGGTAGTCATGTTATTTGACTACCTTAATTCATTTGTATATCTCCTTATCCTTAAGAAGCTCTTTTAATCTTTACTTGTCCAATTGTTATGCGATTAGAAAAAGCTCCATTCTATTATTTCTACTCTCAAGTCAGACAATTCTAAACTTCGCAGAGAAAAAGGGGCGCTCGCTACTTCTCTTGTTCGTTCTCGCGATCGTGCCGCAAGGAGACTTAACTATATGTCTGACTGTAAGGACATAGATAGTAAAAATCAGCAAAAAGCGCTTCTTCGCCAATTTCATCTTAAGGCTGAGGTCATAGTGAATGATATTTTATTGTCTAGATCTCTTGATCCTGTTCGTGTCAATCCTTTGGAAGTGAGTGATGATGAAGCCCCAATTCCCCGATGATGATTATGATTATGAAAGCTGCGAAGACGTCGCCAACGTTGAAGTTGTTAATAAAAATCTTACTGAAAAAAATTCCTGATGATATTCCACCCTCTGGGGAAGGTGAAGCTGAGAAAGTTATTGACGGAGATGGAACTGAGAAGATTACTGGCGAGGATGATAACATTGATGTAGAGAATTAACTGCTTTTGTAACTTTGCTGCAACTTTTTGTTTTGAAAGATTAAATCCGTTGTTGAATAA
The DNA here is from genome assembly GCA_023531295.1 of Papaver armeniacum. NCBI lineage: Eukaryota > Viridiplantae > Streptophyta > Magnoliopsida > Ranunculales > Papaveraceae > Papaver > Papaver armeniacum. The sequence goes on along the minus strand of JAJJWW010014949.1, from coordinate 39,435 downwards.
TGCTCTTATTTCCTTCTTCTTAATTACGACTATAATCTCGTATGCTTACATTTTCATGAAATGATTTTAAGAAATAATTAGAAGTATCATCGTTTTGAAGTCGAAATATGAAGTATCCTTAAAAAAGTATAAAAGTACTCAATCTTGAAATATATAAGAAGTATGAAGTATTGCGAATTCATCATGCGAAACTCTCGCTCCATGTTCTTTGCCTTATGCTATGCTTTATTCTTCCATGAAGTATTAATCCTTGAAATATAAGAAATATTGCCTCGAGGAAATAAACAACATAAAATGTTGTTCATTGGTAAACATTGGTAACCCCTTGTTGCTTCTGTTCTTTATCTTCGAAGGTTGGATCGTTGAAAAGTGTTGAGGTATTTCTTTATTCTTATCTTTCCTCTATCTCTGCGTTGTGTTCATGTGATAGTATAATCTCTTCATTGCTTTATGTTGAATTTTATCTCTGCGACGAGGTCGCAGTGTCTCCATGAAAGGAGAAACCTACCTTTCTCGCCTTATCATTTCAATAGTCTTTATTTTATCTCTTCTTATTGCGACAAGGTCGCAGCCGTCCTTACATTTTCAAGCAAGGACCCATTGACCTCTGCCTTATCAATTTTGTGTGGTCTTCCGAGTTAGACCTCCCTAATTAGAGGTCTTCCCTGCCACCTTTTATGGCGACAAAATCGCAGGACGTCCGTTACACTTGCATGTAAAGACCCATTGATCTTGTCTTATCATTTTTCAAGTATTTTTGCCTCTGCGAGGATGTTTTAGTTGCGACAATATGACAGGCCTAGATATCCTTGCGAACATAAAGTCCCATGACATTGCCGTCGTGCGACGAAATCGCGGACGTCCGTACACTTTCGTATAAAGACCCATTGATCTCGCCTTACCCTCGCGTTAGTATTATTGCCTCTGCGGATCATTGCACAAATATGACAAGCCTAAGTCTCCTTGCGAAAACAAAGCCTCATGACATTTGCGTCTGTTTTGGCACTTCCCTAATGGAGAGCACCGCCCTTATCATCTCCCAGGTTGCCCCTTCAAGGAGGCGAAACATCGGCCATACAAGACTAGCTCCTCCCATCCGGTCTTAACAACAACCGGTTGTTTTCGCAGCCTCTTATCCCTTATACCTATATGGTTTATGGTTACGAGACTGCACCCTAAGTGGAGTTTTCTTGGGCGAGTGCAAGACATGCCAAGACTTGCCAAGAATGGCCGGGGTAGGTTCATCCATCCCGGGCACTCTGGCTCAACCGTGTACCTCGGCGCCTTGTGCATCCACTGACTCCTTGGAAGAGACCTCGGTCGCCCAACCGGGTATAACCTACATATATAGTTGGGAATCCAAGGTATCTCCCCAGGATAGGCTTTCATGGGCCCCAAATCTGCATGACCCGGGTTTCGGGAGCGGTGTAACCTTCCACCTGAGCCATGTTAAGAGATACCCCCTTATATGACGCACTTTAGGTCTTACATTTGCCTCTTACGAAATATAATTCGCGAACTAGGGTGTACGCCATAAAGGTTCGTCCCATTCATTATTTTATTGATTCTTCTTCATATGCAATAGGTACCCCCTATTCATTTTAGGTACTTTTGCCTCTTGCGAATTCCGATTTCGTCATAATAGGTTTGCCTCTATCGATTATTTTGTTGATTCTTACTATATAAGCTCTTTTGTAATTTCGCGATCTTTGATGATCTCTTGTCATTTAAAGGCGAAATTTTCGCATGTCTTCATTCTTTCATTCATTTCTTCATTTCGTCACTTTTTCATACATAATATCATATCATTTGCGGTTTGCTTTCTTTGTTGTTGTCTCTTACGAAGTATATTATTTGCTTGCGAAGCTAGCATCCTTGAAATGTATGAACGTCGCATAAAATATAATTATCTCTTGAAAAAAAGAATTGTGAGAAATGAGATTTGAACCCTTGACTTGCCTTTTGCATATTCTCTCTCGTACCATATGTGCTAACCTTCTCTTGCGAAATAATCGTCAACGCTTTTCCTTGCTTCTGCGAAATATTTATTGAAATTTGGCTTTCTCTTAGCGAATTGGGCTTGGCAAAGTTCTCTTCTTCTTGTTCTCGCAAGTATTTACAAAGATGACTTCTCGTGACAGAAATTTGTGTGAAGTAAACATTTATATGAAGTAGGCGTATATCATCTGCGAAGGGAATAATATTGTGGCAAGAATTCTGTGCTCGACTTTGAGTAAAAATGCACGAAAAAATCACGTGAAAAATTTGGTGGAATGGGACTCGATCTTGCGATTGTTTGCGATTTTGAGCAACTCTTCCTTTCAATTCCCCTTTATCTTCCTTGCAATTGTTTCTTTGTTTGTGTTTATTTCTCCATGTTGGTAAGTTGAGTTCTCCCATCATCGTTTCCATTATAGTGTTTTAAGATTTAAGTGAACATATTTGAAGGAAATATCTCCATGTTGGTAAGTTGAGTTCTCCCTGCTATAGTGTTTGTGAAGTTGAGAATCTCGCATACACTTCTTCGCAGGTTGGCTTAATTGTTCGTCATGTTGGATAATTCTTCATGTTGCTGGTTGACATCGATCCTACTTTGTTGAGTCTATTAGTGTATTCTTGAGGTTGGTTTCCATTTGTACTCACGCAGCTTGAGTTATCAACCCGGTACTTCAGAATGTTGAGTCTGGCCATAACTGAGGCTTCGATATCATTTACCTGATAGTTAGTGTTCGCCTTACTTGCTTCTTTGGTTGTGATCTTTGTATTCAAGCTATCTTTAACGCCCTGCAGTTGATTCCCCTCTGTGCTCATGGAACTTGAGTTATCAACCCGACACTTGAGAAGATGGAGCACAGCCATAACTTAAGCTTCAACATCCTCTACCTGATTGTTAGTGTTTGTTTGACTTGTTTCCTGGATAGTGGTTGCACTCAACTTATGTTTAGTAGGCGGAGACAATGCCTCGAAGCCGTTCTGATCACCAAGAATCTTTGAGCTCAAACGTTCCTCCACATTAATGGTTTTTTTGTCATACATGAGTCTTTCTCTTGCTGTTGCCTGTACTCCTTCTCAATCTTCATGCTCGCACATCTAGCATTATATTTCATGGAACACATTGCTGCTTCAGCCTCAAGCCATAAATTCTTGTATAATTGAACCCTTGAGAGTGATATCTTCGAGATATTTCCTTCCTGATTGTTAGTATTCTTTCACTTCTTGATTCATATTCATTCTTTCGTGCTATTTAGGATGCTTGACTGAGTTTTATCTTCGCCTGCTACTACTGCTGGATGAGACTGGATGACCTCGCCAACTTCAAGATGACCTCGCCAGCTTCATTCTTCAAGATGACCTCGCCAGCTTCTTGGCCTCTCTCATTACACTTTTCTTCATCACCGGATGTGTCCTGTTATTTTCGCATATTACCTGCTGCGGCAACTTCGCTGGAACTTTATTGATGGAGTGAACTTCGCAGGGGAACTTTATGTCTTCGCAAATATTGAATTGTTTTGAATCGATTTGTGATGTGGACTGCCTCGAACTTAGCTGTTGCTATCCTCCAGCTCATATTCGGTTGCATATGTAGCGAACTGGATTGATTGCCCATGAATGTTGGTGACAAAATCTAGCTATTGTGGCTTCTTCTTTCGCTGGCTTTGCGAGTTATCTCCTTTCTTTGATTGTTTCCAAAGTAATTGCATTTTTGCGTCAAAATACGATTGACGATGTTCGCGATGATGTTCGTTGGCTTTGCAAGTTATCTCCTTCGATAACTCATTCTACACTTGATGATGCTCTGGCGAAGTTAGCAATTGCTTTGCTATACTCGCGTTTTCTGCAGCTTTAACAATTATCTTTGTGGATTCCTCATCTGATGTACTGAAGTCATATCCCTTCTTCGCCGATATTCCTTTAGTTCAGGTCGTTAATTTCTCTGTTGAAGATAAGTTCCAATGATCGTTCTCTCCATGTTTCTATTGTTTTCTCTTTTGCGGAGGTCTTTCCAATTCTTCTTCATATGATTATGATTCTTCTCCTTGTTAGAATGTTGACAAAATTTGTTCTCCTCCTTAATTGAGCCGGACTTCCCTTTTGGCTGTGTTGCTTATCAATCAATTGGGGCTTATAGTTGGTTTTACATCTTCGCTGTATACTGGTTGTGACCGAAATGTCATATCTCGCTGGTCTTCACCAGACTTTGTCATTGGTTATATGCTATTTTGATTGCTTCAAGTGGGCTGTTTTGTCTCGAAGCTTTACTGCTACCGTAAGTTGATATCTCTCCACCGATGATATAACAGTCGATTAATCAAATGAATTGACCTTGGATGAAGCTTCTTATGAATTGGGCTTTGTCTGTGTCTTCTTCTTCGTGATTGGGTTTCTCTTCGCAATTATAAAGTTGTTTCGTCAGAACAAATTTCTTTCCTCCTTTGACCTTGAAATTTTTAGATCCAGGGAAATCCATCTCCTACGATAACTAATTTATTCGAATCTTCTTTAATCTAGCAATTATCAGTCCCTTTTCCTTGCCTACATCGTTCTTTTCTTTGTCTGGTGCTTTTCCTTCTCTTTTTTCCCTTAAAGCTTATAGATCCACTTGAATTCATCACCAACAGAGGCCGATTTTTATAAATTTTCTTGAACCAACAAGATTCAAAGCCTGTTTCTAGCGCATATGTAGTAGCAGGAAATCCCACACTACACCCCTCACTATATTTCGATTAATTAGTCCATTGAAAGTTGCATAATTGAGAATGTTTATTGATTAATTTCATGAGTTCTACACAAGAGAAGTAGAATTACACTTAGCAGATAAAACACTCTTAAACTTTCTCTCTCCTAATGACTTGCCTAACAATTCTAAGAAGATCCCCCCTACAACAGACTCATTCGACCCTTTATATAGGGTAATACATAGTGGATGACAGCTAAGCTATCCTTTATTTTCGGGAATGTCTCGCGAAGTGTCGCCAGTGTACAACTTATTCAACCTCGCGACACTTCTTAACCCTCGCCAGGTTCCATGTCTCTCAGTTGTTTTGTGTGTCGTTTCTCATTGCGTCGTTCATTTTAGTTCCCTGCGACTCCCTCGCGGTACCGTCGTTTATTGATCCCGCGAACCCTATGCATTGCGATATTATGATCCTACACTGGTAGCTTTTCTTACCAGGACGTGGCCCTAATGGCCGAGCATGCCATTGGCACATGCCAACACGCATCGCTGATAGCTTTTCTTACCAGAACGTGGCCCTAATGGCCGAGAAAAGAATGCTTAGAGAAAAGAAAAATCCAGTGAAAAGAAGCCATAATTTTTAACTTCACAATTCACCTGGTATGAAAAAAATAAGAAAATATAAAATATATATGTGTGAATATTGAACTTTTCACAAGCCAGCGACCGTGATAGTTGTAGTTTTACATTTAATACAACATTTTTAGGAAATTGTGTTTCCTGCGTTGGTTTCTCACTTCCTAACCAAGTTAAGGAGATGAAATATGATCAGAATACCTGCCTTATTGAAGAGCCCTTAAATCTTACGGATTCAAACGGCCTCTTAGGAGAAGAAGAAATATCGACTGGCCATTTATAATTTAGAACTTTCTAATACCTCGAACAATACATATAAAAAATTGAGATCCAATAGTACCAGGTACAGCGTCGGCCATGGAATAAATCTCATGTTCAGAGTATTTCTTGACAAAGTTCTCATCATCAAAGTTTAATTCAGCCCCCGTAATCAATTCTTCGGTAGTGAAATCATCTCCTTGATTCACCACTCTACGGACTCCTCTCTCCCCGTTTTTTGGCATCTTACAAGAACAAGCAATTCACGATTTCTCCCTAAATAACAACAAACCTACTTCCAGAGCATGAAATAAATCAAGCATGAAGCCATTGCTAAAAAAAAGTCAAGACTTTGACATCTTTTCATCTCTATAATAAAATGAAAACAAAACCAGACAACAATTGCTAGCAAGATAGTTTTGAGAGAGAAGAAATCCTAATAAGATTTTTGATCAAGATATGGAGTGAAAAGTGGAAAGATTTTTTGAGAGAGAGGAAAAGGGGAAATTTAAATCTACAAAACACTCCATTACCGAAAATAATGCAAATGAATTAATGCACAAGATATTTGGTAAATATTTTCAATAAATTCGTTAGTCAAATTAATGCACCGTAAAATTTGGTAAATATCTTCTCCCATTACCTCCACAAATGACGCCCACACATAATTGACTATAAATCAACGACTGCTTTTTTTTAAAAAAATTTTTTTGCTAATAATATATAATGGATAAAGGTTAGTTTAGTCATACTAAAATTGTGAAAATATAAATTTATCTAAAACTAATAATCCTAACCGTACATCTTATATTTTGGGCTATAGATATATACTATCTTAATGACGGGTTTTTAAAAGAGAGAGGTCCTCAAAAATTTCCACACTCTAGAAATATACTGAAGACATTAATCACTGGCTATAATTTTTTTTACTTGCATAGTAGACTCAAAATGGTCATCCCATTACGGATACACTAAAAAGATATTGACCACATTAATTTGTGGCTATATATAAATGACTCGGTCGTTTGCTTACGTAGGGTGCCAAGATATCTATAGACTGTACATCTAATTTTTTAATAAGATTTCATCATATCTACTTGCTAAATCCAATGATGCAAGGATACAAACTCAGTCAAGAACGGAAAAAGAAATGAAAACCATAAATACAAGTTAAAATGAACAAAGTAAGGGCTTCCCGTGGGAATTCTACATTCTCGATTCCATCAAATTATTGGTTAAGAAATGACCATTATCTTAGTTTCCACCAATATCGGAAACTATTTGCAATTTTCATAACAACCGAACAAACATGCATAACCGCAACTTATGCCATGAGAGTAGTAGAACTAGTCAAGTAGCGGATGGTAATTTATACTCTCTCCGTACCTATAATAGGCGGAATTTTGAATTTTTCTTTGTACCAATAGACAGGCGGAGTCTTATTTTCAAGATGGGTTTTCTCACAAATGCCCTTATTTATTGTACATAGAAAATTGTGTTAGTAATAAGACAAAGGGTAAACAAGAAAAAACATGAAAAATAATGAATTCCAGATAATTTTCTTAATCTAAGAGAATTTGTCCCTCCGTCTATATATATGTGGTATGGGGGGAATATTCAACTAAACGAGAATATATAATGCATAAATGCATTTTGTTGTGCATGATAGTGTGAGTTCATTTATATCGAGTGTCCACCACATCTTGAGTGACTATTGTGTAATTACCGAATCACCAAAGAAGGCAGAAACGCCGTGAGTTGCACCACGGGCTAATTAAGCCCAAGATGCAAAGGGCTATATTAAGCCCAAGATGCGTATATTGTACTCCCTCCGTTTCTGGAAAAGTGATACTTTCGTTTTTTCATTTTAGCCTAAAAATAGGTCAAATTGAAAAAGTGAATCACTTTTCCAGAAACGGAGGTAGTATAAGCTTGACATCGGAGGGAGGGTGACTAAGTTACATACTGTAGAAACCCTTACGGGCTGTTTGGTAACCATTATTTTAATGGATTATCAGCTTATAATCCATTATGCAGATTATAATGGATTCTATATGTATTTGGTAACCATTATAATAATTGCTTATTTTAATTATAATTGAAAATTTTCAAATTATTTCCATAAACTGGAAATTAATTTATTATTTTTTAATTCTAATTCTAATTTTTCATTTATTTTTTGAACTTTTATTTTTTTTGAATTTTTTCTTCTTCCCCTTTTTCTTCTCTCACTGCAACAAAATGTACAATATCTAGAAAGTATTTCCCACAAAGCCAAGCCTTATTTTCTTGTGTTTGTTGATAGATTATGTTTAAATCGAAAAAATTAGGGTTTTACGACAATTACCAGGTGAAGTTCGATTGACAATTAAAACAAATCATTAGCCGAACTTCTCGTTGTTCTTCATTATGAATGTGCTGATGAACAATTTGGTTGATAATTAAACACGAAAATGTTAACCGAATTTCACTTTATGAAGAAAAATTCTAAGTTTGTGTATCCTATTTTTTGCTCGATTAGGTTCGGCAGTTACAGAGTTTAGTCCGGCTGATAACTTGTCAGCGAACCTAGGTATGCTTTCACAAAGCCAAGGTCATGACCTTCTTATAGTTTTGGGATGCTCTAGGCGAACTTAAGATATGAGTTTTTTTTTAGGTTACCAAATCAGGAATAGATCCAGAATTCTAAATTAGAGGTAGATATGTATTTAATGAGAAAACTTAGGTTCAGTTCTGCGATCGAAGGCCGCCCAAAAATTTTCAGCATTTTCGCTTTGTTTCTGGAGTATAACCTTGTTATTTGGAATAAAATATGTAAAAAAAATTGGCTACTTACCTGAAGAGTAAAAAGATTAGTAACCAAAGTATTTAGTAACAAATTATATGTGACAAAATTCTTTCATAACACTTATAAATATAATATAAAATTTTTTGTGCCCCAAAAGTTTGGGGCTCTAGGAAGTCGCCTGGACCGACTTCCCTCTAAAACGACCCTAGTCAAACTTCGACTGACAAGTTACTAGCCAAGCATGGGTACATTTAAAAGAAAACATAAGTTTTACAAATAACTTGTCCGCCCGAACTTAGGTTTTGTAAATAATAAAATAAACTTAATAAAATATGATTAAAAAATACCTTAAAAAATAAATATATAAATTTTTAGTCGATATTATAATATTAATATTACATACTTTTGGTTGGCAACCTCGCAACTAGCTGGGCTCCAACACCTTTTTGAATAGCAATACCTAATCTATGAAAAATAAAGCTACCAACACCACTACTAGCATCATTACAAACTAAGCAGTTCTTCAGACGCTTAAAAAAACATAAAGTATCCTCGCCTAATTCCCCTAAGGTAGAGAAGGCTAAAATGCCAAGACCATATCCAAGTGAAACACACTTATCCAAGTATTTAGTGCGTTTTCGTGCAACAGCATTAGAAATAGCTTTGCCAGGAACAAAAGAGCGAATACCTTCACCTGCAAAGGGAGATACCCCTGTAACATCCATGCAACATCCTTACCATTTTCCCAGTTGAGGACGAGGATATCAGCTGGCCGTAGATCTTTGTCGTCAACTGACAGGAGCCCAAGAGAAACTTCCTTGCCAACACCGGCTTTGTAACAAATGTCAACAACTATATCACGTACAAAGTCATGTCGAAACTTAACCCCAACATCCTTAGCACAATGAAGCGCATGATCTCCATAAATATCCATAGATTTGTTACAACTAGAGCATAAACCATTCTCAACAAACAATGGAATACCCAGGCGATAACAAAGGACAGCTCTGAACTGTCTAGGCCCGAGGCATTGATTAAGCCCACTAATAGGTATAGCCAATAAATAATCTTGTGCATGCTTAACTTGGTTGCAATTGCCCACAAAATGGAATCTCTTGCAGACATAGAAAGCGGTGCTTGATTTTCCTCTTAATTGCATCAAAGTAAGTAAATCGCCGGGGGAGTGCATGGAGGGGGGGATATCATCAACACAATAAGAAGAAGCTAATCCACATACCTGAATAAAATTCTGCATAGCCATCTGATAAGCAGAGCCTTTGTTTGTTGGGAATAAGTTACCAAGGATCACCTTTTGACCGAAGTCACCGACTCACGAGAAGCAAGGTAGCAGTGGGGCGCGGGTGTCGCCATGGTGTAAATGGCAAAGCCACCATCTTTGATAGGCAAGGTAGCTAATCTCTCTTTGTAAAGGTCCAAAACCAGAGCCATCACCCGGTGATAAGAAGTCTCAAATACTTGAGCAAATGATCATCAAAGATCTCGGACTTCTTTGAAGAGCAAAGCCCGAGGATTAGTAGTACGCAATGCAAAATATAATCTAGAAACACCAGTGCAGTTGCGAAGTAATAGCATCTCGCTTTGAGGATCCTTGAGTTTTTTGATGGTCGACATCAGTTGAACCGTCTTGTTCACTCTACTCGGATTATATTACTAATAAAGTTCAAATCCAAACTCACAGGACCACCCAAAAGTTTAACACCATTAGACGGTCTACCAATATCAAAGGGAAAACACCATCATCAATACTTAGGATCAATAGAAGGCCAAAAGACTTAGTTTTCTTAACATTGAGATGTAAACCTCTACCTGGCCCTTCAGTTTCAATAATACGCAAGGCCTTAGACACCTCAAGAGTATCACCAATGATTGTACCATCATCAAGGTACCCCGATGTAGATCGAGTTTACAACTGAAGCAATAGTCTTCACTAGAGGGTGAAAAGTCAAAGCAAACAACAAGGGACCGAGAGGGTCACCCCGTTGGACTCCAAAGGACGACAAAATATATTGATCATAATAAAGTTTAGCAGTCGCATATAACAAAATTCTTCGAGAAATACTGGACAATGGAGACGAACCTCCTTGATGAGCTGAGATCTGCTCACCATGTTGAAAGCATTAGAGAAGTCAATAAGTAACATTGACATCTTGTCCGAGTGACCTTTCAACTCAAGGAGACCATTTACAGCATGTAAAATACTTTCCCCTCCAGCAGAAACACCAACCCCGAATTGGTAATCTCCAAGATAAGAAGTCATATCCTTCCCAACAGAAAAAGTAGCCACTTTAGAAACCAATCTATGCCAAACGACAACAATGGCCGTAGACCCCTCCAAAGGAGCATATCTTGAATCTTGACTAACGACAACAACTCTCAATTGCAACTCTTTGTTGAGCCAACACCTTTGAATGATGATTTTGACGAGTATAGAGAGTTTCTTGAAGAACCAACACAAGAAAGTAAACTTTCACAACATAGTAGCATCCCCAACACACAGGTAAAGCTGCTAAGATGTTGAAAAAATCGAATTTTTTTCTTTAAACCCACCATTTTTCAACTGAAATACCTAGGTGCCTTCATTGTAGTTGTAAGAATCCCATGCCGGTAGTTAGGGTACCGGCATGGTATTCATTACTACGACCATGCCGGTAGACCAATATCCCCCATATTGAATATTGATCCCGCATAGCATTCTTCTAAAAAACTATGCCAGTATGCAGTTAACCTTTTTACCTACCAAGGAATATACTACGGAATATTCAACCGGCATGGTTTCATTGATAGGTTACCATGCCTTGATCTTGCATGAAAAACATACGAGAAATGCAGTACCATCCCAAACCAAAAACCGGCATTGAAACTTAATAAACATCAACGCAGAACTGGTACCGTGGTACCATCAATATCGACAATGCCGGCACCAAAACCGGCGTTCAATATCAATTATTTTCAATGCCGAAATTTTGTACCGGATTGGGACAATAGATTACGAGAATGCCGGCACCCGTGATTCCGGCGTTGTTTTATAATGAAACATTTATGCCGGAATAGGTTTCAAATTTGGTCTTCCGTTTTGGTTAACTTAGACTATGCCGGAATAATGGTCGAGCATGCCGGTACGGGTTTCCGGCATAGTGTTTTAATTTTGTTTGGAACTAATTTTCATTCGATCTTTAGGTGGTGACATATAGTGATCCAACAAATGCAAAGCCGCTTTATCGGGATACGTCGAAATACTATAAAATCCCTCCGGTATGTGACCAAAGAATACTTTTCACCTAGTATATTGAACTTTACTAATGGATTGCTAGTAATGAACCTTCTAATGAATGCGAAATTGTTCTTATGTAGGGAATAACAGATCGAAAGGAAGCAATCGCTTGGGCTAAAGAGACGGCTCTTAAGAACATGTGTGTGTTGGTGAGGAATACCGAAGGTTCGAAGAGACATTTTGAGATGGCTTGCGAGAGAAGTGGGAAATACAAGGAGAAGAATAGCCACACGAGAAAGGATTATGTATATCCAAAGAAGACTAATAGGGTATACAAGACTCATACGAGGAAGAATAATTGCTCGTTTAAGCTTGTATTCCGTTTAAATGACATGAACAATTGGGATTGTGAGGTTTTGTGTGGCTGTCATAACCACCAGGATCCGAAAGATTTTGTTGGTCACTCTTTAGTTGCGAAGCTAAAACCTGACGAGTTCGAGGATGTAAAGAGATTGACCAAAGCACTTATCAAACCGAGACAAATTCTCAGAGGCTTCAAGGAAAAGGATGAGACTAACGTGTCCTCTCTACGTACAATTTATGCCGCACAAGCAACTATTAGAAGGGTGCAACTGAACTTCAAATTGGAATTTTAAAAATTACTTTTAGTGTAGTAGAAAGACTAAACAACCAAGTTTCACTTTGTGTTTTCTACTATGGGATAAACCCTAAAAATAAAAAACTTCAATTCAACATAGACATCACTTACCACATCAAATTTGTTATTTCCACCTCACCAACAGACTCGTCAAGCACTTGTTGCGCTTTTGATTTCGATTTTCCACTATCTTCAACAGATTCATCAGGATTGGGTATGGGTTTTTCACGGGGTTTGCGACGACCCATTGTATTTGGTATGAAAGATGAAACAAAAATGGAGATTGAATAAAAAGGGAGACTGAAAGATTTTCCTTTCAATAACCGTCACTTAAATAGAATGAAGGAGTTTGTAACTGACGCATAAACTGGTATTAAGGATTTTGTAACCGTCAAATAAGTGGGATAAAATAGTTTGTAACCGTAAAATAAGTGGAATGAATGAGTTTGTAACTGCCACATAACTTGTGTTTGTAACCGTCAGAATGCCGGCATGGACAGATGGAACAATTCAGTGCCGGTATTCTGAAAATAAGTTTAAATTGTAAGCATGAGACCGGCATTGTTTGTTGATCACAATTCAACGCCGACATAGGTAACGATATAGTATTTGGTGTATTTGTCAATGCCGGTAGGGGAAAGAAACTTGATGGAATAAACAACATTAACCACATAATCTTAAGGAAATAAACATAAACATAAACATAAAAACTTGATGAAATAAACTTAAAAATATTAACCCAAACTAATTGCAACTAACATCATTTCTTAAGGAAATAAACATAAACACCATTACACATAAAATGAAAGATCTCAAGCCAATTGCAACTAACATCATTTCTTGGAACGAGATTCAATAAGCAAAGCAGCTTCAAAATGCCTAAAAGGCTCTTTTCTCCACTTGGTATATGCGTCATGAGCTTGATGCCTATTCCCTCTGTATCTTGCAAGAAACTCGTTGTATTTGCGACATAACTTTATGAGTGCAATTGTTCGATTTTGTACATAGAGATCACCGTAATCAATTCTGCATTTATTACCTTCCAAGAAGATATTCATGTAAGGATCAGTCCTAACAAGACCCCAAAAAAGATTCTAAGGGCGGTGATCTTTCTGGAAATCCGATACTATGTAGTAATTTTTAATCCACTCGGTTTCTTCCTCGACATCCGCTTCTATCTTAGATTGTTTTTGACGTTTCAGGATCTCTTTAGCTTCTTTGCGATAATGTTCAAGCTTTGCTTCCTATTATTCTTCTCTTTTCCTCTTAAGTATCTCTTCTTCCATTGTGGCAATTGACTTGGTGATTTCTTCCTTCCTTTTTAGTTTTTCTAGTATAAGGGCAACTGAGTTGGTGGATGATAATTGATTTCCCAACGGAGTGGATAGTTTGTTCTTCTTGAGTTTTTCTTTTTCCATGGCAATGATGAAATCGGTTGTTGTTGATGGATTTGAGTTGGTGGTGGATGATAATTGATTCCCCATCGGAGCGGATAGTTTGTTTTTCCTAAGTTTGTATTTTTCCATGGCAATGATAAAATCGGTAGTTGCTGATGGATTTGCCATTGGAGGTATCAAGTGCAATGGGTGAATCCATTGCATTAAATAGATGAATGAACAACGCATTCTAGGGCCTAAGTATGTGAAATCTACCTAAAGCTTTATAGTGTTTTCGAAATAGGCTAATCGGCATAGTCAGTGACCTAGTATTCAACGCTCGATGAAAACCTAAAATAGCTACTTGTTTTTGCTGGTTTATGGTTTAAAAAAATAGCCGTTGGGCATTGAATTTTGAAAGAGTTATTTAGTCGGCATTGGGATAAGGATAACCGACATCTTTCTTTGAGATGGAACTTACTACTCAAATCTTACCCTATGCATCTTAGCATTCTTCTCATCTTTCAAATTCTTTGTCATCTTTCAATCAAATGCTTCATAATACCCGGAGAAACGGCATAAGGGTATTTCAACAATTGTTGCACCTTCCACCTACTGAAAACAAAGTAAATTAGACACTCTACCCCCAACAACGGAACCAAAAAGTTGCTTGCTTCGTATAGAGTAGTATACTACAATCCACGCCGGCACCTGGCAAGTGGGTTGGTGCAATAGTAGGGCAATTGAAATATGTTTACATACTAAGCCTAACTATAATTTATTTCCTAATCTCGTTGGAAACTCAAAATCGAAAACGTAATCCTTGTCGAGTGTTGTGTTGTTATCAACCACGAGATCCTCTTGAACAACGAATGCACTTAGCACGTGCATCAAGCCTTTAAACCACTTGGTGACCCAAGTGGACAAGTTATAGTCTCGCATAAATAACAAGCCTTTAAACCCTTAGGTGTCCCTAGTGGACGAGTTATAGTCTCGTGAAGGTTTACCAGATTCATTTTTTTTTTTAAGGGCATTCAAAATGGTTTCAACTAAATCTAAAGGCAAACTAGATTTCGACAAAAAGCACAAATTTTTCGAATTTTTCGATTTTTTTTTAAGCATTAAGCAAACTAAAGCAAACTATCTGAACAATGTCCAAAGAAAGTCCAAGGTGGGAAATTCGCAAAAGCAAATGCAAAACCGGTGGGTTTGCCTCCCGCCCTTGTTTTAAAGTCGAAGGCAGACTTAGCTTCTTGTAAAATTCATTCCCATACACCAATAATCGAAAAGTTGGGATCCTTCCATAGAACATGTTTTGCAAACACAAGTGAGGGCTTACACAGAGATGTACCCACAAAACCTTACGAAATACCTAACCAAATACCCTAAAAACCTAAGCAAATAACACTAAACTATCAATCTTCTTAAGAAGAATCCGTTTCCGATTCACCCAGCTGGTGGTACTCCGTGACTTTGGTTAAAATATGGTTCACGTTGGCTTCAAACATGAATGCTTCTCCCTTTTCTTGTAAGTAACGCGTTTTCACGGCTTCATGCTACAAAAACAACACACAAACTTTGTTTGTTACATAAAATTTGAAAAAGAGTAGATTGTGTCGAATTAATCATAAAGATACTTACGAGTTGTTGAGGGGACAATCTATTGTGGGTAGCGTGGTCGATACGGTGTTTCATTTTTAGATACTCAACCACCGCATTTACGATGATGTCGTGTCGTTGCTCGATTTGTTGAGCAGTTCTTCCTTTTGGGTTACCGTAATCGTGAATAAATTTGTTAAAAATCTTCAACCACATGGAATCCCGCGTGCTGTTATCTATAGTTGAAGGACAAGTTTCGGCGTACCATGCTTGGGTGATTGCTAAATCTTCCTCCGAGTCGAACGATGCCATTTGTTTAATGTGGGATTAGGTGCTATACTAAGCTATTTATTGATGATTATTCTAGGGTTTAGGGTTTCTAAGTTAAGAGGCTCAAGGAGATATATAAGAACACGAGTTTTGGGCTTTTGGATCCAAGAATTACCTCTCTTTATATAGAGAAAAACGTTAACGACTAGTATTTTTGAAAATCACCAAAACCGGCATTGAAGTAACTTTGAAATAGGATGCCGGCATATGTTTCCAGTACGGTTTATCATAAGATGACAATGCCGGTACAAGGGAATTTCTTTACAGAGATTGGGCCAAATATGTAACCAATACTGGCATGGTTAAACACTATGAAACGCCGGTACAGAGAACCGACATTCAATCTATAATAACGACTATGCCGGCATTTGTTAAATTCAAAAAAATAAAAAGCTAGTTTTTTGAAAAATAAGACTGTTGGAGATTTATTTCTATATAATACCCCCCATTCCTTTGGAAAAATCTACACAAACCACCCACCAAATAACAAAAATCATTCTCTCAAGAAAGCAAGCACGGTTAAAGCTTCACAAGGGATGGGGGATTCATCATCTACCTCTATTTGCAAAGTAAGTAGATTTACTAACAATATGATCTTCACTACTATGACGCATAACTAATATAATCTTCTCTTACAGAGTCATCATTTCAAGTGTCAAATTTGCAAGTCACCTTCTCATCTAGCCATGGACTGTCCTTTTATTTATTCAAAGTGTAGAAGCTGTGATGGGAAACGCCGGTTTTGGATTGCAAAAACCGATGATACTGAAAATGGAAGAATGTTTCTAAGGTGTTTGAATCACCCAAAGTGCGATGAGTTTCAATGGCTTGACAAAGCTGTTGAACTAGAAGGGTACCACAAGGGCCAATGCAAGCCTATCGATGGGTGTGATGGGTGTTATATGAAGGGAAAGGAATATGTTGAAAGAGAAGAAGAACCAGTGAAGATGATCCTTGACACCCCCATCCCGGACGATGTCT
This sequence comes from Papaver armeniacum, assembly GCA_023531295.1. Lineage (NCBI taxonomy): Eukaryota > Viridiplantae > Streptophyta > Magnoliopsida > Ranunculales > Papaveraceae > Papaver > Papaver armeniacum. The sequence goes on along the minus strand of JAJJWW010014949.1, from coordinate 22,902 downwards.
TCGAACAGATTTGGGAAAGGCTCAAAGGTTCCGCAATTGTTGAAAAGGGATGGAAATAGATAATCCATTCCATGTTTTTTAGCATGTTTTAATTTAAAGTTTCAAATCCGATGTAATAGATTACTTATGAATGAAATAAAAGAGCATTTGAAATGGATTTATACTCAAAACTGGCAGACTGCCGGCATAAAAGCAATCAAACTTACAGTGCCGGTTTTCTGTCAACTATAAAAATTTGAAAAAATCATACTACCGGCATAGAGTTTAGAAAATACGACTATGCCGGTACCTTCCAAAAAGTATACAGGAACATGAAATTTTTAATCTTCTTGTCCCGGTATGGTTTTATAAAACATTTCACTGCCGGTACTGGAAACCGGCATTGAATTGTAATTATCGTGCATAAATAGTAGTCGTAAATAAATCTTGCAAAAATAACCTTTCACTAGAAATCTAAACATGTTCAACATAAAGCAATCACTAGAAATCTAAACATGTTCAACATAAACGAAACAACTGGATTCCGCTCAAATGTTCTTAATCCAGGTATCATAAACTAAAAGCAAACCAAACAACTAAAAAGTTAACCACGAGGTACAAACGAAAACAAGTTTGGAATTGTTCAAGACGTAACAACCACCATCGAAAAAAAGTAACACAACTAAAGAGTTAATCACTTGGTCTTTTGCTTCTTTTGGGCCGGTTTCTTCTGAGTTTCCCCGAACAAAGCTTTTGCACTAGGGTCGGTTTCTTCAATTCTATCAAGATTTTCCTCGACTTCCTTCATTTCTTCAAGGGATAACACCTCTCCTTCCTGGTACTTGCAACCCAACATCTTCTTTAACTTGCCAAGCCGACGCCGCTAGTTTAATAAATCAAACACATAATTAGTATACATATAAGATTATGTGTACATTAAACGACTAAGCAATTAATAATACTTACTAGCAATCCAATGGTCGTATTAAGTTGGATCATCGTAGGTGGTGCCTGTGCGGGAGTTGGAACGGGAGGGTTTTTCTGGGGAGCAACTTGGACATCATCCGGGCGGACGACATAAGGATGTGACCATTGCAGTTAATCTTCCATGTAGTCGGCATCAACTTCATCACCGTTTTCAGCAATCTCCAACTTCTCCCACTGACTAATATCTACCAAACGACGTGGTTCCCTATCACTCCAATCTGTTGGGTCCAGTTTTGGAACATACTCTACATGCAACCTGTAGCGCCCCCTAAGCTAGCAGCTGACTAATCCAAGAGATTAACTAAATATAGAGGCACTAAGAATCTAAATCATATACTTAAGCATTCAATTAAGAAATCTGCTACAAAATTTAACCCAAAAACTAGCCCCTCTCAGAAATATATATACAAGAACTTCTCTCAGATGATACATATACAATAGTCATTTATTTTGCAAATATAAACATAGCATAAGAAACTAATTAACGGAGTCAACTCCTCGAAGCTTTCGCTGCGCAACTCTGATTTGCCTCTGAAACTGAAAGTGGGAATGGGTGAGCACATCATCCCTAAAAGGGGTGCCCAGTAGGAATAACATTTAACTTTCATGTAATCATTGAAAATGATTTGAAAACAATCCATGTTTCCCCGTAACACTAAACACAACCAATTCACAGAGGTAAACAATCATGTATATGGGACTAACTCCTTCTAAACAATGAATAATATGGTGACTCGTCCCGCACCTAGATAATAATATGGTGACTCGTCCCGCACCAGTAAATGAAGGAGCAGTACCCTATATACCACAGATGGAAATTCTCATTTCCAGACAATCAAATGGAAATTCTTATTTCCCAAACAATTCATGAAGACAAACAGAGCATTGCAATTCCTTTCCAATCAATAGAAAGATTAAAAGAGATGACAGAACTTTCGGAATATAAAACTAAACAATGCAAGGAAAACACATTCAGACAATGCATGAATTTGTTAAAAATAAACTTTGGTAAAAGAAAACAACAATAATCACAAAAGAGTTAAATATAAATTCCTACCTCTTTTGATGACTAGCCACGCCTACCTCGAGATCCACGATCTACTGGTTCATCCTTTGAATCGATCGTTGTTAATACAGACTAACTGTTAATTACACAAGAAGTCTAAGAAACTAGCCAAAATGGCTCACACAAGAATCATACAAGTATAACTAATGATTCTAAGCCCATTTATGATTCTACACATCTTCATTATTTATCTCTTGCATATTTAAAGGTCTACTAATCCAATTAGGTTGTTTCTCTAGTCCATTAGCTAAGTCTTGCGAACATCTACAACTTTGTAGAAGAAGTCAAAGTCTAATTCGGACCACAAGAGGTCCAAAACATCTAATTAAGGAAACTTCCCTAAGCCCAAGTCCACCAGAGTCAACTAACAGTCACTAACGGGCGAACTAACGGTCAAAGGTCAATTAGCGGTCAACGTCAGTCAAAGTTCAAGTCAAGTCTACGGTTAACAAAGTCAAGGTCAGGTCAACGATCCAAGGTTAAAGTTTAACTCGGTCAAGGTCAACTGAGTCAAACTGATTCAACCCAGTTTAATAGGGTCAACTCGACTCAGTCAGATTAACTGAGTCAGCTAAACATAATCAATCAGGATCGAGTAAGTTCGGTCGGATAGGTCAAGTGTTCTTCCAACACGGATGCAATTCTAACATTTAGAACTCTAACTCGGTTCAACTTAAATCATTTCAATAGCAAATCATTTCTTCATTCTAAATAAACTTCAAACTTCATTTACAAAACAAATTAAGATTACCCTTAGTTGTAGTAGCGAGCGAGCTTTCAAAGAGACTATCATCAAGCTACACATCTACCATTACAAACATCCTAAGTTGTGTCCACCCTTTGCAATTACAATCCTAAACAACCACTATAACTCCATCTCGCACCTGAGCCAACCTACAATCTTGATTCAACTACTAACTGCAATGCCACAGCTACAACCAAACTTCAATAACCTAGACATGCACCGACACACCTCCATAAGTGTTACTCTCAGTTGTACCAATTGCTTATAATTTTATCACAAATCTAACTTACATTCTCTATTCCATTGCCACATTCTTCTCAGTCATACCCATTTCAGTTAACTACCACTGTAGCTCAACACCACTATTTATCAGCTCACCACACTTGTAACTTCAGATACAACTCTTGGTCTCCTTCTTGCATATGATCTAACTACTTCTCATTTCAACCCTTCCACTGTCACAACAACTTCAGCTCGGATTATTCACCATTAGAACACCACCAACACGAGTTCCTGGCAGTTCAATAGCTCATCTGCCACTAAATGCAATCACCAATCCTATACATACATCTAACTGTCATCACCACCAGACTATACTTGCACCGGCCTAACACAACCCGCACCACCTGATCAGCTGAACTAAAACTCAGCCTAAATGATTCATACACATATCAGTTCTTCTTGAGCAACACTAACACCTGCATAACTTCCTTATGTCTTAACATCATTTCAGCTCAAATTACACAACCAGATAAACTCTAATTTCATCTCTGCAGTACATCTATATCTAAACCACCACCATCACTTTATAATTACAACTTCATCATATATTCACCAATACTATCTCAACCACCGTTCATTCACATCCCTTGAATTTTAAAAACACTGCCAACCCCATGAGCTGTAACACCAGCACCACTACCACCATTCACTAATCACTAACAAACTCATTCTCATAACCTTAAACATCACCTATAGCTACAGAACTACCACTAATACACTTCTCCTCCCTGTAACATCAATACCTTCACCACCACAACTAAGTTCAGCTCCATGTCCATATCTATTCCACCTGCACATTATGAATTACCTAGCTCATGCATTAACATCCTCATATCTCTTGAACTTTCTACTACTTCATAACCAATTTACAATATCACATAACTTCTATCAGAAATTCAACCAATATTATTACTAATTCTTCAATGCAAACTAACACAATAAACACTTGAGTTTGATAACATATCTTAATAAATATAAATTGAAATCAATGACTGAAGCAGAAGTAATTACATCATATACCAACCCCTAATCCTTTAAAGAAATTCAATCTTCACTATCCACTCATCTCACCCTCAATCAATACCCAATTCAAACTCCTGATATCGCAATTCATGTCAAACCCATCTCCAATCAATCTTCTAAACCCTCAATCAACTCAAGAAACCTAATTTCACTTCATCTTTTCAAAAACCCTAACTTCTGATTCTTCACCAACACAACTCTGCCGGATCGATTAGACAACAACACTTTCGATCTCCATCCATCAACAATCCGAATCACCTAACAATTTTAACATGCACTTAACATCAATCTCAAAACCATAATTCTTCAATTCATCATTAAACAAACTTCAGACATCAATTAAACAGTAACCCGATTGTCCTTCATCTACTAACAACTCTACAAACCAACCAATTCCCTTCGAACTCAGAATCTAACTAAAAACCCTAGTTCAGCTTCTCCCCGATTCATATTTCTTTTAATCTTCTTCAAGTTCTAATCGAATACCACCACCAACATTTACTACACAATCCTTCCCCTCTTTATTTGATCTCCCAATCACTAAATTGATTTCTCAAAACATCACTCGGCCGAAGAACATAAGCAGAGAAGAGAGAAAGAGGAAAAAAAAATATGATTTCCTCGATCTGGCGTAGGTGATAAGACCAAAGGAATTACTAGGAAACTAGCTCTCTGGATAAGGGATGCCAAGGTCGGTCCACGGCAAAAAAACTAATTTGCCCTTCAAACAAATTCGATGATATCTTCTTCGTCTGGTATTCAAATATCATGTTCGAGTAGTTCATTCCGTGTAGCTTTTCGAGACCTATTCAAACATACTAGTTTCGTATCTAAATTATTGTTAGATTAATTTCTATTAATTAACGTTCTTGATAAACTAATCGAGTTATTAACGGCTAAGACGTCTCTTGACTAGTCTAATAGCATTGACATGCTTGAGGGTCCTTACACAATCGATTTGGAGTTGAAAAGCACCGAGAAAGGTCAAGATCAAAACATTGAAAAGAGGCCGTATGGAAATGTGTTAATTGCTTATATCCAATTGGCGCATCACACATGTAGGATTAGCCATAACGTATCCTTTTGGGTGGAACAACGGCCCATGGTAAAATGCAACGTTACCAAACCTCAAAACATGGCGGTTTCCTCTAGCCTCCTTGTAAGGGTCGAACACAACATCTTTGGTACTCATTGCGTCCAAAGCCAATCTCATATCGATCACTTGACCTATGTTACCTAAGGCTTCGAGTATTGTTGAACTCGCATCTCTTATCTATAGGCGTATCGGGTTCGGGAAGGTCTATGATCTTCAAGGAGGGGTAGACCTTGAACAAGGTTGGGAAGTGTTCATAAGCCCACACCTATTCCAATGTGAAGAAATAAGTTTTGTTTCTAAGTTCACGATAAGGGTACATGTTAACAATATACATAATAACATAAGTTTAAAAACAAAATTACCTGCAGTAGAGTGAAATTCCCGACAAATTGGTTGGTTTTAGCCTTAGAGGCCCTTCTCATCTCCGTCATCAAATGTGCCATTACCGCGGTGCCCCAAGAATAATTATAGACATATTCCAATGGATACAAGTACTGAAGTTAGTTCGCACTAACCATATTGCCATAGGTGTCAGGGAATACCCTAGTGCCCAAGATGTATAACAGGTATGCAGCGACAGTATAACGAATTTGTTTAGGGTCCCATCCATCCTCCAAACTTTTTTCTTTGTGTTTTGAAATTCTTCTTAAGCAATAACAACTTGATTGTCTTTGTCTTACCATACGTGGATTCATAATGTACTCTCCACGAAGTTTTGTAGTCCCCACCACTTCGACCATTCTAGGTCCAGACTCAACTCCTTCTCAATCGATTTGCCGATAACATTCAAGCCTATAATGTTCGAGCATCTTCGTGGATGAAGGTCATCTCCCAAAAGGTAAGTGCATGGTATCGGTTTCACCATGATACCTTTCGACGATGAAATTGACAAGAATGTAATCAAAGCTTCACATAATTTTCAACCAAAGCATATAGACCAGTATCCTTTACTATTTGTTGGACCTCTTCACATTCGTCGGACAATTTCCAACAATTCGCTGCTTGGTTTCGGCAAACACGCACAACCTTCTTATGATCCTACAATTAAAGAAAATACAATAGAGATTTTACATAAATACACAACAATACATATGTACAAGATAAAAAATGCTTACATAGGTTTGATAGATAGTACGATCCCACGAGTGGTTGTATCCAAATAGTGTTTTTGGTTCCGGAGCTTCACCCCAAATTCTACCACGTTCAAGGTCAGGTATCATGTCATTAATATGAGGAAGGTGGGAACCTTTAACTTTCACTTTGACTTTGCCCTTCTTGCCATTGCCTTGTGTTGGTTGTTGACTTGGCCCACCAACTTCGCTTTGGTTTGCTAATTGACTTTCCTCTTCATCTTGCTCATCTTGATCATCGTGCTCAAGGATTGCAAGTCGACTACGGTCACTACCACTCTCCCAAATTATCCCTCTTGTATCAGCCCCCAAACGCATCTTACGACCTTGATATTTCCCTCGAGGAGGCAGAGACTGAGGAGTATCAAGACCGTCCTTCCTTCTTCTCTTAGTGACATCATCTTTAGTTTTTCTTTTGTTAGTTTCCTTGGCTTTTGACCTATATTGTAAGCACACGAAAAGCAATGAATATAAGACAACTCACCTTCAGTTTTAGTACCGGCGTTGACTACCTTAAAATAAACCACGCCGGTACAATATTCCGGCAGTAAACATTGACTATCGATAGTGCCGGTACCAAGTACCGGCATACAATGCAACCTAAAATCTATGTCGTTATTTGTGACAATTTTCCTGTATGTTTTAAGTCCACTACCGGAATGCTCGAATTATTACAAAAGAATGCCGGTACCCAAACCGGATACAATGCAACCCAAAATCTATGCCGGTACTGGTGACAAATTCATAAACTCTCCTGTATGTTTTAAGTCCACTACCGGCATACACTAATTATTATCAAAGACTGTCGGTACTAAAAACCGGCACTGTATTCATCCTGGATTGAATGCCGGTAGGGAAAATTCAGTTTCTGGTGAATATGGGGTTGGAAACCGGTACTGTATTCATCCTAGATTGAATGCCGGAACACAAAACCGGCATTGTGTTCATACAAATTTCAGTGTCGGTACTCTCTGAAACTATTTGAGTTAGGGTTCGCGATTCTAACCTAAACCCATTGCTATAAATCGATTTAAACACTCATAAACTGGTTCAAAATCACCTACCTTCTCACAGAAGCCATGCTTGCGAGGGGTTGATCGTCATAGAACGTTGCTTCTTCGTCTTCTTGCTCTTGAGCAATCTTAGAAATTATTTGTTCCTATTTTTGTTGAGCAATCGATGTTGAGTTCAATTGGGCATTTGCTTTCTTTCGTGGAGGCATTGTTTATGATTCAGGTAGGTTAATCGACGAAGAAATTTTTGAATCGACGAAGAACGATGATTTTTTTTTCTTTCAAAACCTAACCCTAAGAGTGCCGGTAGTGAATTGAAATAACGTGGGATATGTTTTGATTATTTGATTTTAATGTTTTAGGAGAAAAGGAATAATGATCTTTTCATAATGTTTTTTAATTAACCAAAGGGTATTTAAGTATATTCATACCCAAAAAACCCCTTAACACACACCATGGGTTGGGAGAAGTAATCAATATCCCCCAATTCCTTTTTATATCCCCCAATTTCGCGTTCTTCATTTAAGGGGTCCGGAAACATCACTTTTCCTGCTCAAAATCATTGTGAAGCCTGTATTAATTTTCTTGTGCAACTGGTATTAAGCATTTGAAAACTTTACAATTCCCCTAAAAGTCACGAGACTCACGACTTTAAAAACGAAAAAAATAAAAAACTTAATTGTAGTTGCAGGAAATCCTACACTACACCCCTCACAATAATCCACACAACTAAGACATTTGAAGATGAACAACTATGATTTTATTGATTAATTCCTTCAATGTTTACAAGATAAAATAGAAAAGAGTTAAAGAAATTACAATCACTATAAACTTTCTCTCTCCTAATGACTTGTCTAACACTCGGAAAAAGATCTCTCTTCAACAGACTTGTTCAACTCTTTATATAGGGTAGTACATAGTGGATGACAGCTAGACTATCCTTTATTTTCGGGAATGACTTGCGAAATATCGCAAGTGTATAAATACATAATCTCGCAACACTCCTAAATCTCGCTAGGTCTTCACACCTTTCTCGTGTTATGGATATCGTCGTCCATTGCGTCATTTATATTACCCATCTGCGACGCCTTCGCAACGTTGTCATTTATTGATCTCGCGAGGTCTTGGTGTTGCGATATTCTGATCCTACATCTTGCCTCTTCTCATGTCTTCTCTGCGAAGAAGAGAATGTCATGAGAACCAGTATTTTGAAATGCCGCAATCGTTTGTTTTTCATCAATTTTTGCCGACAAGATTCCGTGGATTTAGGGATGGTGTTTACACGTATCTAAAATTTTCCCTTTTACCTAGACATTTAATGTTATCCTAAGTTACTCTTTTCTTGTCTATTTAAAGGAGACTTCCTTATGAAAGTATTTCTTTTCTTTTACTTCGTCTTCTTCATCGTCTGCAACTTTTTACTGCTGTTTTTCTTCATCGTCTTCTTCATCATTTTTCTGCTATTGTTCTTCTGCTACTGCTCTCATCTTTCTTTTTCTGCTATTGTTTCTATGGAGCCATCAAGGTTTGTTAATTTTGCTGAATTTGATCACTTTGTGATTGATCTCTCTTATTGAAGTTGTTCTATTTTGATACTTTCTTCTTCTTTTAATGATTCCCATTTGTTTTGTTTTAGCAAGAACAAATCTACCACCAAGTTCACCATTGTGAACCCTACTATCTCCATGGGCTCGCAACCGAAAACCACTGTCACTAAAAGAAAGTTTGCGAATAGCAAGGTATTTAAGAAACATTTACTCTTTTAATAACAATATTGTTGCCTCTGTTTCTTATTTAACTTGTAATTCGCAGGATGACAAAAATGTTGATAGGTCCCCCAAGAAACCTCGCCGTTCTAAACCTGTTATACCTGCTGTTTCTTTTCCTATATTCAAACTTATAACTCCTCCTGCGAAATCTTCGCAAGATAAACCTACTGTTTCTACTTGCGAAAATATTGTTGATGATCTTTCTCCTATGCCTGAATTTTTCATAGATCAAATCCCTCAGAACAGTCCCGCTGCGAATGAGCCCATTTCTTCTCCCATTGTCAATGCCTCTACCGTTTCCCCAGTTATTGATCTTCATGAGACTTCCTCTTCTCATGATATTCCTTTAGCAAAAAATGACTCATCTCTTCCTTCTTCTATCGTCGTTACTTCCTTATCTGAGCAAATCCCTCTTATTAAGGAAAATTTGGAAGGAATAGACGTGGCCTTCAAAGTTCTATCAGATATTGTGAACGATGCCCAGAAGACTTCTGTCGATCCTATCAAATCTAATGTCTGCGAGGTTTTGAACAAATACCTTGGCGCCGATAGAATTTTGCAAACATCTTTGGAGCAAGAAGTTAACATTTTGAAGAATGATCTCCAAGCTATGACTGCAAAGTGTAATATTCTTCAGCTTGAGAATCAAAAACTTCAAAATGTTTCGCTGGATCGTGATAATCTTCGCAAGAAGAACGAAGAATTGAAAGGTACAATCTTTCCTCTATATTCTCCATATTTTTTTTTTTTTTTTTTTATTGAACCTCAAGCCCTTGTTCGCCCTTCAAGCTTTAAACCAGAAGCGAAAAATGGAGATATATCAATTGGAATCTACTATTGAAGAAGCTCGAATGGATAGAGATGCGTGGATGGAGCAATATAACCAATTAGATAATCTTCATACATATTCTGTTGATCAAATAGATAATCTTTCTAAAGAAAATGCTGATTTAGTTCAGGAACAAGGCTCACTAAGTAATGAATTATCTCGCCTCTCTTACTCTTTGACTAAAGCTAATTTGGAGTTGGAAACTTTATCAGATGAGAATGGAATTCTTTCTCAAGAGAAGCGAACTCTGTTAAACAAGGTGGCGATTTACTACTTAATGATCGATGTTTGTCAAAAAATATGTAAAGAACAAGAACGATCTCTTTGTTCGTTGAGAAATCAACTCGAAGAAGTTCTCACGAGAAGGATAAACTTATCCAGGGTAGAATAATCTTAAGTGTAAAGGCAAACCAATTCAAGGATCAATGTTCCAAATTAGAAGAGTCAAATTCTTCCCTTGCGAAAGAAAATGCCTTACTTGTTTCTAACGAAAAAAGCTTGCGATCTCGACTGAAAGGCTTAATTGGAGATAATTTTGACAATGCCATGGATCACCTGGAGAATAGTTGTTCGGCTGTAATCCAATATCTTACCTCGCAAAAGGAAGGTAGTCATATTATTTGACTACCTTAATCCATTTATTTATTATTTTGTAATATTTTCCTTACGAATTCCAAAAATCGAATGATTTTCTATGTTATTTTCTTTTCTGCATTCTGAGAAAAATCTTCATTCCTCTATTGCCACTCTAAAATCTGACTATTCAATAATTCGCAAAGAAAATGGAATACTCGCTGCTTCCCTTGCTCGCTCTCGCGATCGTGCAGAAAGAAGATTCGATTATATGTCTGACTGTAAGGATATAGAGAGTAGAAATCATCAGAAAGCACTCCTTCGTCAATTTCATCTTAAAGACGAAGTTCTTGTGAATGATGTTTTACTATCTAAATCTCTTGATCCTGTATCTGTTGAACCTCCGGAAGTAAGCGATGATGAAGTTCCTAACCCTCCTGACAGCGATTATGATTACAATAGTGGCGAAGAGATCGCAAATGAAGAGACAACCTCTCCTAGGAAAGCTATCAATGATGATCTGGATGATGGAGGATCTGGTGGAAATATAATGACTGGCGAAAATATGGATAAAGTCGCTGAAGAAAACCCATTATCTCCTTCTGGTGAAAAAAACTGATATTTGAGAATTGACTTTCTCTTGTAATTTTTCTTCTTGTACTGTTACTTCTTTATGTACTTCAGTCATCTTTTAGATGTGTTCATCTACTTATTTGTACTCTTTCTTTCAACGAGTTTAATTCTTGATATTTAATAATTACTATTTTGTTTTCCATTATCTTCATTTATATTGAAATTCATCGTTGCGACAAGATCCCAGGACGTCTTTACATTTTCATGTAATAACCCATTGATCTTGCCTTATCATTGTTCTTGTGTGGTCTTATTTTGCCTTCCTAGTTAAAGGTCTTATTTTGCCACCCCTCATTGCGACAAAATCGCAGGACGTCTTTACATTTTCATGTAACGACCCATTGATCTTGTCTTATCATTTCTTTAGTATTGTTGCCTCTGCAGGATGTTTTTGTTGCGACAATATGACAGGCCTAAAAAATTCTTGTGAATTTAAAGCCCCATGACATTGCCGTCTTTGCGACGAAATTGCAGGACGTCCTTACACTTTCATGTAAAGACCCATTGATCTCGTCTTACCCTCGCGTTAGTATTATTGCCTCTTCAGGATCATCGCACAAATATGACAAGCCTAAATTTTCTTGCGAAAATAGAGCCTCATGACATTTGCGTCTTAAGACACTTATCAGCTCCCTAATGGAGGGTGCCGCCCTTATCATCTCCCTGGTTGCCCCTTCAAGGAGGCGTACATCGTCCATACAAGACTAGCTCCTACCATCCGGTCTTAACAACAACCAGCTTGTTTTCGCACCTCTTATCCCTTATACCTATAGGGCTTATGGTTACGAGACCGCACCCTAAGTGGAGTTTTCTTGGGCCGAGTGCAAAGATGTGCCAAGACTTTCCAAGAATGGCCGAGACACTTCAAATGCCCTAGGTACTCTTGGCTCAAACGTGTACCTCGGCGCCTTGGTCATACACTCGACTCCTTGGAAGAGACCCTCGGTCGTCCAACCAGGGTATAACCTTATATAGTTTGAAATCCAAGGTATCTCTCCAGGATGGGCTTTATTGACCCCAAATTTTCATGACTCAAAGTTCCGGGGCGGTGTAACCTTTTCCCCGAGCCATGTCAAGAGATACCCCTTATATGATGCACTTTAGGTCTTACATTTGCCTCTTACGAAATATCATTCGCGAACTAGGGTGTACGCCATAAAGGTTCGTCCCATTCACTCACTCTTTCATGTCTGTCAATTCATTCAATCATTCATTTTTAATTTTTTCTTGTTATTTGATTTGCGAGATATTCGCACATTCTTTCTTTATTTTATGCAATTTCGCAATCACTCTGTCGCAGGAACATTTCATATGAATTCATTTCATTTCATCCATTCAATATTTCGTAACTTATTCTTTCCCTTCCATCTTCTATGGGTAATATTTCTTGAGATATAATCTATTCCACGGTCTATCCAATCTTTGGCCCACATCTTTGCCCTCAGGATCCATTAATCTATATGCCCCTTTTCCAACTATCTCCTTGATGATATAAGGTCCATCCCACTTTTTCGCCAACTTGCCACCACTTTCTCGCTGATATATTGGTGTTTCTCTCAATACCATATCTCATGGTTGAAATTCGCGTGTCTTGACACGTTTGTTATATTCTCTAGCTAATTTTCGCTGATAATTCCCCATATGCTGTAACGCTCTTTCTCTCTTTTCCTCTAACTCATCTAATTTAACCAAAATGTTACCCGCACTAAGATTTTTCTCCCAAGCTTCTCTCTTCGTTGTTGGAATAATAACTTCTGTTGGAAGTACAAACTTCAACTCCATATGTTCACAAAATGGTGACATTCCCGTAGCTTCGCCTTGTTGTATTGTAAGCCCATACCGCATTATGCACTTGTTCACACCATGCCTTATTATGTCCTTCTAACTTCTTCTTCAAAGATATCTCTGCGATTATTTTATTTGTTGCTTCCGCTTTGTCCATTGGCCTCGGGTATAAAGGAGTTGATTTCCCACATTTTATTTGAAATGCATTAAAAAACAATTCTATATTTTGTCCTCAAACTCGTTTCCCATTGTCGATACCAACTGTGGCTGAATTCCAAATCGCATATTATGTTTTCGAATATGAAGGTAAAAATATCTTTATCGCTAATGTGTTGTACTTGTTTACTTCGCCCACTTTGTGAAATAATCTGTAGCGACAATCAGATATCTCCTCTGCCCTGTACCTGGTCAAAAAGGTCCTACAATATCTAACCCCCACTTTCCAAAAGGCCATACACTTGTTGAAGAGGTTAATGGTGCTCCTGGTGCATGTATTTTCTTTCCGTGTCTCTGACAATCTTCGCAACGTCTTGATACTTGTTTCGCATCTTCATGCATATATGGCCAATAATAGCCTTGCATTTTTGCCTTATGTGCTAAAGATCTTCCGCCACCGTGATTGCCAAAGATCCCCACCGTGTAACATTTTTAACACCGCTTCTCCTTCCTTTCGTGTTAAATATCTAAGCGAGGGTCCATTAAAGGATCTTCAGTATAATACCCTGTCTCTTAATTCATAATTTGTTGCACGAAGTTCTGTTCTCCTTTCATTAGATAAGCATGAAGTTCTGTTCTCCAATCTTCGCAATAGGGTCTTTGTGCTCCATCTTCTATGAGCATTATTTCTGTTTCTTCCTCTTCCTCTTTGTTGATTGACGGTGACAGAAGTGTCTGTATTTTTATGCATCTCGCAGTTGGGTCTGTCATCATACTTGATATAAAAGCAAAAGCATCTGCGAGTCTATTGTCTCTTCTTGATATGTGTCTCCATTTTATTTTTGGTATCTTCGCTGACAATTCTTCAACAAGTTTTTTGTATTTTTTCAAGGATGGTTCATTTGTAGTATATTCTTCTTTTATCTGGCGAATAGCTAACTGGGAATCACTAGTGACCCTCACATTTTCCAACTTCATTTCTATTGCGAATCGCAAAGCATGTATTATAGCTTCATATTCTGTTTCATTGTTGGTAGATGCAAACTCCAATCTGAAAGAAAAAGCCATTTTATTGCCTTCTGGCGAAATTACAATGATCCCAATTCCGTTACCTTCTCCATTTGACGATCCATCTACCAATATTTCCCATCTGTTTGGCTCAGTTAATAAATCCCTTGGATTTCCATGTTCTTCTTCTATATCCATCATTTCTTCCACCGCTTCATCCTCTTCCAACGAAAATTCTGCTAAAAAGTCTGCGACGACTTGTGATTTGGGTGAGGATAGTATTTCATATTTGAGTTTGCAATGACTTACTTGAGCATTCCATCTTTCAACCCTTCCTGACCTTTTTGAATTTTTCATGACTGACTCCATTGGTACTTTTGTCATTATCTTAACTGTGTGTGCTTCGAAGTAGATGCGAAGTTTAAATGTTGCGTAAACTAATGCCAAAATTAGTTTTTCAATTTTTGAATAATTTTTCTCCGCTGCATTGAATGTTTTGCTGATGTAATAGATTGGCTTTTCCACTCCTGCGTCCATTCGCAATAATACTGCGCTTAGTGCATGCGAGGTTGTCGCAAGGTAAATTAGTAATTCTTCCCCCATTCTTCTTTTTTGTAAGATTGATATATCCATTAGATGTTCTTTTATTCCTTGTAACGCTTTTTCACATTCATCTGTCCATCTAAATTTCGCTCCCTTTTTAAGTATGTTGAAAAAATGCTTGCACTTATCAGATGATCGCGAGATGAACCTTCCTAGCGAAGCTAAGAGTCCATTTAACTTTTGCACATCTTTCACTGTTGCCGGTGTCGGCATATCGCGAATTGCCTGTACTTTCTCTGGATCGACTTGTATTCCTTCTTTTGACACAATGTATCCTAAAATTTTTCCAGATGCCACCCCAAAGGTACATTTTTCCGGATTTACTTTGATGTTTAAATGTCTCATTTGTTCAAAAATTTCTTTCAAATCCCGTACATGATATTTTGCTTCTTTACTTTTTATTAACATGTCATCCACGTATACCTCTAGTGTTTTATGTATCCATTTTTCGAACACTTTTTCTACCATCCTTTGGTATGTTGCTCCAAGATTTCGCAGACCAAATGGCATTTTTGTGTAACAAGATAATCCTCTTGGAGCGAAAAAGGCAAGATGCTCTTGGTCTTCTTCAATGAGGAATTTGATTGTACCCCTTGTATCCATCAAGAGAGGATATCCTTTCATTTCCTGTCGCTTTGACTCAACCATTTGCGGAATATCTCGGCAAAGGAAAACTATCTTTTGGACAAGCTTTGTTTAGATCGGTAAAATCTATGCAAATTCTTATCCCTTTTTCTTCTTTGGGACTACGACCATATTCGCTATCCATTCGGGGTATTTTGCTTGTCTAATAATTCCAGAGATCAAGCATCTTTTGTAACTCTTCTTCTATTTGAGGATGATATGTTTGTTGCAATTTTTCTAATTCTCTGCTTGAATGGTCTTGCATTTTTATCAATCTCTAATTTATGGCACGCTTAGGATGGATCTATTCCAGTGCATCTCATCCATATCCCACGCGAAAATGTCTTTATAATCTCGCAACAAATCAATAGTCTTTCTTTCCTCATCTATCTCCATTTTAGTCCCGATTTTTAACATCTTGGGTTCTTCTTCGGGTTCCAATATTCACTTCCTTTGTTGGTTCTCGCCACAGTTGTAGCTAGCCTTCTGGTTCTCCCATGGGCGTTGGTCCTTTTACTTCCTTCGCAAGTTCATTCTCTTTACCATATATTCCTTTTCCTTCTTCTGCTCTTATCATGTAAGTTTTAAATTCTTTTTCCTTTTTCGCTTCTTTTGCCATCTTCTTGCGATCTTTTCGCCTCTTCACCTGTTCTTCATAATTTTTTACTTCGATTTGATGATATATCCTTCCTTTATCGGTATCTCCTCTGATTTCGCCAATTCCACTCGGGGTAGGAAATTTGACACATTGATGAAATGTTGATGCTACAGCTTTTATTGCATGTATCCATGGTCTTCCCAACATCATGTTATATGGTGATTCCATATCCACTACACATAACGTCACATGTGTTTCAATTTCTCCCAACAAAATTCGTATTTTTATTTCCCCTTTAGGTTTTGTTATGGATTTGCCGAAACCATAGATATGATATGTTGCGGAAGTCATTTCTTCAACTTTGTACCCCAATTTTTTATAAGCATGATAAAACATTATATTCACTGAACTCCCTGTGTCCACCAAAGTTCTATTTATTGCCCATTCTTCCACTGTTTTTGTTAATTTTCCTTCTTCTTTGCTTGCACTTATCGTAATCACTAATGGAGATGTGTGATTTAAATTTTCTCCTGATATCTCCGTTGTTGTGAACATAATCTTCTGTTTTTCCCATTCTTTCAAGGGTGACGCTTTCTCTGCTGTTATAATTTTCTTTCCTTCAAAATCTCTTTTGTGTATTCTCCCTCTGATACTTTCATGAAATTCATTAACCATTGTTTTTGTAATCATATTACATTCCAATTCTCCATTACTCTCTTTGATTCTGGCTTTCTCCAATTTATCCATCATATTCTTGATTTAAACAATTTTAGTGACAATATCCAATCTCTTATCTTCAATCGCTCCCTGTTTCTAGCGCCAATATGTAGTTGCAGGAAATCCTACACTACACCCCTCACAATAATCCACACAACTAAGACATTTGAAGATGAACAACTATAATTTTATTGATTAATTCCTCGAATATTTACAAGATAAAATAGAAAAGAGTTAAAGAAATTACAATCACTACAAACTTTCTCTCTCCTAATGACTTGTCTAACACTCGGAAAAAGATCTCTCTTCAACAGACTTGTTCAACTCTTTATATAGGGTAGTACATAGTGGATGACAGCTAGACTATCCTTTATTTTCTGGAATGACTTGCGAAATATCGCAAGTGTATAAATACATAATCTCGCAACACTCCTAAATCTCGCTAGGTCTTCACACCTTTCTCGTGTTCTGGCTATCGTCGTCCATTGCGTCATTTATATTACCCATCTGCGACGCCTTCGCAACGTTGTCGTTTATTGATCTCGCGAGGTCTTGGTGTTGCGATATTCTGATCCTACATTAATATAATTTGTTTACAATCAAAACTATTACTACATTTGTTCTAGCCAAATAACAATAACACACTCCTAATTTGTTTACAACCTCATAAGTTGTGTCCTAATTTCTACATACTCAAGCACTTAAAAGGAAACCGTTCTGATGCTGCAAAGAAAATAGAGGAAATACACAAGACTCCTGTCCCTTTGGAATCTATTCTGAAGTTTAAGAAGACTAATATTTCTCAGAAGAAAAAGTCCACACCTCTTATAAGAAAGAATACAAGAAGAGTTATCAAGCATGCTCCTTTTATACCTCCAGCTGATGGCGTTATGATCCCAGAATTTATACATAAATTTGTTGGAAAGTGCTGAATCCTTGGATGCATCTGAACCTGAAACTGAACCAAGACTAGGAAAAAGACAACGTTCCATCCTCCCTAAAATTGAGATTAATCAATATGATTCTGTTATTACCAATCAATAAATCTTCTCCCAACCGTTTTCAATTCTGTTTTCAATTAATCCTCTCTAGTTATGATTTATATTTGGTTAATAACTCAAAAACGTTTTTTGGTATCATAACTTTCTGCCTAAAAATGAAGATTCTTGCTTGGAATGTCCAGGGTTTAAGAAATAAATTTACAAACCATCAATTGCACAACTTGGTCAAAATTCAAAACCCTGATTTTATTTTTTTGTCTGAAACTAAAGTGAACATCGATATAATGATTTCTGTAGCTCACTATTTAAATTATCATAATTATGATTATATTATTAGGACTGGTTTAGATGGAGGTCTTATTCTTATGTGTAAGGATGGCATTATCTGTGAAATTGCTAGTGATGCTGATAACATGATTCATGCTCTAGTTAAAATTCACTCTCAATCCCCAAAGTTCTCATTACTTACATGTATGGTTCCACTTATTCTGACCCTAAAAAGCATCAATGGAATTTTTTGCATGAACTAAGTAAAGAAATAAATCAGTCATGGTTAGTTATTGATGATCTAAATTTTCATGTTGATGGAGACATAAATAGTCTAGATAGTTGGGTTAGAACCATTGTTAAAGACTCTGGGTTTATTGATACAGGCTATGACAGTAAGAATTATACCTGGCCTAGTAATAAATTTGGAACTAGTACTAGAAAGGCTAGACTGTATTTAGGATTAGACAATAATGGCTGGTTTCTTCACTTCAGTACAACTAAGCTTTTGCATCTGAACCAGGTAGCTTATGATCATTGTCTTATCCTTATTTTGACTGATCGTATTTCAAAACATCTCTGAAGACCTTTCAAATTTTTTGGTACTTGGATAAAACATGAAACTTTTGAGAACCAAATGGATTTAGCTTGGAATATTAATGTCCATGGTAGTCCTGCTTTTAAATTTCAGCAAAAATTGCAGTTCACTAGGACCACCTTGTAATGAAATATAATAGAGTTTGGAGATATCCAAGAAAATATCAATAAACTTCAAGATGAACTTAAAAATATTCAAGATAGTCAATCCAGTAATGATCAACATGATAGAATTGTTTCTCTTACTAATATTGAGAAATGATTTAATATTCAATCATCTTTCTATAAGGAAAAATCTAGAGATAAGTTTGTTACTGACATGGATTATAATACTAGATATTTCCATTCTCTTGTTAATATGAGAAAATATAGAAACAATATTGATGCTTTGTGTGATAATTCAGGGAAATGGTATAATGATAGAGAAGGTATTAATCATCTTTTAACTGACCATTTTTCTTCTGTTAGTTGTATCTCCAATCCTGTTTTTGACTCTTCTATTTTTGACTGTTTCCTACTATTTTATCTAAAATTGATAATGAAAATCTAATAAGTACTCCTTCTAAGGAGGAAATTGAATCTGTTGTTAAGAGTATGTCAGCTTGGAGTTCTTCTGGTCCAGATGGTTTCCAAGCAGGCTTTTATCAAACTCAGTGGAGGCATGTAGGTAAGGATGTGATTGAGGTTGTTAAACAGCTCTTTAATTCAGGGTTCATGCCAAGAAGTCTTAATAAGACTTATGTATCCTTAATTCCTAAATGTAAAGAACCAAAGAGTACTCCTTCTGATTTTAGGCCAATTGGCCAGTATAACACCTCATATAAGATCATATCTAAGATTCTAGCTAATAGAATTAAGCCATTTCTTAAAAAAAATGATTTCACCATACCAAGATGTATTTGTTCCACGCAGATCCATTCATGATAACATTATTGTTGCTCATGAAATGATCCACACTATGAAGCAGAAAGAAGGATTTGGAGGCACTATGGCCCTTAAACTTGATCTCTCTAAGGATTTTTATAGATTAGAGTGGAACTTTATCATAGGTGTTACGAAAAATTTGGTTTCTATGATAGTTTTTGTAACCTCATTAATCAATGTTTATCCACACCCACTGTAAATATAAGTATTCTTCTTAATGGTTCTCCTTGTCAAAATTATCATCTTTCTAGAGGTTTAAGACAGGGAGATCCATTATCTCCTTATTTTTTTATTATTGCCATGGAATATCTGTCTAGAAGTTTTCTTATTGCAGATACTAATAGAGTTATTTCTTGTGTTAAAGCTGCTATGAGAACACCCTCTATATCTCATCTAATGTTTGCAGATGACATTCTCATTTTCACTGAGGCTAATATGGATAATGTTCATGGCATTTTGGACATTATAAAATATTTTGGAATGCATTCAGGTCAGCTGCTTAATTTCCAAAAATCTTGTGTTTATTTCAGTAATAACTTGAGTCCTGCAGCCTGTGATGACTTAGCTAAAGATCTTAATATGTGTATGGTAAGTGATTCTGATACCTATTTAGGAGCTCCTCTTCTTCTAGGTAGAGACAATAAAAAATCTTTCAATCCTATATCTCAATCCTTTGAAGCTAAACTAAATAATTGGTGTGGTACCTCTTTGAATCAATCTGGTAGAATTACCATGATTAAATCATCATGAATTCCCTTCCACTTCACCAAATGGGTTGTTTTAAAATACCCAAAGTTGTTATCAACAAACTTGATTCTTTACAGACTCACTTTTGGTGGGGTCATAAAGGTAACAGAGGTATATGCTTCATTTCTTGGATCAGTCTTTGTATTTATAAATCCTTAGGTGGCCTTGCCTTTAGAAATTTAGAAGTTTCTAATCAAGCTTTGATTTCCAAACTTGATTGGAAAATTTGTACTAATCCTGATGATCTTAGTATTCAAGTTTTAAAAGCTAAGTATTTTAAGGATAAAGAATTTTTGATGCAGGATAAACTTAATGATAAATGTTCTTGGATTTGGAGAGGCATTTTTGATGCTATTGTTTTTATCAAGAACAACACTTGCTGGTCTCTGTTAGAGATGGTACCAAAATTAGAATTTGACAGGATAAATGGATAATAGGTTTACAACATCCTTATGAGCCTAACAATTCAACTAATTTTTCTTCTGCCTATATTTTTGTGTGTGAACTTTTTCTCCCTAATACTAAAATTTGGAACACAGATCTAATAGAAAGTTTGTTTCCAGTTGAAACTGTTGGTGTAATATATGATATGCATGTTTCTGTTAGAGGAGAAGATAGTCTTGTTTGGATGCCTGATAATAAAGGCCAATTCACTGTCAAAAGTGCTTATACCAGTCCTGTTAGTACTACAGTTTGGAAGTCTCTTTGGAAAATTAAACTTCCTCATAGAGTGAAGTTTTTTGTTTGGAAATGCCTTAGAAACAATATCCCTACTAGAGATAAGATTTCTAGGTATGAGCATGATATTGATGTGCATTGTAGTATGTGTAATGCTCCTTATGAGACTGCTGAACACTTATTTGTTGAATTCCCTTATGCTAGATCAATTTGGCTAGGAATGAGTATTTGTGTTTCTCATGTTTTAAATGATCATACTGATGTTTTGCACTGGATTGTAAGTTGGTCTGTAGGAGCAACTGACACAATAGGCAACACTTATCTAAGGGAGTATCATCTATATTCTCTCATGATTACTATTTGGATGATTTGGAAAGATAGATGTTCTGTTATCTTCCAAAATACTAAACCTAATAGTATTGCAACATTAGAACGTATTACAAATCTTGTGAATCAGTGTTGTCCAGTGCGGACTCAATCAGATGTTCTACATTCTGTACAGCGTATGACTGCTCAGAAATGGGATCCCCCTGGTTAGGAGTTTCTTGAAATAAATTTAGATGCTTCCTACACGAAAGAAACTAATACAGCAAGCATTGGTCTTATAGTTCGTGATTGAGCAGGAGAATGCTCTGGAGCTAAAGGACAATCCATCATTGCACGGTTGAGCACTGATCATGAGGTAGAGCATCTGGAGTGTCTGGCCATGAAAGCTGCAGTAGAATGGGCTAGTTCAATGGAGCTGGAAAGAGTAGTATTTGAATATGACAATGAACTCTTAATAAGATAGATTAAAGAACACACTCCTTGTGTTCATTAGTTAAAACACTATTTTATTTTAGACATTCAAGTATTTTTCTAGGATAATCCGTTTTGGGTTTGTCAGTCAGTATCTAGAGATAAGAATGGAGCAGCAGATTATATTGCTAAGAAGGCTAGGCTAGGATAGGTAATTTTAATTTTGAATACTATGGAAACTTCACACCAGACATCAATGCTTGGATTAGTAAGGATAAACAATCTGTAATTGCTCATTTATAACTCTCAATAAAACTCATTTTTGAATCAAAAAAGAAAAAGAACAAAAAATAACAAATAAAAAACATCTAAAGGGATGTCATTTTAACGGCCAAAACATGGTAATACATTTAAGTTTCCACCAATGTCTCATCTCTTTGCAATTGTTGAGCAGACAAACTGATGGTTGTGGCCATGAGAGTGGTGACTGATAACTGCACGATGACGTGGCTTCACATCTCGAGTGATTATCTAGTTTCATATGATTATATTGAGGTTGTCTCTCATGTTATTCTGACTAATACTAAATTTGTGAAGCACTATGTAATCTTCATGGATGTGAGGCGAAGGCGGAGGAAATGTGGTGCAAGGATGTGCAATTGCATACCCTTAAATTTCAAATATCCATACCGAGTGTTAGTTTTGCAAGCCCAAATCAAGGGCCAATTGGTTTGGTTTTTGCACCCCCTAAAATCCCAAGAGTGAACTCTCCAAGACCCAATCACAGTTAATATCCTCCCGAGTGTAATCAACTCTTGCCTCTTTCTTCTCAAATTCATTTATTTGACCGAAACGAAGCATACATCCCCATCCAAGACCTCTTTTTTGCTGGTTGATGTTGAATGCAACAGAATTTTTGATGCGCAACGAAATTTTTGATGTGCAATAGAATATTTATTTTGCTAGTCTTTTTATGTTGTCACGTACTTATTTTTTTCGCAGCCCTCCGTTGAAATCCTGGCTCCGCGCCGGGCGAAATACTACAAATTTGTGCAACTTCATGAAAAAACTTCCATCACGAGGCACAAGTGTGTTGGCCTGTTGGGTATAATAAGGCACATGTTACCCTAAGTATATGAGGCACATATGGAGTTGCAAAAAACTTTTTCCACTCATCAAATGAAAAAGTAAAATAACACTGAAACATTATTTGAAACCTCAAATTCATATTTACTTGTTCAGATCATCTATATGATGTTCCATGTTTGGAAACAGTTAACAGTGGTATACCTTACAGAATTTACGAAGAAGCTACTATGTAAGAACATTAGATC